>JAWNOR010000424.1:965000-1517500 GCA_035045885.1 Drosophila borealis | reverse complement strand
CCTTCAATTTAATGAATACACTCGCTTTTATTCTTTTATATTTTGGTTGCTATTTTCTTTTTTTTCTTTTTCTTTTTCGGCTGCCGTGACGAAGCCAATGACCAACACACAATGACCTGGGTTAATAGATTTATGGCATTTACATATTCGCCCCAGCTCGACGCCCATCCAGTTTTTTCTCTTTCATTTTTCCTACTTTTCTTCATTTTTTTTTTTTTGATTATATTTTGTTGCTGCGCATTAAATGGGAATGTCAGCAAGTCGGGCAAACAATAAATACGCCCACACGCTCCGCTCGGGCCCCGCAACGGAACCGGAGCCTATATATGTTACGGGCCCGAAATTTGCCTATTTTTGCCCAAAAAAAAAAAAAATGAATATATATATAAATATATATCTGAATGGAGCCTGTCGTTTGTGTTCCAGTGCCTTTTGTGTTAATAAACAAATAATCTACTTAAGTTCAACAATAAAATGGGGACCGACGGCGTCATAAAATGCCAAAGGCAGCATAAGAGCCAGCGTACACTGAGCGAAACGCGTGCGAACTTAACTCTTTGCGGCCAATGGGGAAAAAGTCAACAAGAAATGTTGGTAAAAGTTTTGCAATTTATGCTGCTGCCGTCTTGAAACCGCAAGACAATTAAAAAGTGCATCGAAAAATGTGGAGTACACTGCGCGAAAAGACTCTGCGAAAAGCACTGACTGACAGAAATATTAAAATTGTTGCCGGAAAATCAGCTCGAAAATTCGAAAAAAAAATCCAATTAAATACAAATCAAAAAGTTGAGCTGAGACAAATATTTTTGTTTAAAACTCAACTGTTTGTTGCAGTGTAGCTGCTCAAGAGTTGCCACATTTTTCAACGTTCAGTTCGTTTTTGGGCAAACTTGAAAACTTTTGCATCATATTGATTAATTCATTTAAAATTAATCAAAACTGAACTACACACCGCTTTCGCGCAGTGCACGCAAATAAATCGAGAACAATGCGCCACAAACGTCCAGAGAACATTATAATAAAAAACAACAAAAATTATTTCCGCATAATTTATTTGCACGCACACAACGCCAATCACTGCACAAAATGTGCCAGCCAAAAGCGAGATAGAACTATTGAGAGAAAGTGAGAGAGAGAGAGAGAGAGAGAGGGAGAGAGAGGGAGAGGGAGATATTGGCTTAGGCAAACGGTGGGCGGACAGGTTAGAGCTCTGATTGCCATTGTTTTCCTGCTCTCCAGCTTTTTGTGCGTTGATTGATCGGCTCCAACGTTAATGTGCATTTAATTGGCGCTCATTAGCTCCACAGCAGCAGCAGCAGCAACAACAACAACAACAACAGCAGCAACAGCAGCGGCAACAGCGGCAACAGCTGCGGCAACAACAACATTGAGAGCTTTATTAGCAACAGCAGCAACATGAAAAGCCGGAACAGCAACGACTAAAGAAAAAATAGAATGCTACAACAACTGCAGAAGCCGCAACAGCAACAGCTGTAAGAACAGCAGCAACACTCAAAAAAAAAACAAAAAAAGAGCAGCAGCAACTGTCGAAACAGCATCAGCAGCATAAGCATAACAGCAGCAGCAGCAGCAGCAACTGATGCAGCAGCAATAACTGTTACAACTGCAGCAACAGCAGCTGACAATTTGAGCAACAGCAGCAACTAGAGCTTAAATACGATTGCCGCAGCAACAATCTCAGTGTCTAAAAATAAAGCAGCAATATTTGCAGCAACAGCAACATCAGCAGCTGCATTGGGCGCCTTAAAGGGAGCGAAGCGCAGCATAAGCAGCAGCAACATCTGCAGCAACAAGTGCACATAAGCAGCAGCAACATCCAAGACAACATCAGCAACATATGCAGCATCATCTACAATGAACAGCAGCAACATCTATAGAAGCAACCAAAATAGCTGCACTAATATGTTACAGATCATCAGCAACATCTGCAGCAGAAATATCTACAGAAACAACCAAAATAGCTGCACTAATATGTTAAAGATCATCAGCAACATCTGCAGCAGCAATATCTATAGTAAGCTCTGCAGCGACAACTACAAAATCTACAGCAACAGTTGCAGTATCTACAGCAATATGTGCACAACAACAGCACCAATAAATATGTAAAGCATCTGCAACATCAATAACTGCAGCAACAGCCACAGCAGCAACATCAGCAGCAACAACATCTGACACAAGCAGCAACATCTGGAACAGCAGCAGAAATATCTAAAAGAGCTGCGGCATCATTTGCAGTAAGATCTGCAGCAACATATTTCCCAATATCTAACACAAGGTGCAGCAGCAACAGCAGTAACAACATCGTCAACAACAGCAGCAATTTTAACAGCAGCAAATTGAACAACAGCAACAGCATCGGAAACAAGAGCAGCAATATCTGCAACAACATCAGCAACATCTACAACAACAGCAACATCTGTAGCAACATGAGCAACATATGCATCAGCATATTCAGCCAACAGCAGCAGCATATAAGGCAACAACTACAACAACAAGTTCTGCAACGACAACAACAATATGCAGCAACAGCAGCAGCAACTTCTGCAATAACAGCAGCAATATCGTTAAGAACATCAGCAACATGATCTACTAGAAAGGGTGCAACAGCAACAACTGCAGCAGCAACATTAACAAGCACAGCAACAACATCTGCATCAGCAGCAGCTGTTTCGACAGCAACATCGGCAACAGGAACAACAACTTTTTGCAGCAACAACATCAGCGGCATCTGCAGCAACATGTGGAACAACAACTGTAACAATTCAAGCGATCTTTTCACCTGCAGCTGCCACGCCCACGCCCACGCCCACACGCCCCCGTTACACAATCGCCGCACCTGCTGCCACATAATTCTGCAGCTAATTTGTTATGCATTCAAGTTTGTCGGCTTTTTAGTTGTTCAGTTTCACTTTTCACCCATTTTCCGCGTTCGTTTGCTTTTTGCGGCACATTTCACTTGATTTATGGCATATGAAAATATGCGCGGGCGATAAGTCGATCGGCTCTGTCTTTTTATCAGTCGATTTAAATATTATCAGAGCGTGAGAAAGCCGCACACACACGCACACACACTCGCACACACACTCGCACACCATCTGTGCTTTATTTTTAGAGGCATTTTCCCGGGATATCATTTTTATGGCCCTCTGATTTATGGCCAGCGATTGCAATGCACTTGGCAGTTAAATGCTTTATGGCTCGCTGCTGTCAAACCAAATTAAAACCTAGACATAGGGGGTGAGGGGTGGGGAGGGTTGGGGGGGGGGGGGATATGAATGTTTGATATCTATATGGCTTATTTGGTAAATAGGCGAGCATTACGACTCATAATGAGCTGAGACTCAGAACTATTCCATATAAAATCAGCTTATGTCTGAGTTGAGAAAAAACAAAGCAAATAGAGCATAAAAGCCAGTGAGTGTGAATATCTTCGGCACGCCGAGCATGTAATACCCTTCCAATATATAGAAGATATAAAAATCACTTTTTCGAATCGTTCCTTTAGATCTAATATAGCATTGCGATCGGGTTAAGACTTGGCAGCATAGTTTAAATAAATTTTAGTTTAAACAAAAAAGTTTTCCATACAAGAACTTACTATTCCATCGATCTTTCCTATAGCAGCTATATGCTATAGTGCTCCGATATTGATATGATTTTGCATTTTTATGAGGTTCATAATGGAACCAATAAATCCCGAGTTTACATACACCTTATGGGCTCGGAGATGTCTTCTTCTTCGGGGCGTCACACATTTCATGAGAAAACCATCATACCCTCTACAAGGGTATAAAGCAAAAGATATATTGTCAAATGTAGTTCTTGTGTGAACAAACTTTTCGTTTTGATTTCTTGACCAACATTTAATTGCTTAGCTTGGGTCATGCTCGAAAAGAGTATTAAATCTTCGGCTTGCCGAAAAGGTTTTTCTTTTTTCGGTTTTACTTCTTTTACATTTCCACTCTGCCACTCAATTTTCACTCGTGGAAACTGAAAAAACCAGTTTAGAACGGAACATAATTGAACTTTCAACCATATTTTCCACTCGGGATGAATTCTTTTTCTGTAAAGTGTGAAAAACATTTTGAATAAATCAATAGATCTTTCAAAATAAGCACATTCACAGCAGGAAGTAAGACAAACAAAAATTGTTGTACTTATGCGATTTTCACCCATTTTCCACAGTTGCGAGTGGAATTCTTTCACCTGTTGGACAAACAGTTTTAGCTTTATCGATGGATGCACACACATAATCGTGTTTACTTATTAACTCTCGAAACTGCCTCTCTCTCTCCCTCTCTCTCTCTCTCCATCTCTCTCTCCCTCTCTCTGTCTCTCGGTCGAATGCATTTGCATTAGTTCCTGCAACGATACTTTTTCAAACAGAGGCCATTTGCAGTCTGGAGCATTGTCCCCCCAAACGGGGCAGCATTATGTCTGGGAATGCGCAAATGTTACGAGCAGAAGACGAAATGAAAAAGAAATATAAAAGAAAAGAATGAAATTCCACAAATTCAGCATTCATATCAGAAATGTGTTTTGCTCGCAGCAGAATGTTGCCAGTTGTTGTTGTTTTTGTTGTTGTTGTTGTCGCTGTAAATGTCACATTGCAATCAATAGGAAAAGACTTTTATATGCTTGCCGTACTTGCATCAACTGGGAACTGGCAACAGGCAACTCGCATAGAACATCTAGAAGTTTTATCCACCCAAAAAAAAAAAAACCCCCCAACCCAAGCGAGTCAGTTGATTGTTTGTGGCAGCAAATGTTGTTGTTGTCAGTTGTTGCTGTTGTTGCCAGTTGTTGCTGTCGGCTGAAGCCATTTACTTTATTGTTGCCACACGAATGTCAGCAGCGAGCGAGTGTTTCTTTGGCTCTGGCCACTCTAATGTGCAGTTTCAAGCTGTTTGTTTTGGCCACAAACAACGGACAAGCTATTTGCGCCTAGCCCGACTAGCAGATACCCTATATGGCACACATCAGGTGCATGTCCTGAAAATGCTTTAGCTCGAATATTCGTTATCGCCTTCTTTAATCAAAGTTGGAGAGAGAGAAACTTTTTTTTAAGGATTTATAGGGTATTTGGCAGTGTGTATACCAGATTTGGACAGCTTCAGCTTTTATGGGCACTGAGTCCGATAGTTAGACACATTTTCATGAGAGTTGAAATTTAATTTGCATGACTTTTAGATTGTCTAGGACGATAGAAATCGATTATCGATATTATCGATTACTGTGATATCGATATTATCGATGACTATGTTATCGATATAATCGATTACTGTGATCTCGATAACTGTGTTAAGATCGGATGAGTTCGTTATCAATATTATCGATGAGTTTGTTATCGATATTCTCGTTGACTGTGTTATCGATATTATCGATTACTGTGATATCGAAATTATCGATGAAGGTGTTATCGATATTATCGATTACTGTTGTATCGATAACTGTGTTAGGTTCGGATGAGTTCGTTATTAATATTATCGATGAGTTTGTTATCGATATTATCGATGACTATGTTATCGATATTATCGATTACTGTGATATCGATAACTGCGTTAAAATCGGATGAGTTCGTTATCAATATTATCGATGAGTTTGTTATCGATTTCTCGTTGACTGTGTTATCGATATTATCGATGACTGTTATTTATATTATTTATGACAGTTCTCAGTATTATTCAAGACTGTGTTATCGAATATATTTATGGCTGTTTATGATATTATTTATGTCCAATATATATACAATAAACTTGAGTTACAATTCATGATCAATATAACATGTAATTTTGATACATGTTATAGCTTTTTATAAGTCTAGGGTAATCGAGTAAGTACATACAAAATGTACTCACACTGCCAGATATGTGACAAACCCAAACGAAATTGTGCAATGCCCTTGCCGCAACCGTAAAGTGTAGGGTATTAAGAACAACAAAACCCGACACGGCGACACGGCGACAGGCGACAGCAGCCAAGTGCGCGCTTTTGACATTTGCAACTGGGCGTGGCTGGGGCCGAGGTCAGCTCGAGGGGTGCGAAGGGAGAACTGAGGAGTAGGTGCAGCAAACGACCGAAAGATGAAAGCGAAACACACACAACACAAAATGCACACAAAATGAACGACAAGAACGACAACAGCAGCGAGAAGCAGTAGCAACAAAAAAAAAAAATAGCCCGGGTGGCAACTCTGACAAATGTCAACAATGTTGATTTATTTGCGCTTACATTTATTTATGATATGCAACATTTTTGCAAATGCAATTTCTGTGTCTCCTCCACAATTTTTTGCGCGAAATCCACGCAGCAACATTTCGCATTATGCGACATCAGTTATGGTTGTTCTCCCCACGCTTCTCGCTGCTCCACTTCTCTCTCCCTGTGCTGCTGCTGCTGCTGCTAGCCAGAAGTTGACCGTCTGTTATGGGCCAAGTGTTGGCGTAACTCTTCCGCACAAAGAGCACCCCTTCTTGGAACTGCTGCAAGCATTCTCAGTCCTCAGTCCTCAGTCCTCATTCCTCAGTCCTGTCATCAGCATTTCGCCCCCTCGAGCACTCGGTAAATATTGCCGCGAAGGAAGACAAGAAGACAAGAAAAACTATTTTCGGTTCGTGGCAGTGCATTTTTGCCGCTTAGCTCATCAATTTTGCAAATATGTATTCATCTGAGGACTCAACTCGTTTTGCAGTCAAAATATAAAGCCACATGCTTAGCAATGTTTGTCTTAACAGAGGGAGCAACTCGCCCCAACATGATTCAATTACTGTTAAGTCTTGGCTGCTGAATAACAGAGTAAACAAACTATTGCTAACATAGACTTGACTACTCAATTGAATGCTTAAATATGGCTGTTGGGTTTAAGCCAAAGCCACAAAGCTGCATAACAGTGTTGGAAAATGTGCAAATTTAGCTCAACATAACAGAATGTTCCTCGGACTGCCTGCTGTTAAATTAAGAACAGTGTCAGCTACTGTTAACGTCTACACTTAAGTCAAATAATTTAAACATAAATCATATACCTAACAGTATGTTAAAGTTTTAATATGTATTTTGAAGTGCTCGTAACATGACTGCAGCTGTTAGCTGGAGTTTACATAAACTGCATTGAAGCACTGTTAAGCTAACAGAACGCTGTCGCTTGCTGCTAACATAGGCAGCTCATGTTGACCCTTAGTGCTAGCCTCACAGCTGTTAAGTCCTGCCTGTTATTCTTGCATTTAAGCACTGTTAAGCCTACAGAACAGTGCTGTTAGCTGCTAACATAGACAGCTCGTGTTAACAGCTGTTAAGTGGACATTTTTGATGCTTTCACTTATATCTAACCTTTCTCTTTTCCATCTCGTTGCAGGTATGTGTGTGCCACAGCTTGAAGCTGATATCTAGCGATATTTGGATTTACAATTTCCCTGTTACTCTCTCTCCCTCTCTCTCTCTCTGTGTGTCTCTCTGCCCAGCGACTGCTAAGAAAAGGTGAGTTCTCTTATACACGTAAATGGAAATGGAATGTTTTTGGAATTACCTTCTCAGCGTTTCAGGAATCTCTTGCAAGCACTTGCCCTCCCTCCCTCCCTCCCTCTCTCTCTCTCTCTCTCTCTCTCTCTCCTCTCTCTCTTTCGCGTCCTTTCTGTTCGCTTATGTAATTTCCAAAATGGATTATGTCTTCGTCCTTCGTCTCTGTGTGTGTGTGTGTGTGTGCATTGTCGTGCCACACTTTATCAGGAAAACATGTTCCATGTTGCATTTTCATCTGTCAACGTGGCAATCCCATCGCGTTACCGAACCCCATTTGCTCCCTGCCTCCCGCTCCTGCCGATCCCTCTTTAGCTAGCCCCCTGACCGAAGGGGAGGACTCTGACTTTTAAAGCTTTTCGCATTTCTCTATTGACATGTGCGTGCTTTTGTGTGTGTGTGTGTTTGTGTGTGCAACATTTTGGCAAAATGCCAATATAATTATATGTATATTGGACCACATAGTATGAAGTATGTTTGCCTTGTTTCCTGACAACAAACAACGCATGTCCCAATCGAAGCGAGCTCGACTAGCAGCTACCCTGCACAAGTCAAATATAGCTGCGATACCCTTTTTATATTGCATACAAACGTTATGAAATTCTCTGAATAATTCAATACGATTTTCAGATGAACGATGAACAAATTTGACAACCAGAATTTAGAATGTCAAAAGCTGAAGCGAACCCTTGGGAAAATTAATTCAAATTTTATTCTAGAGCAGCATAACAAATTTTATAGCTGCAGCTCGCGTAGATTTCGAGTTTAATAGGACTTACTCCGGCCATATGTATAACTATATTTTATGCTACCCCTTATTACATACTTAATGCTCACAGGGTATACAACATGCTGTCTACAGCTTCTGTTTCGTGTTTTGGCACTTGCAAATAAATCAAATTGCTTTTTTGCAAATTAACGAAAGGCAAAAAACGCTCCCTAAAAAAAAAAAAAATGAAACAAAGCAGACCAAGAAAAAACACACACAACTTTTGCCACAGAAAACCCGAAATAGTCAAAATAAAAATCCCCCAAAAACCGTGAAAAAAGGGTGAATTTGTTTTTTTTTTATTACTCACGCAGGAAATTTTTATATATATTTTTTTTGTTTGCCTGTGGCAAAGTTAATGACCTATGCGGCATATGTCTTCTGTCTGCCACACCTTGTAAGCCCCCCCCCCCTCACTCGGTGCTCTGCAGTCCCCCCCCCCCCCCCCCCCGCAAATGCTGCTCGCACTATCTGAAATCTGTTGGCATCAAAATGCGTGACTTTCGAATGCAGCGCATGCCACTTGGAGATGCGATTCGCCCCGAACCGCATCCCCTTCCACTTCTTCTTCCTCTTCTTCTTCTTCTTCTTGCCATTTTGGCATTCTCTCGCTGTGCTGTGCAGCACTTTTGGTCGCCCCTCGCTCTTTGACAAGCGCGGCACGACCGACTGTCTGTGATTTGGGGTCGAGTTTTGTGGCTGCAACTGGAACACTCTGACCCCTCGCCCCCCTTGTCCCCCGTCCCCGCCCCTTGCCCCTGCCAGCTGCATACCCAGCGAGCCGCGCAACCTTCAACCCCTTGCCTATGATAGCTGCTAAAATGCCGGGCGTGCTTTGTGCGCCATATGAATATCAATTTATTTTGATTTTTTTTTTGGTCCGCCGTTGACCACTTTCGCAGTGCTGGGATTTTGGCTTAAAATCAAATTCCTAAATTCTTGTTGCTTGTTTTTAAATCAAAAATTCAGCCAGCGAATTCATGAGATTGAATTAAATTTGCGTCATAAAAATTTATAATATAATTATAGCAGAAGTGCCAATAGAATTTAGCACGAGCCGCGATTCGCATTAACAGAATGAATGAGTGAGCCAGGGTGAGAAATAAGAAGAGACAGAGAGTAGGAGAGCGATGGAGAGAGAGAGAGAGAGAGAGAGAATATCAGCTAATGAGTAAAGTGCTTACGTTAACAGCTGTTGATGGCTGTAAGCAAGTCTGTTAAATAACTGGGAGTGAGAGAGAGAGTGAGAGAGAGGAAAAGGGGGAGGGAGAGGGAGAGAGAGAGATCCCACTGTTAAGCCTGTCAGACACTGTTACAACTGTTAGAAACTCTTAACAGTCGAATATATTTACATAGTATGATTGCCAGCAGCTTTTACAGTATGCATTATGTCTATTTAACATAAGTCTAACAGAAGTCTAACAGAGTAGGAAAGTGAACTACAAAGCCAAGCATGACTAGAAAATAAATGTGTAAATCTGTTAACAGTTTACTTTTAGTGACAGGCGGAATAAATGCAATACACGGCTAATGGCGATAACATGTAATTTACAGTAAAGAAGTAAACGTAACAGAATGGCAGAAAAGCTGTTAAAGCTGTTAAAGCTTACATTGGTAGATTCATGATCTGCTATTAAAGAGCATGCACAAATGTTGCGTCAAATGTTTACAAAGCTAGACAACACTCAGCTGTTAACATGGCGTTAACATAATCGAGACTAACAGATAGTTGCGTATGTAGATCAAATGGCCTTTCAATTAACAGATACACTATTAGCATTGTGAACGTGCTCAACATAATGACCTCTTATTAACATTATTTTGCATGTTAAGCCTGCGGTAAGGGACTACAATGAGAATGACGCGAAGGAAATTAAAAGAGTGAAACTTTGCGAATGCTTAAATGAAATATAAATAAATTAAATTAAATGAAAATGAAAAAAAATAAATTGATTCAAAGCCAGATCTGATTGCTATTAAAAGAAAGCCTGAGCCCGGTTTTACATAGCAAAGTCTGGTACAACCTAACATGAGCTCTCTATGTTAGCTCTAATTTACAGACAAAGAGTGACAGTCTGTTATTTAACAGTTTTTTGCTAGAGACCCAAAAGAACTATCGTTAAAGTTAACACTCGGGCATATTATTTGTGTTAATCTTCTCCACATCTGCAAGATAACAGTGGATATTATATTAAGCATCTCAGACGCAATTTAATTTTATATATTCTCTCGCTCATTATGCAATTTTCAATTTGCCAGCAGACCAGGAACACTGTGACTCCCCCTCAGCTGCTGTGCGCCCATCATTTTGTGTGAAGTACTTACTTTTCGTCCGGCTGCGGCAGATTATAGCTCAGTTTTTCAGGGGCTGGTGCCGCAAGCACGAGCTGTTTAATTGCCCACAAAAACGCAGAAACTATAAAAATTATATACAATGCGATTTACATTAATTTCGTTTCGTTTATTAATTGGAACGTTATGTGGCTGCGCATTTAAAGGCACCAGCCCAAAGCCAGACCTCAGACTATGTGTATAAAACCGACCCCAATCCACTTCAACTCGGACCCAAGGACGCCCTCACACGCACACGGGCTGCTCACCCATTCTCATGCCTGGCCGCAATTTGGGGGGGGCCCTACTTGATTAAATCGAAAACTCTATAGAGTCCTCGACGTCTTCGTCGTGCTCGTCATCAACATGGTGCGCCATTAAAACTTACATAAAGCACAAAACTTCAACGAGTCGCAGTCAGATTGCAATCTAGGCATACGCCTCTATAAACTCTCTCTCTCTCTCGCTCTCTCTCTCTCTCTATATATATATATATACTCTTTATATGTATTAACAGTTGTGCTTGAATTTTGAGCTGTGTTTTCTTTTTACTTTAAGCATTAAACCATTGCTTCAAGTTCTGTTAGAAACAACTTCGCAGATGTTAAGCTCATGTTAGTTCATTAACAGCTGCACTGCCTCTGCCTATGTTAAAAGTCAAGTTAATATAGGGAGTTGCCTTGATGTTACTGTTAAATAACTCATGTTGAAAGCATTTTAATACAATCTAAGCAAATGTTAAGCTCATGTTAGTTCATTAACAGCTGCACTGCCTCTGCCTAGGTTAAAAGTTAAGTTAATATAGGGAGTTACATTGATGTTACTGTTAAATAACTCATGTTGAAAGCATTTTAATACAATCTAAGCAAATGTTAAGCTCATGTTAGTTCATTAACAGCTGCACTGCCTCTGCCTATGTTAAAAGTCAAGTTAATATAGGGAGTTACATTGATGTTACTGTTAAATAACTCATGTTGAAAGCATTTTATTACAATCTAAGCAAATGTTAAGCTCATGTTAGTTCATTAACAGCTGCACTGCTTATGCTTATGTTAATAGTCATGTTAATCAAAAGAGTTGCCACACAAATTCGATCTATTTTCAACGCTAGTCAACACTGGCAGCTCGTGTGATGAGCTCATTTTGCAACACTGCTCGACACCAAAAAGTTTTTACCAACACTGATAAATTGTAAAGCCTCTCGTTAAGCAGGTCTACATTCCTTTTTCTTGCCCTAAATTAAATTTAACGCTTAATCGTAAATTTCACCTTAAATTTAGCCAGTAAATTTTATCTGTTTCTCGGCGCTTGCCAACACTGGCGGTTCGCGTGTGGTGTGCATTTTGCAACACTGCTCGATATCAAAATGGTTTTTGCCTAAATCCAAAAAAAATGGCCCCTCTCCCCCTCCCCTCTCCCCCACCCGCTCGCATCCTTGGATCATTAATGGGCGCTGCTCCTAACGAGCGCTACGGCGTCTAATGAAGCTCTGCCCCTGCCCCTGCAACCTGCCCCTGCAGCCCGCCCACTCATCGACTCGTTGCACACTTTTCACTTAATAGATTTTTCGTAATATTTTTCTGCCAACTTTTCTGCGCTCTTCTTTTGCCTTTTGCCTTTTGCCTTTTGCATTGCGCTTTGCATATTTTTTTAGGCGTCGACAAAATATGCAAGCCAGCGCCGCGTGTTCGTGTGTGTGTGTGTGTGTGTTCGCTTTCGTGTTGGTGTGACTGGGCGTTGGGTCAGTGGGCGTGGCATTGTGTAATATTTTGTGCTATTTTGTAAATTCCAAACGGCTGCCCCTCAAAGCTGCCACAAGGCGAGCCTTTGGCCCGATATGCGGTCATAAAAGCCATTTCGTTTTCACCTCCAAATGTATTTATAAGCAACAACAACAACAACGACAACAACAACAACAACAACAACAACGACAATCATCGCAAACAACAGCTCGAGCTGAGAAAAATGTTGGCATAATAACAATTTAGCCCGTTGGGCTGTTTCTACTGCAAGTGGCGCCTTAACATGCCACATGCCACCCGCCCCGCCCCCGCATTCCCTTCTCCCCTCCTTCGCCAAGCTGCATTCTATGCAGGCCGAAAGCAAACGCAAGCTATGCAAAAGTTGACCACGAGGAATTATAATAGCTGCAGCCTATGCCTTGTAGAGAGTATTAAACAGTCTGTGACACCAAAAATGCATATATATATTCCTGATCAGCATAGTCAGACGAGTATATATATATGTATATGGCATATCTGCAGCTGTATTTAGTCTGTGGCTCCTCAGCGTGTTTGTCGTGCGTCCGTTCGTGTCACGAGACACGCGCCCATCTCTAATCTAGTGCACGTAGCCAGCAGCAGGAGCTTCTTGCTCGTCCTCGTCCTCATCTGTGTCCTCGTCCGTGTCCTTGTCCGTGTCCGTGTCCTGTTATGGCGCTTCAATGTCTTGAAATCCGCTTGGATTTAAATCGTTAAGCCCTTCGTCGTCGTCGTCGAAGGCAGATAAACTGAGTGAAAAGCTGTGCAAAATCTGTGAACCGCTCACAGCTTTAATGCCTCCGTCCCACTCTCCCTCCCTCCCTCTCTCTCTCTCTCGCTCTCTCTCTCGCTCGCTCTCTCTCCTTGTGTGTCCTGACGTGTCCTGTGAAGATTTTTAATGGCCTTTGGCCACTTTTGGCCTTTCGGCAATGCATTAAAAGACTAGCGAAAAATGTTGCATTTTATGTGCGCATTTTTATTGTTTTAAACTCTCTCTCTCTCTCTCGCTCTCTCTCTCTCTTTCTCTCTCTCTTTCACTCGCAACTGTGCCATAAAATTCGCTTCTTTCTGCCAATTTCGGCTGTCGCCTTTAATGCTAAAAGTAAACGTGCCGCTTGCCAATCGTAAAAACCTTTGCCAAACACCAGCTCTCTCTCTCTCTCTCTCTCTCTCTCTCTCTCTCTCTCTCTCACACACACACTCCTCTCTCTCTCTTGTCTCCCTCTCATCTGTCTTCTCTGTCTCTCTTTAGCTCTGAATGTTCGCTGTGTATTTAATTTATACAGACTGCAACACTCAAAATGCAGCTCATCTTATTTCTTAACGTGCGCTTGAAGCGCCATCTGGCGACAGCATGTTACACTACAAAACAGTTCGCACAGTCTGATTGACTGACTGACTGACCAACTGATTGATGATCAACGCTCCGCCCATACCGTAAGAGCGAGGCAGTTGAAATTTTAACTTCAGCTACATTTTGTGAATTCCAATCGAAAGTGTGCAACATTTTACTTCATTATTTTGCCTTAAACTCATCTTTAAATATCTTTGCGAAATTGAGACAAATTCAAGACATGTTTCACACTTTTTGGAGATCCATTCTCTAGGTCGACTTTCGAAGCTATTCATTATGACTTTAAATGGTTTTAAATTAGGGCATTAAACTCCATTAAAGTGAGCTTCAAGTTAGTACGAATGCATTTATAGGGAGAAGAAAATAGCGTTGACCGTGCAAAGTCGGGTAATTTTTGTGTACTTAGATATATAGACATATATGTAAATAAAGCTAATTTCAGCGCTACATATTTATTTATCGATATGTATTAAATAAAAGACCTATCGATACATTTATCGATATGTATTCGATACAAGAGCTATCGATATATTTATCGATAAGTATTAGATAAAAATACCTATCGATATATTGATAATTATTAGATAAAAAGACCTATCGATATATTTATCGATAAGTATTAGATAAAGGAGCTATCGATATATATTTATCGATATGTATTCGATAAAAGACCTATCGATATATTTATCGATAACCACGCTTTTTGCCAGAATTCCACCCTAGTGAGAAGTTTATATTATCGTTCGAAAAGTTTTCATTACAATCGATTTAAATAGTTTCTTCGCGCTGTGCAACAGCTTGGCAGCACTTGAGTTGTCGCTCGTTAATCGATAACAATTATCGATAGGTTTTTGAATGCTCTTCTCTATTTGCAATTAAATCGCAATTAGAACTCGCTATCAAAATTAACCACATTTTGGTGCCCCTTAACCACGCCTTAAGTCTGGACACATGTTTAACTATTGAGAGACTCCCCAACCCCTCCCTAATCCGCCACTTTCCACCCCTTCCCTCGTAGGGACCCTTCAGCAAAACGCACAGCGAAACGCCTCTGCGATTTAAATGACTTCATAATTAATAACACTTAATGTCAATAAATTATGCGCAGAGCCCTCAATTGTGGGGGGGGTGGGGAGGGGGCGTGGCCCGATTAAAATCCTGCCCCCTTTTTGCAGTGCCAATTCCAATTTGAGGCGCCTTCCGTCTGTCTGCCTTCCGTCTGTCTGTCCGTCTGTCTTCCGTCTGTCCTCGCAGCAGCAGCTGGAACCAGTTCAAATGAACGCCCACGCTTTTGTTTTGCTTTTGTCACCTGTCAATAAACCAGACAGTTTTCACCCCCCCCCCCCCCCCCCAAGGAGAGCGGGGCGTCACACATAAAATTTGCAATTTACAGCAACATTTTTTGCACGCCCCGAACGCCAGATGGCGCTTTACGCTGAAAGAGCCCATCAAGTGTTTTAATTAGCCAGACAAACCGAAACGTTGCCCGTTGCCCGTTGCCCGTTGCCTGTCCGTTATTTATGCCTTATTTATGCACAGACATTGCGGGTGGTCTACTCTCCCACACCCCCCCCCTCCCCCCCCCTTGTCGCCCCTTGTTGCTCAAGTGGCCCCGTTGCGGCGTGCCTGGGCGCCTGTTAATATGCAACATTGTTTAACTGATTGCAATGTTCCACAAATGGCCTCCGCCTGCGGCGCCTGTTACCCGCCTGTCCGTCTCCCCCCCCCCCCTACCATCTACCCCTTGCATGCAACCCCTAAACGCATGTGTGTCGGCAATCTTTGGCTAATTTCATATGCAACCACCGACAACCCCCCCGTCACACCCTTCCCCCCGCCTGCCCGACTGGCTGTTCCAATCATGTCAATCCCCATTTAGGTTTAGGTGTTGCCAACAGCTGCCACACTGGACACTGGCTACCCCCCCCCCCACCCGTCAACCCCTGCCATTTGACCGACCCCTGAGGCCGACCCCCATTGAGGCCTGCACTGGCCCCCAGCTACTGCACAAATTATGAACTGGCAATTGGCTGGACTCAGCCCCAAAATTGTTGAGTATAGTTAACTTTAGCCCCAACTCCCAATTAAAATGAGGAACACAGTTAATTAGAGCTATAGATATAGGATATAGGATAGAGGATAGAGGATATAGGATATAGGATAAAGGATGGAGGATAGAGGATAGAGGATAAAGGATAAAGGATAGAAGATGGAGGATAGAGGATAAAGGATAAAGGATATAGGATAAAGGATAGAGGATAGAGGATGGAGGATAGAGGATAGAGGATAAAGGATAAAGGATAAAGGATAGAGGATAGAGGATAGAGGATGGAGGATAGAGGATAAAGGATAAAGGATAGAAGATGGAGGATAGAGGATAGAGGATAGAGGATAGAGGATAAAGGATAAAGGATAAAGGATAGATGATGGAGGATATAGGATATAGGATATAGGATATAGGATAAAGGATGTAGGATATAGGATAAAGAATATAGGATATAGGATATAGGCTATAGGGTATAGGATATAGGATAAAGGATAAAGGATGTAGGATATAGGATATAGGATATAGGATATAGGATATAGGATATAGGATAGAGGATAAAGGATAGAGGATAAAGGATAGAGGATGGAGGATAGAGGATAGAGGATAAAGGATAAAGGATAAAGGATAGATGATGGAGGATATAGGATATAGGATATAGGATATAGGATAAAGGATGTAGGATATAGGATAAAGAATATAGGATATAGGATATAGGCTATAGGGTATAGGATATAGGATATAGGATATAGGATAAAGGATAAAGGATAAAGGATAAAGGATAAAGGATATAGGATATAGGATATAGGATATAGGGTATAGGGTATAGGATATAGGGTATAGGATATAGGATATAGGATAGAGGATAGAGGACGGAGGATAAAGGATGGAGGATAGAGGATAAAGGATAGAGGATATAGGATATAGGATATAGGGTATAGGATATAGGGTATAGGATATAGGATAGAGGATGGAGGATAAAGGATAAAGGATATAGGATACAAGATATAGGATATGGGATAGAGGATAAAGGACATAGGATAAAGGATAGAGGATGGAGGATAGAGAAAAGAGAATAGAGAATAGAGAATAGAGAATAGAGAATAGAGAATAGAGAATAGAGACTAGAGAATAGAGGATATAGGATATAGGATATAGGATATAGGATATGGGGTATGGGATATAGGATAGAGGATAGAGAGATAGAGGATATAGCATAAAGGATAAACTCATTCCATAAAGTTTGGCTCTTTGTTCATGGTTTGGCCTCTAGATCAGTTTAGCATCTAAATCTTGCAACATTATTCTTGGTCAAAACGCATGTGAGAATGGTAACGTCAAATATCCTATATGGACACAGACATATAGACATAGGTCGAAATTTGCCACGCTCATAAATCGGTTGAAACTCAACCGATTTTCATAGAGTATGGCTTTTTGTTCATGGCATCTGAATCTGGCAACATAATTCTTGTGTACCTAAATGTATGTGTAGATGTTTCTCATTTAACTTGCTTCTAATTTCTAACACACTTTTAATGGGCGTGGCATGGCGTTGCCACCTAGTTGGAAAGTGTTGTCTGAATGTTTAGATTATCGCAAACTTAGCGCGCGGCTTTCGTCTTGTACTTTCAACTTGTTTGCACAAGTTAACAAATTTCTTCTTCTCCCGCCCTCTCTCACTCTCCCCGTCTCTCTCCCCCTCTCTCTCTCGCTCTCTCTCTTCCTTTTGTGGCCATTAAATGAGCGCAGCTGAAAACCAAAAAGTTTGCCATTTTATCGTTTTACATAGCAAATCCCGCTTCAGGCCCAGTCGTATCTGAATCCCCCCATACCCCGACTGACTTCGACCACCCCCCCCGCCATCCTACCACCCCCCCCCCCCCTCTTCCAATTGTTGGCCGTCAAGCAAACGCCCGTTGGCCATAAATCAAGCGGTTGCCCACGAGTCACAAGTGTCTGTATACAATGCATACAACGTCCCCCTCCCCCTCCCACTCCCCCTCACTATACGGCCTTTTACTTCCACAACCATTTGCCACGCCCACATGCTTGCAGCTGTCCACGCGACCTAATAAAATGGCCGTTAGGCGCAAAACCAGCCAAACAAATGAAATGATTTCAATTTTGTATGTGTGTGCGTGTGTGTGTGTGCGTGTGCGTGTGTGTGTGTGTGCGTGTGTGTGTGTGTGTGTGTGTGCGTGTGTGTGTGTGTGTGTTGCATGCTGCAGCTGCAAGACTGTAAGGCTCAGCGGCTGCTTCCTCTAAACCTCATATAAAGCTCGCTGCGCTGTTCCAGTGCTGCACAAACTGTAAAGTTTGACCTGCAACTAAACAAGTCGACTCTCAAATACCCTAGGACTATAATTTTTTGCTAACTATAAATTAAATTTCGTGCCGAAAAACCGAACTGCACTAAATTTGAGGTACAAACATTTTGGATCCAAACATTAAACATATAAGAAAAGGTAAAAAGTAGGGTATCTAGGGTACGCCGAAGTTTTGATACACTTGTAGACAAAGTGAAGCTGCCAAATGCTGAGTTTCTTGAAAATATATGTATTTAAAACATACAATTTTGGTATATTACTTATTTTTCGACCGATTGTACACATAGAGCTTTATAATATAGTAGTTAGCACACTTTAAATAGACTCAAGCACTCTAAATTTCATAAAGATCGAACGAGGTTTTTAACATTTCACATTTAGGGTAGATTCAAGCGAAGCATTGTCAGTGAATGTGTATTCTAATGCGTGTATTTTCATTTACAATCATTGCTAACATTTTGAATGAGCCTGCATTCCACTTTGTGGCATCCTTTTGTTGCCAAAACAAGAAACCAAAGTTATCTTGAGCTGGTTATGCAAATAGAACTTGAAACATTCACTTGTCATTCAATTCAATGTCAATTCACAGTCACATTTTTCACATATCACATTTTGTAAAATGAATGACATTTTGCCGTTATTCGCTTTGCCACAATTTGCAACTGTTTTTTTTTTTTGTTTTGTTGTTCCCTTTTTTGTTTTGTGACTAATCAAGTGTTTGAATTGTTCTTCTTCACAGTGTGCAAGTGCAATACACACACACACACGCATACATATCCACAAACACACGCACACACACACACATTTATTATGCAAATTCTCGTGTAGAGACTCAGCAACAAAAGCTGCTTGCTCTGTCACCCCCAACTCTCCAGGCTGCATCTGCTTCTCTTAACACCCCCCCCCCCCCCCGCGCCCCGCTCGCTGGAATTTCTTTGAATTTGTTGCCCGAGCGAGCGCGCAACTCTTTTATTTACATAGCTTTAATTTGTATTTGTTTTGCACATTAAAAATTACAGTTAAGGGCCTGCTGCTGAGTTAGCCAGAGTGGCGGTGGTGGGAAAGGGGGAGGGAGAGGGGAAGGGGGAGTGGCTTGCAGTGGCAAATGCATTTCGTTTCCATGCAAATGCCTGCGCAGGCAGCTCGAGCTGAGGCCGTCGACGTTGACAATGAAAATGCGCGTTGGTCCGCAGGTAGCAAACGGTGGGAATTGCAGGGGGTGGGGGAGGGGTATGTGTACGTTTGTGTGTGTGTGTGTGTGTGTGTGTGTGAAGGTAAACTTTGCCTGCCAACAAAACTCACAGCCAAAAAGACGCAGCCAGAGGCAAAGTAGACAAAAAATAAAATTTTGCTGTCAGAGGGTTAAAGTGCGGTGTTGAGTGCATGGCTCAAGGGGGGGTTAAGAGCTGAGCGGGGGCGGGGCTCGCTCCCACCGTTATCCGGGCTCTACGGACTACCGGGTACTTGCAGCTGTGAAATTTGCATAAGCAATTACGAAAGCATTGCCAAGACACAAGCCGGCAGCAGGGTCTGCGGCGAATTGGTGGAGTGCTTGCGGGTGTAGGCGAGCGGGGAGCGGGGAGCAGCAAAGAAGATGCAGAGCGAGTCAACATTGTCGCCAGCGCAGCGACGTCTGCTTTTGCTTGCATCCAGTCTGGGACTGACGTGGTCTGTGGATGATGCTTGAGGCTTGGCGGAGGGGGGTGGGGGGGGGGGGGTGTTGGAGAGATTGTGTCTCTTATTTTTTTTTTTTTTGGGGTTAGGGTCGTTAAGGAAGGGGGGTGGGGAGGGAGCATTGACAGACGCCGGTTTTAGGGTGTTCGCTGGCTAAGTGCGTTGCACAAATTTGCATCGACAACAACTTTGTTGCACCTGAGCGAAAGCCAAGAAGAGGAACAACAAGAAGAAGCAGAGGCAGTAGCAAAGGGTTGCAATTGTTAACCTCAAAATATGCGCAGACAGTAAAAGCAATTATCAGGAATATTACGTTAATCTACGTACCAGATCCGTAGAAGAAGACCGAGAAGAAGAGAGTGTAAAGCAAGAACAAAGATTCAAGCTCAACAAAAAAAAAATGGTGAAAGCAAGAAACAATAAAAAATAAAGTTATGCTTAAGAAAAAGCATAAGCTAAACAATTCCTTAAAGTAACAGGAACAAATAGGAAAGCACACGTACACATACATACATACATACATATATATATTTAATGGCAGCCTTACGTAATGTGCAAGAAACAGAAGAGAAAGAGGAAGCAGCAGCAGCGCTTGACGTTAATTTCTTACGCTGCGCGACGTGCATGCGATTTTGCGGCACTATCGTTAAGTAGAAATCTTGAATGTCAAATCTTAACTACCATCCGTTTCGATTTCTAATGGCTCTCATTTAAGTGTTGTTGCTGCCGCTGCCGCTGCCGCTGCTGCTGCTGCTGCTGGTCTGTCGCTCATTTGAGAAGCAACGGAAAATGCCACAAAAGCAAAAGGCAGCAGCTTTGCGCGAAGGGGGTTGGGGGCGTTTAGTTTTATGGGCGAGAGCGAACGTTGACCACAGGCACAGGCAAAAGTCGTGTTGCGCTGCCCTGTACCCCCCCGCAATGAAAAACGGAGCATACCGTTTCTCGGCATCAGTGTGTAACAGGCAGCAGCAAACTTCTGCGAGCACGTGTGTGTGTGCGTGTGTGTGTGCATAGCAGAAAATGCAAATGCTTGCTACAGGGTATCAGCGAGTCGAGCACTCGCGACTAGCGCACTCTTGTTATTGGCATTGCCTATGGGGTGGTTAGATTGGGCTGAGCATTGGTGTAGCTGTTGTTGTTATTGCCAGGCAGCTGCTGACGCTGCATATGTGCAATAAGAGAACGAGCAAAACGCTGTAGAGGGAGAGGGACAGGGAGAGAGAGAGAGGGCAAAGAAGCAGAAATGCAGCAACAGCAGCAGCTGCTGCCAAAGGGGGTGGACATAGCCTAGCCCCTATGCGCCTTTATGCCCATATCTATGCAACGTAGGCAGCTGCAAAATGTTTGCCATTGTATTGCACCAACACGCATTCACACACGCACACACACACATGCACAGCATCAACTGGTCATTGTTGTTGTGGCTGCTGCTGCTGCTGCACACACTCATACATACATATGCACGGACTAATCAACATTGCTGAGCACTCGCTCGCTTGCTCGCTCTAACTGTAACACACACACGCACATCTATACACACTTACACAGTGAGAGTACGCAGCGAATTCGACAGTTGAAATCGCTTTGCACGTTTAATTGGCTGCGTCTGCCAATCAACACGAATCGTTGACGCGCTCGCCCTGCTCGTTTCTTTCACTGCGACGGCAATTGCAGTCACCGTTGCCGTCGCCGTCGCAGTCGCAGTTGCAGTCGCATTTACATTGCAGTCAGCTGCTGCTGCTGCACCCGCTCGCCCGTTCGCTCGCTCTCCCGTTGAGTCCATTAGGCGCCTAATGAGCGCGCACTAACACAGTCGCACTCGAGCGCAATTGCCAAAGCTATCAACAAGTTTGAAGCGGCGCCGCAACAAGTTTTGAGAATTAACAAGTAAGAACGGCTGCCAACGACTGCGCCATACTCTATTAAAAGTGTAAGTCAGCCGAAGAAGTTTACGCTTGACCTGAATTAAACTGAATTCCAACTGTGCCCTAGGCACATTATACTGTTCCTTCCGATTGTCAGCCCAACAACAAGAAAGAGATGGCGCCAAGCCAAAATACCCGTTGTCACTTTGTGTACAGAGTATAAAGTGCATTTCATTTTGCCGCAAAGCTTAGCACACTTTGCTGCCAATTCAATTTTCGCCCCTGTTAACGGGGCGCTGTTAATGTAAAAATGTAAAAACTGCTGCAACAATTTATATATACATATATATATATATATAACATATGTATTTATATTTAAAATGCAAATTTAAAAGTGCGTCGAGACCAAATTATGCGCTTGGTTATTTTTATGCAAATTTCAACTATTGAAAAGAAAAATAATAATAAAAATTGCAATCACGCTGTCAATATCAGAGGCGATAAGCGAATTGCTAATTAAAACATGCACAATAAACGCAATTTCACAACAAGCTGCCGAGCGCACCAACCCTCCACCCCCCCCCCTCGCTGCAGCCCTGGTCATTGCAATTTAACGGCAATTTTATTATACATTCACATTATGCATATATGTATGTATGTATTTATTTATATTAATTTCGCTCTCTTTATTTTCCCTTTCGCTTTCGCACGCCTTTCAGATCGCCATCAGCAGCGCCGTCAACGTCAGCGTCAGCGTCAACGCTGTTGTCGTCAGCTAACGGACACAGTTCAAAGTGAGCAACAATTACAACAACAACAACAACACGAACAAAGCGCCCTCTGCCGCTGCAGCAGCAGCAGCAACAACAACAACAACAAATCATAAGAAACTTCAGCCCAACGGCCATTTGAAGCACCGCCCCCCCCCTCTCAAGTTTTTGTTTTCAATTTGGATTCGCCTTTGGCTAAGAACGTCAGCGTTGCGTTCGCTGCAGCAGCAAAAACAGCTGGTAAGTTTTTAACAGCCCCTCAATCTCTCCATAACCCATTCCTTCGCACTTTGCGAACTTTTCTTATGCACTACATACACAGCAATTTCCCATTACATTTATCTTTATACATATATACATATATATCTATCTGTATATGTATGTATATCTATATATAGCTTTATATTTTAACAGCACTTTACTTTTAATTGCGCGCTCTCCCACTCCCCCCTCTCGCCAATCTCTCTAGAAAAAAAATAACGTTGCTGTCAGCTTGCAAAAATTTCCTTTCCTTAAAATTTCGTTTCCTTTTCATATGCCCTTTCACGCCAAGCATATGCACTTTAGCAAGCTGTTCGGTTATATTTTGTATAAAGATGTTTTTCGTTATTTTCTATATATATAGTTTCTATATCTAAAAGTATGCTGACAACTTGGCATATATCATATGTTCATATAACATATATATAATACATATATCTCCTAAGTTCCGCCGCTGTCTTCAATTTGAACAGTTAATCTATTAAAAATACTTATAACTGTTCTCCGATATCATTTCGGGGCATATTTCTCCAAGTTCTTGCACATTTTCCTACGATATTCAGCTGAGATCAACTCAGTTAACTAATAACTGCTCCCATATCATCTTATATAACGACTTATACTCGAGCATAACTACTACTACTAAAAAAAAAAATATCATCGTGATGTACTATATATATATATCTATATATGCCATGCAACTTATTTTCTAATCTGATTATATTACACTATATAAATATATGGAAAAGTGTTCCATATCATATTTTCTGGAAAGATCGTGATGTATTTCTATTTGGACAGACATCATATATGTTTGTATATAAATATATCTATATCTAAGTACTTTTGTATTTTTCTTAAATAGTTAGAACCAGCTTTGGGATATTTATCAGTTCGACTTTCTACGCGCTTCTCTTTAGCTGCAATTTTTTGTCCATTTCTTTCATTTTTTCAGTTTTCCGTTTATTTTCTTGCCTCTTTTTTTTTTTTTTTTTTTGTTATTTCTTCCTCCGTTATGCACTCTTCAAAGTTCTTCAATCACTTCGTGGCAGCAATTTTCATTCGAATTGGAAATATCAGCCAATTGACCCCGCCCCCCCCCCCCCGGCCCCGCCCCCATTTCCGCCCCGTCGCGCTGTCCCTTTTGTTGGCACTTTGCGCTGTTTGCGCCGCCGGCCAAAAGATTTTCCCAATTTATTTTATTGCTCGTGTTGCTGTTTGCATTTAGCTTTAAATTAATTCATGCCCCCAAGTATCTTTTGTAGTTTTCTGCAGTTGCCACCCCCCCCTCCCTCCCTCCACCCCCTAGCCCCTCCATCAATGCATCAATGCCAGCTCCTCCTTTGGGGCCCGGGCCGAAATGCCTTTGATGTTGTTGCTGGTCAATCGTCGGCAACCTCAAATGCATTTTCCCTGAAAAAGAGATAAAGTGTAATTAAATGAATGTCTGCATAAATATTGGCAAATATCTATTGATTGACATCAGTCACGATTGACATGACAATAAGAAAACTTTTGCACTTTTTGTCCGAACTGAACGAATAATATTGTGATTTGAGACCTGACTTTGATGGGATAATTGTGCTAGTTATTTGATTTTGTATTTTATTTATTTTTTTATTATACAACAATTTTTATCATCAATCATGATTGAGCTGCCGAAACTTTTAAACAATGCACTTCATTGGGCGTAAAACAAATGTACGCATCGACACAAAGGGTTTTGTAATTACTTTAAATATTCCTTGCAATTTGTTTTTGTATTCGCTTTGCCCAAATTGATTGACATCAATCGTGATTGACACGTAGCGGAATAATGAAAATGTAACGCGTTCAAACTAACTGATCGTGAGTTTTGATTTGTGTTTTTTAATAATTCTTTAATTCTTTTAAGGTTCACTTGAACCGAGCTCAGCTGCAGCTGTTTTTCCTTGTTCTGTTGCACTGGTTCATTTGAACTGAGTTCAGTTCCAGCTGATTTCTGTAGCTTGAGTTGAACTGAACTCAGTTCCAACTAAAGTTGTTGACATTTTTCAACTTTTAATACTAGTTCATCTGAACCAAGTTCAGTTCCAGTTCCGATTGCGCTTGGGAATTTCGCTTGTTTTCGAAACTGATTTTGTTTCTTTATACTTTATGCGCAGCTGCAACTGGAGTTCCTAGAATTGTTGTTCATTTGCACTGGTTCATTTGAACTGAGTTCAGTTCCAGCTGATTTCTGTGGCTTGATTTGAACTGAAATCAGTTCCAACTAAATTTGTTGACATTTTTCAACTAGTTCATATGAACCAGGTTCAGTTCTAGTGCCAGTTCCAGTTCCAGTTCCGATTGCGCTTGGGAGTTTCGCTTGTTTTCGAAACTGATTTTGTTTCTTTATACTTTATTCGCAGCTGCAACTGGAGTTCCTAGAATTGTTGTTCATTTGCACTGGTTCATTTGAACTGAGTTCAGTTCCAGCTGATTTCTGTGGCTTGATTCGAACTGAACTCAGTTCCAACTGCAGTTGCTTAACTTTTGCAACTATTAATACTAGTTCATCTGAACCAAGTTCAGTTCCAGTTGCACCTGAAACTTTTGCTTCTTTTTTTTTCGAAACAGATTTTCTTTTCTTTTCCTGTCGTCTTTATGTTCTTGATTCATTGTTTGTTCTGTTTATCGCATCGTTCGCTTTGATCTGTTATTCTGCTCTGCTTCTTCTGCTATGCAGCCGAAGGTCCTTTTCCGTTTCCGTTTCCGTTGCCGCTTCCGTCTCCGGTTTCTGCTCACATGACCTTGAGTCGCAGTTGCCTGTTGCCGTTCGACCCCGCCCCCAATTCGCCCACAGCTCATTTCGAAGCGGCAGACAGGCAAATGTTTTATGACTTCACGCACGACCCCCCTCCCGCCCCACCCTCTTCTTGCACCACTGGCCACGCCCCCCATCGCCTACCGTGTGAAAGGCCAAAAGTTGGCAAGGTCAAAGCCCAAATTGCGCTCATTTTCAGATTCATTTGAACAGGCCAAAATGTTGTTTCGGTTGTTGCTCGGCTGCGTGGCCTGCATTTAAAATATGTTCATTACAAAATGTTTGCCCCTTTACACACACTCACACACACACACACACACACACACACACACACACACACCACATACCCAAGAGAACCTTTAGCTGTTGGTTGAGCCTTTTGGCCTGGCACAACAATTTGTGTGCGCTTTTTTTTTTTTTTTTTGGCATTTTATTAGTAAATTTATTTTGCAATCACACACACACACACCCCCCCCTCCCCCTTCACCCTTCCCGCCCCCTGCTCTGTTTCTGCATGAGCATAGCTGGGAAAAACTATTTCCGGCATTAAATTGTCTCCCGGCTCCCTCGACATTAACCAATACAAGCCCATGCTCTACACCCCACACTTAGCCCTTCCCCCCCCCCCCCCTCCCCCCTTGCCACCCCTCAAAGACTCAACCCCTTGCAGAGGGGCTTGTGCTCCTGTTTGGACCATTTAAATGCTTTTTGCATTTACATCCACACACAGAGACGCCCACTCACACACACACACACACACACACAAATATGTACATAGTTTAGTTGCATTTTGTTGGACGCTGTGTGTGTGCGTGTGTGTGTGTGTGTGAGTGTGTGTGCGTGTGTGTGTATCGTCAATTGAGTGCTCTGATTTCTGTAGCTGATTTCATTTCGAATCGAAATTGAAATTGAAATTGGAACAGTTTTTCGTTGGAAATTTAGTTGCTCGCCTTTTCATCAGTTTCGATTACCAGACACACACACACACACGCCCACACACACCTACGCTCACACACACGTGTGCAAGTTTGTGCTTGTTGCTTTGCATACCCTGTAAACATGCATGAGAGCACACAGCAGCTTTGTCGCCTGACACCTCTCCGAAAGCTGTAAACTGAGCAATTAAACAAAGCAAAGCATACAAGTTCGGGATGTATGTGCTCCTAAATACCCTGGAATGCTGAAACTTTACTCTTATTTTCTCTAGTTTAGCCTTATAGTTATTCAACGCGCACTTATATGAAGTTTTGGGGTATATATACCCTAGTTATTTTGCAGTTATCACTTGTGTTTATGTGAATAATTGATGTATGCCACATTCGAGAGTCCTTACAACCTTTTACAGGGTATTTAAAGAGTCACTACTCATAACTTATAGCTGCTTGTATAGACATACCGCAATAAAATGGAACAGTTAGCATGCTTATAATTAGCTTCCAGCTAACAAACCATTTTACAGGGTATCATATAGTCAAAGCTCATTGATAAGAAACTTTTAGCTAGCTCCAACTACATTAGACCAATCAAAAAATGTTTGATACATTGACCGATATTCATAAAAATAAAAGAAACTTTTTACAGGGTATATTTAAGTCGACCACAAACATAGGTTTAACAAATAATATTTTACCCATTTCTTTTGGCTGCAGCTGTATTAATTCGTCAGTCAATCAGTCGAAAAATATTTTCTTCCAGGGTATATTACAGTCGGGCAGCATTGAATTCAAGTCAAGATATGCCCAAGCAGAGCCAGCTTAGCAATTGAAAAGTATTTAAACAAGCGCCTGACTTTAAATATTCGTTAAATTGTCAAAAAGAAACTTTTTACAGGGTATCTAGCCAGTCTAGCACTAAAAGCAAATGGCCGCATATTCGATTTTCGCTTTCGCTTTTTCTTTTTTCTTATCTCGCAGCCAACATCTTAAATCCTGAGTGCGCAACCTTTTGATAAAGTTCATGAAAAATGCGACGGCCTATGGAAAATGCATAATTTATTCCCAGATTTTCAGAGGCGAAGTGTGCGCGTGTGTGTGTGTGTGTGTGCGGGTGTGTGTGTGTGTGCGGGTGTGTCTCTATATCGTGTATTGGTTAAATCGTGATGTTGTAATTGACCATTTTTATGGCCAGCTTGTCAGATAATTGCTTTTGGCTTAGAGGGGACCGTCGTTCCTGAGCGATGGGGGAAGGGGGGATGGTAAATGGGAGGGGGGGAGGGGGGAGGGGGAGGGGAGGGGAGTCGAATGTGCGCGTTGGTTCGAATTGCGTTTTGTTGTTAATTTGCTTGCCACGCACGTGCCGAGCGCATTGTTCATGGGATTTACAAAAGAATAATGTTCTGTTTTTGCGTGCCACAAAGTACACACACACACACACACGCACACACACACACACACACACGCACACACACGCACACGCACAACAATCGCACTTGCAGCTGCAGCTGCTTTTGGGTGTGGGTGGACGCATTACATCATTCACTTTTTCATGCAACTTTTGGTACAGTTGCCTCTTGTTGCACTGCAATTTCGTGCAGTTGCAGCTAAAATCCGCCGTTATCGATATTGTTATCGATATTCCTATCGATATCGTTATAGTTTGGTGTATTTGCTGCTGTTGCTTGTTATTGGGGATTGCTGCTGCCTTGCATATTTGGCTACTTTTTCGTGGAGTTTCAGTTTTGTTTAGTTTGCTGGCTAAAGATAGCTATCGATATCGATATGGTTATCGATTTTCTAATGCTCTTTGGTTCAGCTTGAGCTGATATTTTCCTTGTCGATATCGATATATGTATTTATCGATGCTTGTGCTGTTATCGAGCTAACAGTTTTGGTTGTCTGTGTTGAATTTGCAGTTGCTGTGTGAATGAACTCAAGTGAATCGATAACTTTATCGATATACATAGTTATCGTTGTCGTCGCCCTTATGGCTATGCCTGCTGCTGTTGCGGCAAAAACTTACTTAATCTAGACTCCAGTTCAATGTCAGCTAGTAATCGGTATCGCTATCGATATCGATATCGTTGTTATCGTTATCGTTATCGTTATCGTTATCGCTTTTGTTGTTGCCGCCGTGCTCGCGTCGCCATTGCTCCAAAATGCGCTTCTTCTGATTGAACCAATGACTCGGACGCAAACCCGCAGCTGTTGTCGCTTGTCCAGCTTCCTCCTGGACCCGCTCCCGCTCCCGTTCCCGCTGCCTGTGCCGCTTGGACTGCATGCTGTTGGCCTCCAAGTCGGCCTTTCTGTCATGCTTGGAACGCTTTTTGGCTTTCTTTGCCTTCTTCGACTTGGATTTGTGCTTGTGGCGATGCTTGCGCTCCTGCTGCTCGCTCGACTCGCCCTCGTTTAGGACAGGCATGCTGGGCAGTTGCTGCAGTTGCTGCAGTTGCTGCAGTTGCTCCTCCTGGCCATTTTGCGCCTGCGATTCCGCCATATCCAGTTCCATCTTCTCAACCATTTGGCCCAGCGCCTGCGCCTCCATTTGCATCTCAAAGCGCTGATTGCGTTTCTGGACACGTTTGGCAACATCTGTTGTGGCATCCACCCGGTTGTCTCTTGTTGTTGCTGTTGCCGTTGCTCGCCTCGAATTGTATCTCTCCATTTGCCGCTTAGCTTCTGTGTGTGGCCCGAACGCGCGTTGTTCACGCGTTCTGAACGCGCCCAGAACTGTCTGGCCCGAGCTCGGTGCGGAGCGGCTCTGCCTATCATCAGCTGCCCCGAACGCTCGCCCCAGCTCGGCAGCTCGGTTCGAGCCAGAGCGAGTCTGCCGCCCTCTTTGCCTGATTCATCGATACCCCTCCCCACCCCCCCTTTGCACGCACGCCTCTGTCTTGATCCGGACTCGATACGTCGCAATGCAAGCGAAAACATTTGCTTGATATTCGCCCAGTTGTCATACCCTGTACGCGCTGAGCATGGGCGTATTGTTTTGCTGCGAGCATAGAGAATTTATATGTACTCTAAGATCACCTTTTCGATAACTGCTTCATTTTACTCAAAATCGATTAATATCGATTTTCAGTCTCTCTCATTTTGAGCACTAAACTCATCGATAACTGTTCTTTTTTCTCTAAATCGATAAATATCGATTATGTGCCTCTGCTTCTGTTTGGCATATCTCTGAGAACTAAGCTGGAGATACGTCTTCCAAATGTAGCTCCTCTTAATCATAAATCAATATTAAATTAACCTCTCGATAGCTACACTATTTCTCTCTAAATCGATAACTATCGATTATGTGCCTCTGCTTCTGTTTGGCATATCTCTGAGAACTAAGCTGGAGATAAGTCTTCCAAATGTAGCTCCTCTTAATCACTAATCAATATTAAATTAACCTCTCGATAACTACACTATTTTTATCAAAATCGATAACTATCGATGATGTGCCTCTGCTTCTGTTTGGCATATCTCTGAGAACTAAGGAGCTGCTGACTTTTTAAGATTGTATTGTCTCTTATATCATGCTCAAAATAATTGTAACTTTTCGATAACTGCTCCATGTGTCGCAAAATCGATAAATATCGAATTTCAGCCGGAGTCTCTTGCTTCGCACGTCTCTAATAACTTAAGAGCTGTAGATGCTTCTTCCGGAATTTAGTTTCTTTTATGCAAAATAGCATTTACTTTTTGATAACTTGTCTCTTATTCTCAAAATCGATAAATATCGATTGCAGCATTTGTTGAGTATAGTTGGGTTTTACTGGATATCTGGCAATCGTGCAATCGTGGCAACTGGAGCACGCTCAAGTTGTCGTTTTCATTTTATTGAATCTGCGAAAAATTTGCAAAACAAAAACATTTCAAGTCGAAGAATTCGTTAGAAACTTGTCGCATTCCCATCAAAACTGTCTGTCGACTGTCACAACAAAAGCAAAGGAACAACATTCAACATTCTGCAATTGTCCAGTGCATTGCGCGCAACGCGGCCCAAAAACTCCGAAAATGCTCAAAGCAAATGCCTCAACTCGGCCTTTAAAGTGAACATGGAGGCGTGTGTGTGCGTGTGAGTCTCAAGTAGAAAAAGTGACCAAAAGCAAACGAATATAGGCTTAAACTTGGGCCTTAAACAAGCTGCGGCTCACGTCAAGTAATCAACATGCTATTGACCAATCAAAGCGAACTCTACTGTAGAAAAAGTGACCATGGAGGACTCGCGAAGGCCATAGAATATCCCCAAACTTCGAAGTTAAGTATTCTTGGAGTCGAATTTAGCATCAGTTAAGTGAAAGCAAAGCTAAAAGTAACCACTAAAGAAGTTTACTTGCCAAAAAAAGTGACCATGGAGGACCTGTGAGAGTCCGAGCTGCCTAAATGTCCAGGCAGAAACTTGAGGAAAGCTGCTTTCGTTCGAGTTTAGTGATAAAAAAAAAACAATTTGTGACTCAAAAAGTGATTTGCTCCAAAAAAGTGAACATGGAGGACGTCAAAAGTCTGCATAGAAACAATAATTAATAATAAATAATAATAATAATAATAATAAGAAAAAGCAGCCTAAAAAGAACTTAAAGCCAAGCATGTGAACATGGAGGACACGTTTGTGCCAAATAAATGTATAAATGTGTCTAAAGCTGGATCGACTTTTCAGCCCGACTCTGTCTTAGCTTTGTCATCAAATTGGGTAAAAGCAATAGCAAAGTGTTAGTTGAGACAGAGCACATGACTAAAATGTGACCATGGAGGACTTGCAAGTGTTGCAACAAGTGAACAAATAAAAAGCCATCCAAAATGGGAAGCACTCAGCCAATAAGCCCGGACGACATGGAGAACAACATAGCAAAACAGCTTAGCATAAAAAAAAGCGCCTAGTGCGACAAATTTCCCATAAAGTGACCATGGAGAACACACCAAAACATAAGCCACAAAAGCCTGTCACACACTCCAGACGCACTTCCTTTCATTGCATTTATCGCTGGCGCCCAACGTGAACCTGGACGCGAGGCCCGAACAGCACGTTTTTTTTGCCAAGACAAACAATTGCAGAACAATTAAATGTTCTTGGTGCAGGGGCGTGCAGGGGCGTGCAGGGGCGTGGCACTGCCAGGTATTAGGCTCAGGTAGAGCTCTCGGATTTCGAGCAGAAGGCATTGAACTGGCGGCGAGCTCTTGACGCAATAAACAAACAAAAAATGCATACGACAAATATAAATAGGAGCCATATTGTATCTACATATAAGAGCTTATCACACACACACACACGCACACACGCACACCCTGTCTGAAAGTTGTTTACTGAATGCTTGTTGAAGAAAACGCCTTCGGCTTTTGACATCGTGTTATACCCTGTAAATAAAGCGGCATGCAGAGAAGGGCATTGCGAAAGCCATGCAAATGGCTGTGGAGAAGGTATGAAAATGAAAATCTTAAAGGAAAAATGCTCGCCAACTATGCCAAGCTATTCAAATAGGAAGTGGGAGCTGCCCAGCTTTAAGCTCTCTGGTAGCTCTCTCTCTCGTTCGACATTGACAGAGAAAAGGAATCAAGTAGCTAAAGTCTAGGCAAGAATCGTATTATATAGGGAAAACCTGCGGCAAAATTTACTGCCTACAGGGTATGTGCGCGTCGCGTGCTTTTGGTTGATGAGACTTCAGTTTTGTTTATTGTTTTGCTTGTTTCTAGCGAAGAGCTAACGAATGCTTGTTCCAAATGAAATGTAGACAATCAACTGGAGCCAGACACATAAGGAGTTGGGCCTGCTACTAGACACGGGCTAGGCGTACGGGCAGGGGCAGGGGGTGGGGGGGGGGGGGGTAGGGGGCCGCTTCTTCCCGCCAGTAATACAATTATGGCCATAAGTGAGCAAATCAAGCTGAAACTTGAGCTGCAGCTGAAAGCTGTATTCGACGAGCCCAAAGTCGAGCCGGAGCCCGAGCCGGAGCCGGAGCTGGAGCTGGAGCTGGAGCAGATGTGAGCTGTTCATGGAAAACATCTTGAGAGCCGAGCCGAGACGAGCTGAGCCGGAGCCGGAGCTTTTTAGCCAAAATTATTAAATTCCGGCAAAGCGATTGAAAACAACACGGCGCAATTTGAGGATGGGCGGACTGGGAGCGAAATGTGCGTTAAAACAAATATTATTTAAGAGCTGGCAAAATGTGAAAATGAAATTTGACAGGAACCGACACGAGGCACACGTTTCCTGCGGCCCGAGCCGCCGAGTCAACTCAGCTTGACGTGTGCCAAGCGCCACGACGTGGACGAAAATAACTTGGGAGGCAGCGCGAGGGTCGCGGGGGTCGCGGGGCAAAAGCGTCGAAATCCAGCTGGGAGCCAAGTGGCTGTCACCAGGCGGGCGTCATCATTTGTATTGCCCTTGGGCCGGGACAATGTGGAACGAACTACGTGATGGGCTTTGCGGCGCATAGCCAGGGGAACGCCATGGGAAGTGAAACAAACACAACTTATGAATACATAAAACAAATGATAAACAAATTACAAAAAAAAAACCGTATGCCTTGGCCGGAAGACGAAGTACCCTGCATAAAAGGAACAAAATGGGAAGTGGAACAGGGGAACAATGGCAAAGGGAAGAACCTATGAATACATAAAACAAATGATAAACAAATTACAAAAAAAAAACCGTATGCCTTGGCCGGAAGAAGAAGTACCCTGCATAAAGGGAACAAAATGGGAAGTGGAACAGGGGAACCGATATAAAATAAATTGTAATTGTGTATGGAAAGAAGTTTAGGCGACAAGTGGAATGCCATGGAAACGGAACATTGTGTCTTATAAAGTGCAACGTTTCGGAAAACAGTTTTCAGTTTGTAATAAGATCGTTATAAATGTCTGCTCAAGCAGTTCTGACCTATTCCGAACTGTTGGAGTCATGGGAACGCGATGGAAATGGAACAGTTATCAGTTACCTTTACATGGAGAACATAAATCTATTCCATTTTTTTTGTTTATTTTTAAAAATTCATTTCATCTTGAATCAGTTTTTTATGGGAACGCACGAAATTGGAACCATGAAAAGCGAACATGAAAAAGTTACATAAAGGGAACACAATGGAAACTATGGAACATAGAAATATCAAAATGCAAAGACACGTGTGAACAGCCTGCGATGCCCAGATAAAGTCAGTTCTACGCGGGCACATGAGCATTCGCCATAGGAACGATTGGAATTGGAACAACATATAAGCTGCAATCGGCCTTAAAAATCGTTAAGCACTTATATTTTCGCTAAAAATTTCGAATGAAATCCTATGGAATAGTACGCAGTAACCCAATGGGGAACATTGCAGGGTATTGCTAGGGTATACAAACTACGCTTAACAACATTTGTTGTGTGTGTGTGTGTGTGTGTGTGTGTGTGTGTGAGTGCGTGTGTAGGCATTCCCCTGAGGGCGAATTTGGGTATGTGAGGTCCGTTGAGTAGCTGAGCTTGGAAATGTCACAACTGATTCAAAGCGTGCGCGAATGAGCGCGAGGACCAGAGGATTCAGGATTCAGGATTCAGGATTGGGAACTTGAGGCTTGAGAGACGGGCCCCGATTAGTTGTGTGGCAGTTGTTGGCAGCTCATTGCCCCTTGGGACAGGAAACAAAAAAAAATAAAGCGCCCCCAAAACAAGAGCCGACGACGTCGAAAAAAAAAACAAAGAAAATTACAATTTGGCGAATTGGAATACTTTGGTTTAGTTTTGTTACGTTGCGTGTGGAGCGAGACGCAGTCGGAGGGGCAGGGGGTGGGTGCTGTGTTAATCGTATAGTGACCATATCGGAAATGTCGGCAATGCCATCTGACAACTGTCAACGGGGGAACAGCTTAAAGCTTAAAGCTTAAAGCCGCTGGCCTCGAGCTGTGTGAGCTTAAGGCGCGCCTCTCTACGCGCTTCTCATGCCAGGCCCCAAAAAGCAACTTGTAAACAAAATTTATCACTGACAATTTTTTGCGTTCCTTTTCCTGTTTTTTGTTGCGCCAAATAAATAAGAAGACGACAAGCGACAACACGACAAAAGCGGCAGCTGCTTTCAAGTGGATTAAGAGGAAGCAGAGCAGAGCGGGCAACCAGGCGAGGGGCCAAGTGTGGGGTACAGGGTGTGCGCCAGGTAACAGCAGCAGCAGCAGCAGCATCAGCTCTTAACTAATTAGCAAGGCTTTGCTTTTCATTTATTTAGGCGCATTAGCGAATCCTGTTTCCCCCATTTGCTGCGGTCATTTGCCCAAAATGCGAGCGCTTTCCAAAAATAATGTCCTATCCCTCCTCCCCCCACCTAAACTCCCTCCTGCTTCCGCATTTAGTGTGTCGTAGGACACCGTTCGGCTGATGAATGTGAAAAACATTTGGTATGCCTGTTGTGTGTTTGTTTCATATTCCCATGGAGACGCCTTGCGGGCGCCTACTTTCAAAATATGCACTTAAATCAGCAAAAAAAAAAAAAAAAACTCAATTCAAATCAAGCTAAAATAGAAAATGGGAAGAAAATCAAATACCCTTGTCGTGTAATCATAGTTGGGAAGTTTGTGGAAATAGAAAATAAAACAGGCTGCTTACAACATAATTGTAATGCGCATTCTAAATAAATGTATCCATATCAAATATATATATATAAATATATATTATACATTACTGATTCGATTCGATTCGATTCGAAGTTGATTCGATTCCAACTAGTTTGATTCGAAGTTGGTTCGATTCGAACTTGGTTTGATTCGAAGGTTGTTCGATTCGAACTTGGTTCGATTCGAAGGTTGTTCGATTCGAACTTGGTTTGATTCGAAGCTGGTTTAGGTATCTTGAAGAATTGATCTCCAAATCCGAAAGATTTTTCATATGGCAACTATATGATATAGTGCTCCGATCCAGCGGACTTTGACACATGAACTTGTTTCTAAAAGCTGAACTTTATGTGCAACATTAACAGACAGGCAGACCATATCGACTCGCCCGCTGTTACGGATCAAGAATATATATGCCCGAAGTCCCTTAATACCCCGTTTTCTAGAGCATAAGCGAAATATTTACGCCAACAGCAAATCGTCGCCGAATGAATGCAGCTGGCTGGCAGATTGCAATATCTGTTTATAACTCTATCTATCGCTATCTATATCTATATCTATATCTGTTTATATATACTAAATATGATTGCACGACGAAGCGAAGCCGCGCTCTGGCACGCAAAAACATTCGATTCCCCAGGGCAACAGCAACAACTTCCAAATCGAATTCGACAGCGAAGCGACTGCAGCAACGACAACAAAAAATGCATTGAATCAAAATCTGGAATATGATATTACACACACACACACACACACACACACACAGAGGGAGAGTGTAGGGTGTATTAAATGTCGCAATGCCTTCAATCGTTGTTGACGTTGACGCCAACTGTCACAGTTTTGGATGATGTTGGCGATGTTACCGATGTTGCCGACAGCAGTCGACAAAAAAGCGTGCCACAACAGTCGCTGCCAATAGTCAATGCACATGTACAAAATATATAAAAGGGGCGAAAAAAAAGGGCAATATTTAGACCAACTCACGACTCAGGGCAAAGCGACTTGCACAATGCATCAAAAAGAGACGCGAAGATTTGCAGAGCTAGAATAGAGAATGACTCGACAGTAAAAAGAAAAAGTTGCGAATACTTTTAAATACAGATTTCATCTACAGTTCACATGAATTATGTTAAGCTGCAAAAGTTTTAAAGTTCAAAGTTTAATCTTTACCTATCGAAAACTATTTTGGGGACTAGCAGAAATACTGATGCCCAGCAAGAGAGATTATATATATATACAGTCCGCTTTATATATATATATATATATATCATTATTATGTATAGTATATATATAAGCATTATTTAAACTTTGTTGATGTCCAGAGTTTATACATATATGTTAAATGATTATAATATGTTGTGATTAAGCATCTAGGTTCATTCAGTTTTACAACAGTTTGGCTAGATCAAGCGACAATTAGTTCGATTTCGATGGATTTGTAGCCAGAATTAACGCTAGTTTCTTGACAATTTCACAGACTAAATAACGACAATTTAAAAAATACTCGGATATTCTCTCAACTTATGACATGGACAGCTTTTCGGGACGTCCTCAACTCGATCAACTCTCTCGACTCTCCGAACCAATCACAGGTATCGAACTGCAGGGTTGCCACCTATATATATATATACATATGTATATATATATATGCATATATATCTTGTTGTTGTTAGAAAATATACTCGGATACTCTCTCAACTTATGACATGGACAGCTTTTCGTGACGTCCTTTTTCCCGGTACCTCTCGATCAACTCGCTCGACCCTCCGAACCAATCACAAATATCGAACTGCAGAGTTGCCACCTACATATATGCATACATATATATATATATATATGCATATATATCTTGTTGTTGTTAGAAAATATACTCGGATACTCTCTCAACTTATGACATGGACAGCTTTTCGTGACGTCCTTTTTCCCGGTACCTCTCGATCAACTCGCTCGACCCTCCGAACCAATCACAAATATCGAACTGCAGAGTTGCCACCTACATATATGCATACATATATATATATATATATATGCATATATATCTTGTTGTTGTTAGAAAATATACTCGGATACTCTCTCAACTTATGGCATGGACAGCTTTTCGTGACGTCCTTTTTCCCGGTACCTCTCGATCAACTCGCTCGACTCTCCGAACCAATCACAAATATCGAACTGCAGGGTTGCCACCTATATACATATATATATGCATATATATCTTTTTGCTGTTAGATACCTCGAGCTTTACGAAAGCGTCGTCATGCGAGGCCTTTCCCTTGGGGAACTCTTTGATTTTATGCTCCTGTAACCAATACTGCCTTGCGTAGGCCCTGCCCAGCTACACAAATACACGCAACACATATACACACATACACATATGCATGTATGCATTTATACAGTTAGTTATCTACGTGTGTTTACTGCATAGAAATATATATTAGATAACGCTCCGTAATTGACGGGGCGCGTCCACACATCAAAACTTTACCCGGAGGGGACGGGGCAGCCATTTTAGAGTTGCGGCTAACATTGGCTCCATAAAGAGACAACGACCCCCCACCCCCCCCCCCCCCTACCCCTCTCCCCACTACAACTCCCTCGCGTGTGCGTGTGTGTGTGTGTGTGTGTGTTTGCCATTAGTTTCGATATCAGTTTTCTATATTTATTTCGCAACGTATCGCTTGGCATTTGGACATTCATGGAATTGTTATTACTACTACAGACCCCAACCCCCCCCCCCCTCCCCCTAGCCGCAGCCCCTGCCCCCCCCCCCCCCCCCCCCCCCCCCCTCGTAACAGCTCCCTGTCCCACAGTGCGTTCTATTTGTCTGTGTGTAGTTCCCATTGGTCTCGGGCTTCTCGCCTATTTACGTATGAATTTCAAGCAAAATAAAGCGAAATAACTTAGAGATATTGTGGCGCAAATGAGCGACTAGCAGCTACCCTGTAATCGCACATATAATAAAACTTACTCATAGTCCCATTTATTCTAGGCGATTGTCTTCAGATTTCCCCAGTTTCTTAATACAAAAACTAGATTTCCAAATAGTTTTTTTTATACGTTTTTGTAAAATCATGATATCTGTGAATCTGTCAAATTCGGTCACTAAGAGTAACAAATACTTTCGTAGACATATTTGCAAAGGAGCTTCAACTTTGCCCATAAAAACTTGTCTCAGTTAAGTTTTTACGAACAACTTTGAAGAGGAGCTGAAAGCAGTTCGCTTGGTAAACAATCAAAAGTTTCACACACACGATTTTCACCAATTTTCCACTGTTACGGGCGGAATTAACCAAAAACCCCTTTTAAATGTGCACTCAGCCAAAATATGAGCTACCTAGCGCTTACGGATTGCTCTGTGTGTCTAGCAGCAATCAATCAGTCAGTCAATCAATCAGTCAATCAATCATTCGGTCAATCAGTCATTCAGTCAATCAATCATTCAGTCAATCAATCACTCGATATAGATAACCAGAGGCCGTTTTTGTGGCCGTTGCCTAGACCATGTCTAAGCTACTGCTTTGTGCCGCATTCATGTTTACAGGGTATTCATATGCGAAAAGGATGAGAGAAAAACATAAAACCGAAAGAGCGGGCGGAAGAAACATAAAATCGCTGATATTGCGCAAATAAATGGCACGACAAGGCGGATAGCAACATATATACTACCTGACAATAAGTATTAACCCCATGTTGGCTGCTGCCCACCGACAACACGCCCATCTGCGGGGGCTGGGCGGCTAGGTAGCTGGGCAGAGGGTGCTCGGTGTGTGCTGAGAGCGGGGTGGGAGCGGGAGGGGGGGGGGGGGTAGTGTTTCCGCTTGCCTTGTTCAACTATTGACAGCGAAAAGCAATTGCAAAGCTGCGTTGCATTTTGCGTGCGATTCGATATTCAATGGATTTTTAGCTTTAGTTTTTCCATTGTTGTTGTTGTTGTTGCTCGTTATTGGTTTATCTGGTGTTCGTGTTGTTCGCGTTGTTGTTGTAGTTGTTGTCGCTGTCGTTGTCCTTCTCCCGGTTGTCCTTTGCACATTTTTATCGCCGCCGCCTCCCGCAGTTACATTTCATTTGCAGCCGAGCTCTGGAATCGCATTTCAGACTCTCATTTATTTAGAACAATGCATTATGTACAAACAGACAGATAGACGGACAGACAGTCGCTGTTTGCTCTTTATTTGTTTGCGAATTTATCGATAATTTGTCAACATGAATTACAACGCGGGAATATTTTTCTGCGCCAAATCCATTCGCACAACTTGCACTTCAATTTCTGTCAATGTTTACCATTTGTTTTGTTTGTTGCGACATTTTTTTGTTTTGTTTGTCTAGTTTTTAATTGAATATGCCTGAAGTATCGATATCATGCGTTTGTAGCTCTTGAATAGGTCTCAATTCTCAGTGTTTGTTCGTTCAGTAAACTGTGCTTATGTTTATCAAATGAGATATCGATAGCAAAATAATTTGTTGACATTAACTTTTTGTGCAGTTATCGATAGCATTTCGATTTTTTTCTTCTATAATTCGAGTTTTTTCATAAACCTCAAACTAAAGTCAAATATTGTATCGATAACATATCGATTTGTTATCAACATATCAAAATTTTTATCGCTCATATTGGGAGGTGTTATCGATAAAATATTTATATATATGGATCATTCGATTGCTGCTAATAATATCGGGCTATAATATCGATAACATATCATTGCATTTCGATTCATTTCGCTTATAATTCAAACTAATCGGAATTGCTTAAAAATCTGTTGTATAGAGTAGCGATAACATATCGATTTGTTATAATATTTATAACATTTAGCATTTTATTATCTAGTCAGATTTAGTTTTAAGTAAAAACAGTCGGAGCTCTTCGAAAGTTAATCGAGTACAATATCGAGTAACATATCGATTTGTTATCGCTAACATCTTAAGTTTCTATTGACAGCATTTGGACTTATAATAATCCAAACCTATTGAAGTTCCTTAACAAACTCTTTTTAAATATGTGTGCGATAACATTACGTTCTGTTTGCTTTGCTATTGCAAAACCCAAATCGGAACATAAATACAATATCGATAACATGTCGAACTACTATCGATAGCAGCTGTTGATATGCAGGTACATCAATCAGCCAATCGATAACTGTTTGCTTTGCTATTGCAAAACCCAAATCGAAACTGTTTAGCACAAAGACAATATCGATAACATATCGAACTACTATCGATAGCACCTGTTGATATGCATGAACATCAATCAGTCAATCGATAACTGTTTGCTTTGCTATTGCAAAACCCAAATCGGAGCTGTTTAACGCAAATACATTATCGATAACATATCGGACTCCTATCGATAACACCTGTTGATATGCATGTACATCAATCAGCTAATCGATAACTGTTTGCTTTGCTATTGCAAAACCCAAATCGGAACTGTTTAGCACAAAGACAATATCGATAACATGTCGAACTACTATCGATAGCACCTGTTGATATGCATGTACATCAATCAGCCAATCGATAACTGGTTGCTCTGCTATTGCAAAACCCAAATCGGAACTGTTTAGCACAAATACAATATCGATAACATATCGGACTTTTATCGATAGCCGCTGTTGATATGCATGTACATCAATCAGCCAATCGATAACTGCCCAACTGCTTAGTTTATCGATTTCTATCGCATTGGCCCGCATAATTTATGGCTTCTACCCGAGCACATTAGGAGCTTTGCTCGCCAATCGACAAATTGCCCAAACCAGCGGAGCACTTAAACATCTTGATGCATTATCTGAGCCGCAACTCCCTTCCAACTTCCCTTCCCTTCAAGGGGAGCTGCCTGCCAAGCAACACGAACTTTCCAATTCCCCATGAAGAAGAAGAAGAACAAGAAGAAGAAGATACACGCAGTCAAATAATGTGCAGAGCGTTAAATCGAAAATAAACTTTGCCGCAACAAATGACAATGAACAAAAAAACGCACAACAGCAAAAAAATGCAAATAAAATAAAACAAAATACTAAAAAAAAAAAGGAAAAACAACAAAAAAATCGGAAATAATTTTTCAAAATACGAAGAGCAAATGAAGAGAATCAAAATAAAAGTTAAATGCAAAAAAGCAAAAAAAGTTTTCAACACAAATGTGGAATTCCCCGCGCGGCCAGGGGCTCAGCTGAAGGGGGTGGGGGGGGGGGGCGTAATATAAACCCAAATGAGCTTAGTGTGCGCAAAATCCAACACTCGCACACAAAGATTTATTGTTTGATTCGGCATGTGGCAAGTGGCAAGCGGCAAGTGGCCCAGCGAGTGCGCGAATTTGCGTCGATTTTATGAATTTTATTTCGGTTTTGAAAACCATAAAACATTCCAAATACCCAAAAGCGAAAGCCGTGTTACAAATTTGCGTGTGATTTTCCTGTGGATTCAATTCGTTATTTTGCATACCCTGCAAAATACAAAGACTCTCAGCTAACTGAAATGCATTATTTAGTTCAAAATATAATCTATACGAATCCCGTTTCATTTGAGTCCAGTTGAGAGTCGATTTTAGCGCTGATTTCGAACTTAAATAACATATTGCATATTCTCCCAAAAAGAGCCTCATCATGTTTGGATAATTCCAGAATTGGATTCGAGCATTTTTCGCATAAATATGCTATATGTTTTTTTAGTTAAAACAATTTCTCGGCATATTCCAAAAGTTCCATGTTCAAAAAAGAGATCAAATAAATGATTTATAAAAAAGAAATTCTTCAGGGTTTACTTTAATTTATGCACTTTCCAGCATTTCTAGCTTAAATATAAATATAAAAATAAATTTCTTTTGGGTTTAGTTACATTTTTGCACTGTGTAGGGTATACACTAGTCGATTAGGCTCGACATTTTGTTGCCTGGTTTTTTTTTTTTTGTGATTCTAAAGCCGACATCAATTTGGCCACGAGAATCCGCTTGATACCCTCAGTAACCCAGCGCTAACCCCTGCTACCTCTACTCCCCTGGTTTTTATTGCTTTCTTTTTTACAATTGTTAAATTTTAGAGGGAGTGCAAGTGAGAGGGGGGGTAAACCCCAAGGCAGGGGGGGCAATAAATATATATATTTCCCATGATCTGCACTTTCTATAAATTATGTGAACTTTACGCACTCTCTCTCTCTCTCTCTCTCAGTCACTCATGCTCTCTCTTTTGCTCTCTTTAATTGCAGATTAACATGTTGTTCAGGCCGAACGGGTAAGTGGACCACATTTAATACCCAGCACAAGGGGGGTCAAGGGTATTAAGTGGGCGTGGGCGTGGGAGGGGAACCTTTGGTCAGTCATCATCATTGTTGTTGTTGTTGTGCAGATTGAATGGCTCAAAGAAGTGCGTTAATCGAGCATTTAGCATTATGTTGAAGCGCCATTGTATTGCCATTGCCATTGTTGTGCTTGATGCCAGAGCGAGAGAGCAATACAATGATTTATACTTTCAAGTGACCGCAACACTCAACTCCAGCAAAGTGCCACGAGAAGAAGAAGCAGCCGAAGTGGAAGAGGAAGAAGTAAAGTAAAGCGTTCAACAATTGAAATTGATTGTGCTAAACATTTGAGTAATATATCTATAGATGGCCAGATATATCAAGTTTTATTTCTGGATTATATGATAATTGATTACAATGGAAGGTGCACTTTAAAGCAGTTGAAGCACAAGCTCGCAAGTGTGAAGCTTTTCCAAATAAATGTTACGCACAGCTACAGCTGACAGACAGAGCAGCAGTTGTTGCCTTCCCGCGTGCATAACTCGAGAAATCTTTGAGATATTTTGATGAAACTTGGTATTTGAGCTGTTGACGTCGACGCAGAGACAGCAGCAATTTGATTGCATTTGTAGACTGTGTGGATTACAAGTTACGTGAGGTCGTAGACCATATATATACTCGAACTAGACCTACGACAGTTGCTATATATGCTCAAGGCATTAAATAGAGATCTAGAGATTTGAAGACTTACGAGTCATAGAAATTATAATAACTCAAATCGATATCTCTATATGGAATTCTGGAGATATATCTATAATAGCTATAGGATATAAGCTTCACAGGTCTGGAACTGTTTGAGATAAGGTCTAGTTTTCATAGAGCTGAATGCTGTTTCTGGCCTGTTTTAAAGTGGTTCCAAGTCAGATCTCAGGATCTTTTGGAGCTGGGCTTACCAAATTTGGTATGTGAGCTAGTGAAGGGAACTTAAATAAAGTTCAGCTTAAATTGAAGCTCTAAGTCACTTTAGAGCACTTGCAAAATGTATTCAAGAGGGGCACCTCATTCGCATTTGCTGGAAATATTTCAAGATTGTATTGCATGCATTTTTGCGGTTTTCCAACACACATTTCGATAACTTCAATGGGCCGCACTCAACACTCAACAAAAGTCCATCATGGGCTCGTTAAAAGTCTCTCGACTCTGTTTATTTTTTCTTCACACATCATCTTGTGGCATTTTAGATGTTTTGGGCCGGGGGGGGGGGGGGGGGGGGGCGCATTTGTTGGCAGAGTGCATTTTCCAGAGAAAATTCTTCAAATTGTTCCATTGCAGTTATTCGCTTGGCAGCTCTGAAACTGAAGTGTGAAGCAATTAAAATGTCCGTCATGGGACTAGAGTTCGAATTTACATTTGTTTTTATTTACAAAATGTGTAAAATCTTAAGTTCATTTGTTGTTTGGCCGCAAGTTGCGGCATCTGCGAGGAAATTCCCTTCAATGCAGCACAAGTTCTTTAAATTTTTTTTGAAAATGTTTTTAGGAAATCAAAACAAGCCAAAAACATGTCGGAACAACAGCAACAACAACAACAGCTGACAAAAACAGTCTCAACAAAAAGTATAGTCATAGATATAAGAGCCAAGAGTAGAAGCTGGAGCTTGACGAAGTTTAAATACACTTACGAGCATTTGTATTACCTTTTAAATCAGAAATTTCAACAAATTTCAAGTTTCTGCAATAAATAAATCATAGCCAAAATTCTGTGCAAAAATATGTGTAACGATGAAAGATACTTGATCTATAATATATATATATATATATATATATATATATATATATATATATATATATATATATATAATATAGTATTATATTATAGAAACCACATATCAAATTTGTCGATTCTAGCCAAGGAGATTCTAGCCAAAAAAGAGAATTTCGATATGGATTTTTATCGATTGCTTGGAAACGGAGCAAGTTATCGATTATCGGAAAGAAACTCGTACTGCGCGCGCACTAGGAGCAACTACAGCTAAAATTTCAAGTCTGTAGCTCTTATAGGTTATGAGATCCTTGCGTTCATACAGACGGACAGACAGACAGACAGACGCACATGACTAGATCGACTCGACTGTTGATGCTGATCAGGAATATATATACCTTATGGGGTCGGAGATGCTTTCTTCTGCCTGTTACATTTGCATTCAATTCATTTAACGCTTTCGCGGCCCTATAAACACGTGAATATCAAACCGATTTGTCGTGTTTTGTCAAAAACTTAAAGCTCGCCTTAATAGAAAGAGAATTTAGCTGGAGCCCATTAAAAAATTTGCTTCCGCTTAAACTCAGTCGCATAATGCCTGAGCCAAGCCTAATGCCCGGCTAGGGTAAGTGTATGGAAAATTGAAAAAAAAAAAAACAGAAAAAAGCATGTTTCAAATCACAGAGCAAAAGCTAACTAACCACAGTGCGCAAGCAAAGTATGCGCACACACACACACACACGCATTCGAGCTGCTGCTTAGTGGCATTCCTAATGAGCTGCCACGCTTGCCACAGCCACTTGCAGCTGCCCCCCCTTAAACCAGATGCAACACCAACTTCCAACCCTCCCCCTCCCCCTCCCCTCCCCCCATCCCCTTGCTGCGGCTGTGGATCTGCTCGAGTTTGGCTTGACGCGGCTCTCTTGATGCCACTTTGCATGCAAATTGCACTCGATTTGCATACTTTTCGCATGCACTGTGTATGCCCTGCATATATGTTTTTGTGTGCGCGTGTGTGTGTGCGCGCGTGTGTGTGTGTGTGCCTGTTTGAGTGTCGCACATTATGTGCAGTCATGAGCTGCATTCTGCGGCCACTGAAGTTATTAAGAGGAGCTCTCTGCGAAGAGCAAAACACATTCACTGCAAAAATAAATAAATAAAAACCGCAGAACATTCACCTCAAACCTCGCCCCACCTCCGCGCCATCGTGTTGCTGAATCAAATCAAATCAAGTCTGACACAAACATCGCTGAGGGTCATTCAATTCAGTCAGTCTCTCGCATTATTATCGATATTTATGCATAAGAAATGCAACATTTTATGCCCACAACAATTTCCCTTATATCTATTGCATAAGATGTGATTATGTAAATGGCTCCAAACAATACGCAATGCACTGAACGAAAAGACGCGCTTTTTAGCCTCGAGCATTCCATTTCCTCCTCCGATCGCAAGCTCAAGTAACTGGGCATAAAAGAACGTGTATCCCCTTAATCGGAATTAGCTCAAGATATTATGTGTATATAAGAGTTTTCTTTTCAATTTTTAAAGGTAATTAGCGAAAGGTATCAAAATATTGAATTGTTCCAAATTTGTGTATATCATACAAAAACATAGTTAACAAACGTAATCTCTCATAATTCCCGAGTTATGCTGAAAAACTTATATCGATCAATCGATATATATCGATATTATGGAAAATAAAGAAGATATCGATAACAAAAGACAAGCGTGTTCTGGGCATGGCATAGATTAATCGATTTATCAGTTTGCAGCTCTACAGCTTTTTGTAAATCTAGAGATCTACAATAAAAGTGAAAATTCCGGCTTCGAGCTCGGCTAAAGTCTTCAACAAGTTTCCTGATATAATAGTTCAGATTCTTAATTTAAGACTCTTTTAGCTAAAGTCTTGAAAGATTGCAAAATAACTATAGAATAGAATAAGCTGAGCATTTTGTGAACTCTGCCAAGTCAAAGCTCATGTCAATTTCTCTCAGTGCACACACTGAGTACATATTCATATTCATATTCATTCGCTTGTATTTTAAATATAAAAACAGTCGATAGTTTCTGAAGAATTTCTTTGTGTGCACAGCAAATCACAAATCGTTCTGGAGGGGGCGGGGGAAGGGGGATGCACCCCCCTCTGGAAAAAAAAATTGTTAGGAATTTATAATTTTTGAAATTTCATTTTATTTTCCTTTGACGAATTGCAAATAAATAAATCAATTGATGACAATCTGGCTTTATTTAAGCTTTGTCAAATTGTGATTTTAAGCCAAAAATGTGACCAGTTGTTTATTGCAAATAGTATTGTAAGAGCTGCAGCCAATTACTTTAGATAAATCGTGTATCTACTTCAGAGATAATACACACTATATTAACAATTATACAACACTGTTTAATTGCAACTTTTTCGAGAATGTAAATAAATCTTTCATGTTCCTATATGTTTACACATAACTCTTACATGCAATTATGTTGGGAATAACACAGCACTGTTGTCTGTTTAACGCACTTGTGTGCTTGTGTACTTACACAACACTAACATACAATTTTTTTGAAAGTTACTCAACACTGATTTCTGTGTGCTTGTGTACTTACACAACACTTACATGCATTTATATGACGGCTATGCAACACTGATTTCTGTTTAACTATTATATTTTACGCAACTCGAAGGCTTTTTTCAACAGTTACACAACACCGATTTACTAAAGCCAGCCTATCCTCAATAGCCTGGGAAACAATTTTTTACCTGTTTCATATTTTTGCAAAATTATGTTGGATTTTTTTTTGGAAAGTTACACAACACTGAGCGCCAATTGCTTCACTTCATCAAATATCCATAAATATTTGAGGCATTTCGCTTTTCGGCCAAAGCCAGTTTGGCACTTCAACAGCTTCAGTCGATTAAAAGAAGTGTTGGCCCCTTTTCCAGCTGATTGAATTGCCTTCTGGGGACCGTTAACAATTTGACGGTCTGTGACTCCCCCTCTCCCTCTGCCTCTCCTCCTCTCTCTCTCTCTCTGTTGCCACAACCCGCTCCCTTAGGCGCTGTTCAACAGGGCTGCCAACTCATTATGGGCACGTGCAGTCGACAGTCGACAGGCGGCAGGTGCGTGAATCTCATGCATATTAAACGAGATGCGTGTAAACAAAGCCTAAGCATTGTTGGGTGCCGCACAACCACGCCCCCCTCCCCCCACAGGTCATGTGTCGCCCACTTAAAATGTGTGTTGACTATACGCAGATACATATGCAGATACAAAGACACAGATACAGATACATTTACAGATTCAGATACAGATACAGATACACAGATACAGATACAGATACATATGCAGATACAAAGACACAGATACAGATACAGATACAGATACATATGCAGATACAAAGACACAGATACAGATACATATGCAGATACAGATACAGATACATACGCAGATACAGATACAGATACAGATACAGATACAGATACATATGCAGATACAAAGACACAGATACAGATACATATGCAGATACAAAGACACAGATACAGATACAGATACAGATACATATGCAGATACAAAGACACAGATACAGATTCAGATACAGATACAGATACAGATATAGATACAGATACAGATACAGAGATACAGATACAGAGATACAGATACAGAGATACAGATACAGAGATACAGATACAGATACAGATACAGATACAGATACAGATATAGATACAGATACAGATACAGATACAGATACAGATACAGATACAGATACAGACACAGATACAGATACAGATACAGATACAGATACATATGCAGATACAAAGACACAGATACAGATACATATGCAGATACAAAGACACAGATACAGATACAGACACAGATACAGATACAGATACAGATACATATGCAGATACAAAGACACAGATACAGATACATATGCAGATACAAAGACACAGATACAGATACAGATACAGACACAGATACAGACACAGATATAGATACAGATACAAAGAAACAAAGATACAGATACTCCTTAAAGTACTTTTTTTTGTTATATTTAAAGCTTGAAATTTGTAATTTCTCATGCTTAAAACTGGAGGAATAATGAGAAACTTAAACTTAATTCAAGCTGCTTTTAATGTCTGGACTCTCCGGTGCCTGCATACCAAATTTTTCAAATCTAGCTGCTCCTGTTTCTGAGATCCATGAGAATGAGCTTGGGTAAGTGCCAGTCAAAAGCTTTATGCCAAAGATTTGGTCTATTTCCAATCAGATGCGATCAATCGAAAAGCGATTGGGATACTCAGATTTGATCTTAATTTGTAGAAGAGTGGCGTTAAGTGTTGAAGAACCTTTGAGCACTTGTGTTCGACATGCATACCATACCATTTACCAACACTAGCCCTTCTACTGAGTTGCCCAGAACAGACGAATCAATGCCTGCATAATTCATGCAGGCACAGACAGAACTATGTCAACTGTTGTTGACTTGGACAATTACGCTGTCAACGCTCAATGCTCAGGCCACAATGTTATCTGGTCGCGTGGGTCATCGGTCATCGGTCATCAGTCATTGGTCATCGGTCATCGGTCATTGGTCATTGGAGAAGTGAGGGTAACCGGCAACTAATTGCATCGCTTGTCATTGTCAATCTGTGGCCCAAAGCTTGACGCCGGCTGCAAAGCGAAGCGTCTCTCGAGTTGCATCCACTTGACGCATTGAATTTATGCCTTGCCACTTGCCACTCGCCACTCGCCAAGGATATTTACGAGGCGCGCGCGCCGCGCTGTATTTTACACTCGAGTGCCTTCTGCTCGCATGTCAGAGATGGCACCAAAAGCTGCCAGCGTGAGTCCATTTATTGCAGCTGTGCACATCGATAGTCCGCCTCAGATTCAAAAATATATAAAAAGTATCGTAAATTCGTGCACATCGTCTCACGTTCTTTTAATGCTCACGCAACCAGCTCTAAAGAGAACACAAATCTAAACACTTTTCGTGAATATAAAGAGTTGATATATTGAAAAGATAAAAGATAACATTAAGAATTGAGCTTAAGCTGGTTTAATTTCAGGCTCGTGACACGACTGTCACGCACGCGCTCATTTCTACATTAAGTTTACGTTTTGGAACGCGAGAATAACTGAAAAACTAATTTCTGAACGAGATCGAAATTTGAAAAACTCGCCAAATTGGTTTAATTTTCAAGCTCGTGACACGACTATCACGCACGCGCTAGAGCACGCAAATAGATTAAAAAATTATTTAAAATAAGATGCTAAAATTTAAAGAATGTTCGCCTAAACTAACATAATTGTGCTCAAGCTGATTTTTAGTTGGAGCTCGTGACACGACGCGACGTGACACTCACGCGGCCAGCGCTAAACTAATATTTTTTTTTGTTTTCAATATTCGTGGCACTTGCCCAGCTATAAACGAGTCTATTCCATTATGGCCTATGACAGTCGAAAACAGCAACGCCTACGGTAGGGGGGGTGTACACTAGCCCCCCCTCGAAAAAAAACCCTTCTGTTAGCTGCTTTACCGCAGCCACTGTTAGAGCTGCGAGGCCACAGGGTAACCAATGTCATATATTTCCTGGGCTGTCAGTGCTGCTCTGCACAATGTCAAAGGAGTTGGGCACATCAACTACAACGACAGCAAACAACAAGGGCAGCGACACAGAGAGAGAGAGAGGAGAGAGAGGGGGAGAGGGGGAGAGAGGGGAGAGAGAGAGGTCGCGAGGAAGCGGAAGCAAATGCAGTCACATTGTTTGAAGCTTTGGCTTTTGTACGGCTTCGGGCCACGATGTTTGCCAAATGAACTTTTCCAACTGCCTCTCAAACTGTTTTCTAACTAGCCTGGCCTCTGTTTAACTACAGCCTGTTGGGTCAGGGGGGGTATTAAAAAGAGAGGGGGGGGCTGCTTTAGCAAGAGAAGTTTTTGTAGTGGCTGGCACATTTGTTAGACTCGGGGCCAAGCAACTTTTTCTGGAAGCGCTTCACGTTCACGTTTTGTTTGCCATTTGTTTGGCTTAGGCTTCAGGTTCTCACTTGAATACCCTGCCGCCGGCAGTGTACCATCAATTTGTCAGCGAATTTGTGACAAATCCTTAAAAAGTCAAAAGCTAAAATTATATTTTTTTAGTTCCTTTCGATCAAAAATTGATTTTATTGTATAAAAACAAATCCTTTTACTTTTCGAAGATATCTTCAGCTATGTTGGGCACACTTGAGTCTGATTTTTACTGCTTAAATATAATCGTAATCCGAGTCACATCGTATCACTATATCTTTGAACTTTTGTAGAAAAATGTCGCAAACAAATTGAGTTCTTGTTTAAATACATTTTTGTGTTTTTGCAAGACTTTTACCACTGTTCTTAAGAGGAAAATCAGGACTTCTTTGAAAACTATAAAAAAAAAAAGATAAAAATAAAATAGAAAATAACAAAGCAACAATACGTAAATAAATAATGATATTAAATAAAATATATTTTAAAAAATAAATAGATTTAAAGTAAATAAAATTAATACCAAATTAATAAATGAAGAAAAATAAGAAAAAATGAATGACGAAAAAACAATAAACAAAAAATTTAAAAGATTAAATAAAAAAAAAATAGATAAATGAAAAAAAAAATATTAAACGAAAGACAAAATTATAAAAATTAAAGATTATTTTTTATATAGAAGACAAAAGAAAAAAAAATTAATTAAAAAATTTAAAAAAAAAAAATTACAAAGAGTATATAAAATAAGAATTTAAAAAATAATCATAATTTATCAAATATCTCGGCGATATGACTGCAAGGGTATTTAAACTTCGTTGTGCCGTAGATTGGAGTTTTTTTTTTTTGTTTTTTGCCTGTTAATTTTTGGCGCCAGTTGTGTGCTGTGTTTTCAATATTTTGTTTTTGCTTTGGCATGCGAGTCTCTTCGCACACTTTCCCTGCCACGCCCCCCTTTGCCCGCTCGCAATTCATTTTGCTAAGTTTGCTGCTTCTTCTTCTTCTTCTTCTTCTTCCTCGCGTCCTGCCCTGCCAGATGTTAATGCATATGCACATAAATTTGCGAGCAAACTCTTTGGGGGCCGCATCTCTGTGCCGCATTGTCAAGTTGTTTCGGCTCTCTGCAAAGTGCACTTCCCCGTAAATTACGGGAGTTGCATGAAGAGCGCCGCGTCCGTGTGTGAAATTCTACGAATTGCATTTCTTACTCGCCGAGTTCGAGCCTCATTTGCCCAGTTTGAGTTTAGGTTTTGCTTTGGTTTTTCCACCATTTTCCGTTCAAGTTTTTCCGCACATTTAAGCGCGGAGTTCCTTTTTACCCCGATTTACTTGATAACTATTTCAGCTATTTATTTCGTTTTTTTTTTTTTTCACTGCGAATACATTTTTAGGTTAGGTTTTACCACTTTACACAATTTGAACACGCCCCTTCAAATTTGAATTAGCATTGTCTCAGTGAATGTGATTAGAATTCGCGTACGTCTGTAATACACAACGCACAAAAGCTGAATCAATAAATAGTCTGCCCTTTTCGAATCCACGCCCACGGGCGGTAAATGGATGGAAAGCAGATAGAAGAAGAAGAAGAACTTGACCCGCTCAATGCCTTGGTTAATGCCTTGGCGACTATCCATCATAATGGGATCTAAAAATACGCCGTGCCGCATCTGTGCCGGTCTGTCCTGCCTGTTGCCATTGTCTGGCCCGGGGCCATCAACAGAGACGGTCGGACGCCGGGCAGGGGGGGGGGGGGAGGTGGGGAAGTAAAAAAAGAAAACGAACTCGAACCAAAACAAAAGCAAACAATTTCTTGCTGCTTATATTGTTGTCCGGGGCAACAGTTTTTAATCGAAAAAATTCTATCAAATAAATTAAAAACATTTTCAACGGCCGTCTCGTCCTGCAGTCAAATCTGAGATCCAGCAACAACAGCAACAACTGAGGAATGTAGTGTGTAAAATGTGAAACTCACACACACACACACACACACAGTTACTCGAGCAACAACAGCCACAACTAACGCAATCAAACTTTGTTGGGACAAAAATAAATTAAAAGTACAACAACAACAACAACAACAAAAATTGAGGCTGAAACAGAAGAGAAAAAAAATACAATATAGAAAATGGCGTCTGAAGAAGCAACAGGATGCTCTCGTCTCTGCGCCAGACTGCTTCAGCTTGTTTATCTTAACTGCACTCGAGGGCGTTGAATGTTACCGTTACGGCCACCGTTACGCATTGCCCCCCGGCTGTGTAATATGAGCCCGTTCCCGGCTCGGACGCCATCTTTGTGCCACAACACAACTGTCCTGCTGCTCAGCTTACTGTAGGGTATCCAGCTGTTAATAATATATATTTAATTTACTTGCATCCCTGCTCGGACGCCAGCAATATGCTTGCAGCAACCGCATTGTAGGGTATCCAGCTGTTCAGCTGCTTCACTTGTTCTATTACTTCGATTTTTCCCATCCATGTTGTCCCTGCTTGCAGCACATTCCAGCTGCTTAGCTTACTGTAGGGTATCCAGCTGTTATTACTATATCTTTACTTTCGTCCATCTCTGCACGGGTGTCATCTTTCTGCTAACAGCATACACAGCCTTGTTGTAGGGTATCCAGCTGTTCAGCTACTTAACTTTTTCCATTACTTCGTTTTTTCCCATCCATGTTCAAATGCCACCTTTGTCCCTGCTCGGGCGCCATTTTTGTTCCTGCCTACAGCAGATTCCAGCTGCTCATCTCAGTGTAGGGTATCCAGCTATTCGGCTGCTTAACTTTTTTATTACTTTGATTTCTTCTATCTCTGCTCGGACGCCACCTTTGTCCCTGCTCGGGCGCCACCTTTGTCCCTGCTCGGACGCCACCTTTGTCCCTGCTCGGGCGCCATTTTTGTTCCTGCTTACAGCAGATTCCAGCTGCTCATCTAAGTGTAGGGTATCCAGCTATTCGGCTACTTAACTTTTTTATTATTTTGATTTCTTCTATTTCTGCTCGGACGCCACCTTTTTCCCTGCTCGGGCGCCGTTTTTGTTCCTGCTCGGGCGCCATTTTTGTACCTGCCTACAGCAGGTTCCAGCTGCTCATCTAAGTGTAGGGTATCCAGCTATTCGGCTGCTCAACTTATCTATTATTTCGGCTCTGCCCGCATCCCTGCTCGGGCGCCAACTATGCTTAAGCCGCAAAAGCGTCTAAATTGCTAACCCTTTTCTTTTCTTTTCTTTTTTTTTGTTTGGTAGAGGACTCAATTTTTTTGTGGCTTTCTGCCCCTGGGAGCGGGAATGTGTCCGTAGCGTGCCTTCTGTGGGGCAACCGAAAGTCCTCCTTGGGGCGAACCCAGTGCCGTTTAGCTGGGTTTCTTCGCTGGAATAGGGTTTCACTTGCAAAAGATGCAGCTGCCTCAATGCTCTTCTTTCTGCAGGTCAGCCAAGAGCCCAAATCTTTTTACGGCTTCATCCAACTGGCCGGCATTCGATAGAGCAACCAGCTGCCCAGCTGCCCGGCTGGTCAACCTTTGTTTTAGCTGCGGCTACTGGTCGCTTACGCATCCCTGCTCGGGCGCCAGTTTAGCGGCTAGGAGCTGGCGCCCGAGCAGGGATGCGTATGAGAGCCGCAAGCAGCAAAACAAAGGTGAATCAGTTTGGCCAGTCCGTCCGACCGTCCGTCCGTCTGATTGTCTGGCCCGGTCAATGCACCCATCGGATATCGGAAGACCCGTGACCCGAGAGTCTGTGGCCATGGCTACGTCGTCTGCGGCGGCTCGTTGGCCCAAGTTGTTATTTAAGTGATTAAGCGAAATTGTTTTGATGAAACGTTTAAACAGCGCACGACATTTGCTATCTTTTTGGCCCGCTGCCAGCCGTCCGGACTGCTCCGGACTGCTCCGGACTGAGAAAGTGGCGCCTGGTTCATAAATTGCTTCAACGGTTTCTGGTTCGGACTCAATCGCCGGGTTGAGGGCTGAGGCTGGGCCATGTCTGCCTTTAGCCAGGGCGAGCTCCATTTACGCTTCGCTGCGTGCTTTGCATTTTTGGGGCTGCGCCACGCAGTCTGCCCATGTCTGGGCGTGGCTCTATCCCCCTCCCCCTCATCCCCCCGTCCCGAAATTCTATCGCCAGCTCAATCCTTTTACTCGGCTCTGCTTTCCTCTTTTGTTTTTTGTGTGTACTCAAATCTCGAGACAATAATTTTTATGGCATAAAATTTTAGTTCTACTTTTTATAGTTTCTTTTTTTCTCTCTCTGTGTGTGTGTGTGTGTGTGTGGAGAGGGGGCGGGGGGGCATATCCTTTGCTTGCGTAGCCCTTGCAGAGCTATTTCTGTAAAACAAAAGTAAATTGCCATTTTTCTAAGCACTTCTTTTTTACAACCGCCCGGGGAGGGGCCAGCGACGCATAAGCCTATGTAACTGGCACACACACACACAAATATATATATATATATATATATATATATCTATATAGTGTATATGGTGGCTCGACTGGCAGGCAGCTTCTTCTTTGATGTGCGGCTCACAAAAGCTGCACAGAAAGCAAGGCACACACAATATTCGCCCGAAACCCCATTCAAAATATCACAACTCCCGGCTCGGTTATACCCTAATCCAGGGTATATATACACTGCGAATACAGTACGAATTACCTTATCAGAAGATATTAATATTAAGTCCAAGTCCTGCAACTGCACAACTCTGGCAAAACTGGCTGGACTGGAATATTTCGAGTTGAATGCATTTAAATGTATTTCAAATATTTTCAAATTCCTCAGCTGAGGCTGAAGCTACCCCCATTCAGGCATTAAGTACAGGGTATAGAGACATTGCATTTGATTACAGTGAGCTGCGGGTGCGGATATTTTAATAGAGCTCTCTGCCGTTGCAGTAATTGTGGATGCCACACAATGCCCCAAACTTGGGGTGGCACCAGCAAAATGAAGGGTGGCAACTCTGGCTGTATGTCGCGCGCCGGCCCGGCTTAGTCGGGCTTAGACAACAAAGGCATTCGAGTGCCACGCCCCAAAGCGACGCCCATTTTCGCAGACGTGGCGTTAAATGCTGTCTTAATTTCACGCAAAAGTCTTTCAAGAGAGCCGCAGACGTGGAAAATTTCAATTGAATTGTTTATTGGCGCCAACAAACGAGTCGAGGCAAAAACAAAAAAACAAAAAAAAAAAACAAAAAAGCGGGAGCGAAAACTAAAAACCCAACACAAATAACACAAAAGACAAAGCCAGACAAAGCGAAAACAAAGCGAAACAAATAATGCTCCCAGCAATATAGATATAGCCCCGGCTTACGGATGCATACATATATCTAAATATATATATATCTATCTCTCAAGCTATTGTATTGCCCACTTTCGGCCATAGAGCACTTAGCGGGAACATTGTGAATGCGACTGCAATTGAAATTTAGACATTCAAACGTTTCCTCATTACGTTTGCAATCTCTTTGAATGGATGGACAAACAACTGGAACCAAGTGTTGTGGAGCGATTTCTCTCTCTCTCTCTCTCTCTATGCGAGCATTAAAAGTACAACGAAGCGTGGAGAAGGGAGGCGGAGCGAAGTGTTGAGACGGGAAGGGAAGCCATTCACACTTTAACAGCACTTTGCGTTCTTTGTGAAACGTTTACGAATAGCGCACAAAAGAGAATTGACAAAATGTCAAGCATTTGGTCTGGAAAATTAGGATAGCTTTTATCTTTTAATCTAAATAGATTCTAATTGAATAATTCTTTAACTTGAATATGTCTTTCCCGATCCAAGTACATATCGACGGCATATCGAATATAGAACCAATAGTTGAATAAACAATTTTCGCTCGCTTTAGTCTCGTGGTGAGAATCTTGATGCTGAAAGCTTGAAAACTTTCATTTAAACATCATTCAGCCCGCATTTTGTATCCCAGAGAGATGGATGCCATAGTGACTTTATTGGGTATTACAAAAAGAAAATAAGGCAAATCAATTCGCATTTCGCGAGGGAAGACAACCAAAGCTAAGAAAAAATAGTACAAAAAGCTTTAATCAGCGCATTTGTTCAGCGTTTAAGGATGTCGCACAAAAAGGAATTGAGAAAAGTGCCCACAAGAGAGGAAACCAGAAACAGAGAGAGAGTATCTACTCCGTGTGGTGTATGTATGCTGGTCCTTGTCTTTTAAACGTTTAAGGATGTCGCACAAAAGGGAATTGAGAAAAGCTTCCACTAGTGAGGTAACGAGAGAGAGAGAGAGAGAGAGAGAGAGAACATAGCAGCTTTGTAAATTGAAATGCATTTATAAAAGTTAAATTTAATTCGTAGTGAAAGCAAGCAAAGCAAAGCAGAAAACAAATTTTAATAGCAAATTTGTTGCAATCAGATATTAATATCAATTTGCTTGGCAAACGAATTTTGTGGCGTCTTCCATTTGCCAGCTGGTTCCATTTTCCTGTTTTGCGGCTCTCTCGCTCTCTAATGAAAATGAAATTGAAAATGAAAATGAACGAATGCATTTTTCGGCTACGGCTTGCCGCACGCTAACAAAGTGCGGAAATTAACAGATACAAAGATAAATCGCGGCAAGCCCAGAACCAGAACCAGCCACAAACACAAACTGACCCACTAATTTAACATATATGTATGCACGGCCAACGGCTTGAGGTGAATGCAGATGCCTGCATATTCCATTAGTTGTACTCTGCCTCACTCTCTCTCTCTCTCCCTCTCTGTCTCCCTCTCTCTCGCTGCCTGCCCCTCTGTAGTCCACTCGACTCGACTGCCTAATTTGTGGCATGTCAGAGTGTAGTGTAAAAACAATCCAAGAAAAAAGTAAATTACAAATGTAGACAACAATTTGTTACAATTTGCGGCTCACAAGCAGCCGTCGCTCGAGCTGGAGTCCTAATTTTTACTAAAAACAAATACATATACATATGCATCCATGCAAGGGAGTTGTGTAACCCCTAAATAGGTAGAAGTGCTCGAAAAGAGTCCGTTGCGAAACAATTGCAGGCAAAGATTGGAATATTATTGCCAGCGGAACGTTTAAGGATAACGCACAAAGCAGAACCAGAAATCGGCTGCTTTCTCTCCCTCGCTCCCTTTCTGTCAAGTCAGCTTCGTTCTTGCTCTCTCCCTCTCGCTCTATCTCTTTCTTTATCGCTCTCTCTCTTTCTCTTACTTTCCTTCTCTCTCTCTCTCTCTCTCTCTCTACGAATAGAACACACAACATAATTCAAAATTATGATCTCTGTCTTTCGCTTTCTCTCTCACTCTTGATGAAGAGACATTCAATTGTTCTTTAGCTCTTTATATCAATTTATATATCGCTCTCCTTCTCTCTTCTCTTTCTCCCTCTCATTTCTCGCTCCTTACAACTGACGCGATAGACAGAAATTTAAGGATGTCGTAGTACTTTTTGTCTTAGCTTATTGTCAAAGTCCTTTTATCTTAGAAAGCATAGCATAGAAGTGTTTGCTGCTCTTCTAAAACGTTTACGAATAACGCACAAAGAGGATTTAACAAATTGAAATGCGCGCTCAGGCGAATAAGCGCTCGTGAGTAAGAGAGAAGGGGGGAGGGGTAGATGGATTTCGTATTCTGACTGCAGCATTTCGCATTTCGTATGTCGTCTACTGCCGCCTCTCTCACACGCCCCTCGCCCCTCGGCCCATTCGATTAACAGGCAAACAAGCGCGATTAACATGTCGCGTAGAAAATTATGGAAAATGACAGCGAAATTTATTAATTTTATTTCGCATGCTCTCATATAATGCCGAGCACTTAGCGAACGTGCAGCCATTCGATTTGTGGCACGAGTTGGGGGCCAAAAAAAACCGTCCCTTATATCATAAAAATTGGCTGCAAACACGCAGCGAGAGAGAGAGAGAGAGAGAGAGATGGGGGGGAATGATTAATAAATAAATTCATAGGCCGCGACGGTTGCTGCTGCTGCTGCTGCTGCTTTACTGTGGTCATCATCAATGCGTATTGGTGGGCGTGGCCGCATATGTGTTGCGGCATGTGGCATGCGAAATTATGCTGTCCATTTCCAATATGATATGATTGATGAACTTTTCTCTCTGTTCTTGTTTTTTTTTTATTTTTGCGCTCTCTTTGTGGCACGGTGGGGCGATAGAACGATTCCGATATATTCATGTGCTACGTGCGCGACTTCAACGCAAACCGATCAACTTTCATATGCGTCGGTCGGCGGGGAGGGGGCGGGGGCTGGCAGGCTGGGGGGGGGGGGGTGTCAGCAGTGCTCCATCACTTTCAACAGTTTTTATTATTATGCATATTAAGCGCATGTCATGACATGTTGCCTCAGTCTGCTGGCCCGCTTCAGTTTGGGCGCACATGACGTATGCGCAATATTAAGTATACGCCATAAAGGCCGCAGGGCTGTGCCTCAAATTAAACTGTATTACAGCGAAATGGAATGATGACGGAGCAGACGCGGCAAGCAAAATGCGTGCAAAATAATTCCGCCAAATGGCAACGCAATTGCGTGTGCCCAGCCCATCCGGGGGCGCGGCAAGAGGAGGACGGGGCGGAAGGGGATCACGAGTAAATGCAACATCATAAATTTGCGGCGAGGCGCAAAATGATTGCCCAAACCAAAATGCCCGTTGACACGTTAGCCACTCGAACGGGGGGTTGGCTACTGGGAGGGGTGGGGTGTAGGGGCGTGGGGTAGGGGCGTGGCTTGCAGTTAAGCGTATTGCCAAAGATAAAGATAAAGTTGCGGCCGACACAGCCCGCATCCAGTCAGGTCCATCAATCAATCAATTTGAAGCAGCTGCCACCGACAACTCCCCAGTCGAAGCTACCTGACCACAAATTATATATTTATAGACATATAACATGCATATATATATATATATATATATACTTATATATGTACATAGCATACCTGCTGCGTTTCCACAGGCTCATTTAAATAAGTTCGAGTGGAAAGAAAGAAAGAAAGTAGCTTAAGTGGCGTATGGGTAAGCCAATTCAAGGCCGACCTTGGCTAGAAGGCTGTTGTTGCTGCTTTAAATGTTACTCAACATGCGTTTAACAGCTGTTAAAAGCAGCTCGCTTGGAATGTAAATGTCTATGTTAGGCCCAACAGCTTGCTCTGGCTCTCTTTATGCGCCTAACAGCTGCTAACTGTATTCTATCGATGTTACTAGAAACATATTTTCACTCTGTTATGTGGCTTTCAGTTGTGTTAAGCTAGTTTATATATGTTCAAGCTTTGATGCTTTTATGCTGCCTGATCATCTCTGCAACTTTGTGTGCTATGTTATATTAACAGGAACTGTTAACAGCATTTAACAGCAACATAATTATGTTAATGCAAGTCACCATTTAATTAATCTGATTTCAATCAATCACTTTAAACAGTAGCTAAATGTTAACATTAGCAGGCTCTGTTATGGTACTGTTAACAAAATGTAATAGCAAGATAATTAAGTTAATGCGACTCGTCATTTTCTCGTTCTGACATCTATCATGCACTTACATTAACTGAACGTTAACATTAACAGGGCCTGTTATGTGACTGTTAAGAGCATCCAATTGATGTTAATGCGGCCCACACTTGGTATTCAATTTGTGTACTTTATTTGGCTTAGCCTTTCCTTAAATTTGGGCGCATATCTGTGGGCGTTGCCAGACCTCTGGAAAAGGAAAAACAATCAACACAATATTGTGCAACAAAGTGGTCGCTCAGCTCTTGCGGCATTCCTCTTGGGGACGTGTCCTCCACGCCCACTGGCAACATAAATGGCAGCAATCAAAGTGGCGGGCCGCACGAGCCGCTGGCGGCATCAACCTGAACCCTGGACCTGGCCTGGACACAATTCCAATCAACTCGAGCCACGTAGCCGAGCTAAAAGCATAAAACAAACTCGCAGCTCACAGCTCGCAGCTCGCAGGTTGTCTAGACAAGCGCCAAATTAAGTTCAAAGTTTGCCCGGCCAAGCAGGTTGTCACCTTATCAGCCCGCACCAAGTCCTGCAACAACCATCTCCATCATCATCTTTATCATCTTTATCATCTTTATCTTTATCATCATCGGAAGCTGATCCTTGGCTTCCTTCTCTTTAATCTCTGGACTCTGCAAGAGGGCGCGAACTTGGCTCAAATGAAATTTGCGCAAAAATAAGTTTCAGCCCCAGCAAAAACCACCAAACTACAAATCCTATTAACCCAACCCCATCCCATCCCCATCCCACCCCCTCCCCTCCCCTTTTCCCTAACCCCAACCCGTCGATGACATTGTCCGAACCCCCGAGCCTGTTGCCAGAGATTTAGTTCTGGGCTTGGGCTGAACAAAATCTTGGCGAAAGCGAAAGTTTTTTTGTCGGCGTCGACAACGCCTGTTGCAGTATACCCTGTAAGCGTTTGGCTAATGGGCTATGCCAGACGTGTGCGCTGCTATGTAACAGCGAATGTTACTTTCCCTTTAGGTATGTCTGACAAAGTAGGAGTCTATTTGCCAGCCTGATAGACTTGGAGATACCCTTGACTTAAGCTCATCTAAGGGTGTATATCTATTTATTACAGGGTATCGCTAACTGTTTTTTGCCTGCGGTGCTGCATCTCGCAGAGGCAACTTGTTTGTGCTTATTGCGCTTCGATTACGCTGCCAGAGTTGCCAGACAGTTAATTGAAATGGGGCGTGTAGCGTTGGCAACTCTGGCAACACAAGAAATTGAATATTTGATTAGAAGCCAACCAGATAAACAATTCCCGGACCAGAAGTTGCCACCAAGTGGCAGCCAGTTGGAAACAAGTTGTCAAAACACAGCCAACGCTTTTTGTTGCCTGAAAGAAGCTAGTAGAGGGCGGGCGGAGGGGCGGGGCAGTGATTGGCGCAAGATGATGTGCCAATGATTGGAATTGGAAAAGTGCATTTCCCGAGAAGCAGCAGCCGAGAAGCTGGCGAAGCCGGAGATGCTCACGAAACGCTTTGACAACTTGCTTAGCTGCCTGATTGGCAGGCGACATAGTTGCCACACTCTCAAACAGACAGCGAGAGAGAGAGAGAGAGAGAGAGAGAGAGAGAGGGGGGGGGGGGGGGGCGGGGAGGAAGGGAGGCAGTCGCCTTGGGTTTGTAGTTTTCAAATTTCCGGCATGGAAATTCAAGCGGATTTTACCCTTTTGTGCCGTGTCCTGGCCTGAATTTTGGCTTACCTTCAAGACTGGCGAATGCTGCTTCCGTTGCGACGATGATAGCCACAAATCAATTTCATTTATAATTCGCAACTGGTTTAAGCGTTCCCTTTTTTTCAAATTCCCTGTGCATGCTCAAAAAAGCATTTGCGGCACATTTAAATGACAACAGCTGCCCTGAAAGTTGCATGAAAATATATTCAATATATATACATATAGAGAATAAAATATATATGTATATATTCCTATTTTATCATAACATTCTGGCGATCTTCTTGTTTTGGGTTTAACTTCAAAATGGAATCTCTTTAAATACTCTCTCATCTTTCTACAGATTTCTTGTTTTCGTTATTTTTTTGTTTTAATCCATTTGAATTTTCTCTAACACCTTTTTTTATAGGTTAGTTTAGTTTACAGTCTTATTTTTTGATCTGGTTCATGAACTGGCTTTTGCACAGTTTTTAGTTCCAAACTTAGTTCATCTCGGTTCATCTTGTTTTGATTTTCAAATGAAATAATTCCGTTTATTTGATTTAACTATTTTTATTTATCGAATTTGGTTCACCCTACATATTTTTAGTGTTAAAAATACTGTTAAAATACTGAAAATACTGGAAATTATCTAAACTGCAAATCTTTGCAGCATTCTTTTACAATATTCAAAATGAAACGATTTCGTTAGCCAAAAAAAAATAGTTTATTTTGTTTTTTTTGTTATATATGTTTTGGTTCACTTTCTAGTTCACCTTTAGGTACACACTCAGTTTCTGGTTCACTTTTAGGTTCAGGTTCACGTTTAAGTTCACCTACAGGTTCTGGTTCACGTTCAGGTTCACGTTCTAGTTCATCTTCTGGTTCTGGTTCACTTTTAGGTTCACATTCACGTTCAGGTTCACAGTCAGATATACGTTCAGGTTCACGTTCTAGTTCATCTTCAGGTTCATATTCTGGTTCTGGTTCACTTTCAGGTTCAGATTCGTTTAAGTTCAGGCTCTGCTATTAATTCAGCTCAAAGTTCAGTTCATAGAACAATTAAACTTGAAATTTCCGGTTCGAATCAGTTCACAGTTGAATCCGATTTTCCGCTTTTGCTTTCACTCCTCCCCTCGTGTTCCTTTCGCTCTCTCTCTCTCTTTCGCTTCTTAAGTAATGCTTCTTCTTTCCGCTCATTAGCTCAAACATATCAAATGCCAGCAATTTGCAGCTGCCAATTGACTTAATTGTTTTACAATTATTTCGCGTGTTATGAATTTTGAATGCCTCGCCCCCCCCCCCCCCTAACTCCCTTCGATAAATATCGCATTACAAGCTGGTCAAGCGAAAGAGAGAGAGAGAGGGAGGGAGGGAGAGCAAATGTAACGTGAAACACTTTGCAAACAGGCTTTTAGCTTACAGTTATTTCTTGCTCTTATTTATTTATTTATATTTATGCACACACACACACATATATATATGTATGTATGTATATATGTATGTATGTATGTATGTATGTTTATTTATCAGTTTCGAGTTACGCTTGGGCTAACGAGCTTTGCAGTTTTCGGGTGCTTTATAAAAAGCAATAACCATATTCTACGCATTGTTAAATATTTATTTTGGCCAGCCATAAAAAGAAAGAGTATTAAAACAAAGCAAACACAACCAGAAAAAAATATCTATATATATGTATATATAAAAATAAGGCAAATGCGGAAAATTGTGAAAAGAAATTCGCTTCATTTGGCAACAAATTGTTGTGACGGCTTCGGTCAATGGGAAATTTCATTGTTCCTGTTGTTGTTGTTGTTGCTGTCCTTGTTGTTGTTGCTGTTGTTGTTGTTGTTCGCGTACATTTTTTGACGGTTCAACAACTTTTGACACACACAGCGCGTGGGTGGTTGCGGGTCGGGTGGGGTGGGGTGGGGGGCAGAGCACAAAAGAAAGACACTTAAAAAGCAATTGGCAATTGGCGATTGGCATAAAAATAGAAACAAAACCAAAACCCAAAAAAAATAAAGTACCCAAAGGCAACAACAACAAATGCCAAATGCAAATAAAATACCAAAGGAAAAAAAAAAATAACAAAAAGGCACAAAAAAAGCCCAAAATAGAAACCAAAACCAAAGCAATTAAATTTGTTCAAATCGATTTAAGCTGACAATAGACGGCAGCAGCAGCAGCAGCAGCAGCAGCAGACCTATGCAAGGGCTAAGCGCTCTCTGTAGGAGGAGGAGGAGGGGGGGCTTGTGGGCGTGTGGGCGTGACACTCTATATAGCAATTACAACCGCAAATGGCAATAAAATGACAGAGTAAAATGTAACAACCGTTACACTGAATTGCCTGAAATGCAGAGTGGAAGAGAGAGAGAGGGAGAGGGAGAGAGCAAAGCAGCAAGGCGGCTACTGTGGGCGTGTTCTCAGAGCACATGGCAAGCAGATCGACTGGAGCGACTGGTCGCTAGAGGGCGCCACAAACAATATACAAATTGGGACATTAGCAGACTGTGGCAACCCCAAAAATCGTTATCGCAAATTGTCGCCACAATTAAGAGGGGCTGGCTGCAAGAAAGGTGTCAACGGTAAAAAGGAAGGGGGGGGGAGGTTGCGATATAAACTGTGCACAGGATAAGCAGCAGAGGGGCGTGGTCGTAAGGTGCCTTTAATGTGCCGCCAGTGTTGCCGTATAGTAAAGTTAAAGCCATTTAATAAGCAGGCAAAGAGAAAAGTCACTCGAATAAGGTAAATATTCAAAGATAAGCAGCGAGATCTGCCTGCCCCCCCCCCCTGCCCACACCTCTGCTCTATCTATCGAACTCTCTTTGAATGCTTTGAGATATCATTTGATTGTTTTTATTACACTCTGTGGGATGGAGGGAGGAGTGAGGGGTGAGGGGCTACACACTGTCAGAATGCAAGAGCTCTAACAAACGGGGAAAAGGCAAAAGGGAGGGAGAGGAAGAGGGAGAAAAAGAGAGAGAGATCTGAAAAATGTAAAGGGAATACGCGAAAACCCATTGAGCAAATATTTAACAAAGCGCAAAATTGCAGCATTTTTCTTTTATTTGCATATTTAATTTGTTTTGAGGTTTTTTGCGCTGGCTCTCGCCCACCTCCCGCCCCCGTCCGCCCGACTCCCGCTGCACCAATCCGCCGCTCAACCGAAAAAAGCGCTGAAACAGCTACAACAACAACAACAACAACAACCATGAAAACTGACAGGAAAACCGATTGAAAACTCTGCAAAAATAAAAAAGAATGCACGACTGCCAAATGCTCTACAATATGATATTGATTCGCAGCTGAAATCATTTTCGGAGATTCTTTTTTGTAAAGAAATTATCCATATCCATATCCTAGATCGCATATCATATCATGACTTATGCTCAGATGAGTTCCTAAAAGATTGAAAATAGTTTGCAAACTTTTAGAAAGTATCGCAAATATCTCCCTAAATCCCTTGCATTTTAAAAACAGCGAAAAGTTCTCACTTCAGCTCACATTATAATCATACGATTCATAATATGATTCATAATATGATTCATTTATGATTCATATTATGATTCAATTATCCTCATGCTTGGAATACAACTAATACTCAACTTTGATCCACTTCAGCTCACATTATAATCATACGATTCATATATGATTCATCATATGATTCAATTATGATACAATTATTCTTATGTTTCAAATACAACTAATACTCAACTTTGATCCAACTCAGCTCACATTATAATCATATGACTCATATATGATTCATAATATGATGCATATATGATTTATTATATGATTCATAAATGACTCATAATATGATTCAACTAGCTAATATTCAAGTTTGATCCAATTCAGCTCACATTATAGTCATACGATTCATATATGATGCATAATATGATTTATATATGATTCATAATATGATTCAATTGTTCCTTTTAATTGTTTAAAGACTTCAAATCTAGCTAAATACAATGTAAAACCCAATCTAAACTCAAACGAACCAGTTCATGGACCGAACTTTCAGGCAAGGCATTCGAACTGTGAACCAAACCAAAAAATTTTAACTTCATTGTTGTGCGAGCTTTAAAATAGAACCCCAAAATAACAAAAATCCGAAATAGAAGGGCAAAAAGTGAAAAGCACGAAATGTTGGTCAGTTCAACCGCAAGTTGCAATTGTTGGCAGCGTTTACCAACACTGCTTTTTGGTCTGCTGCAATTGCAGCCGCAATTGTTATTAATAAATAATTCATAAACAATTTGTTGGCACTTTTCATATTGTTTGCGCATCTGAGCTGTTTAATTATGGCCAAACAGACAAAATGAAAGTAGAAGCCAGAAGCTAGAAGAAGCAGCTGAAGTGGGTCGACGGTTCGCAGATTGTTCGTGCCATGTTCGCACTTTGACCCCAACGAGGGGGGGGGGGGCACACAAAAGGCGGCCGCCCACTCAATTTGAAGGTTAAACTTCGCAATGCTCTGTGCCGCCCAGCAGGTGGGCGTGGCCAAGGGGGGGGGGACAGTAAGGCACCGCAAAGTGTCACACTTTAACGGCATTTTCATTAATCAAGTCGCAACACGCTGACCCCCCCCCCCCGTCCCTTCCCCGTCCACCCCTTCCCCCCTTCCCCATCACCCGGCACAGAAGCGAACTTTCATCCTTTGTCTTTCACTTTGCTTGGAACCTGCGGTCTTTTGTGCTCTTCCTTGCCCCTTCCTTTCTCCCGCTCCACCTTCGTCTTCTTCTTCTGTTCGTCGTAGTTGTTGTTTTTTTTTTGGTTTTTTGTCGTTCCGCGGTTTTGCTTTGTCTCTGCGTCTCTGTGTCTGTCTCTGTCACACTCTGAATATCATTTACTGCTCCGCATGGGACATTAATTGAATAACGTAATGAATAACGTAATGAAGCACGTAAACTGTCTTAATGACAATTGCCACAATTAATCAAGTGACAAAGGTGCGCGGTAAACACTGGAAATGACTTTAGTTATGCACGCAGTGCATGTGACGTAATAAGATACGCAGCGTAATATGACGTAACAGCAGGGCACTGCTTTAACCAAACGACGTGCATATCTTACGGTCTGTTGTTCTTTATTAAGCGTCAATACGTATGACTTAATTTGTTGAACGCAATCTGCTCCTCACTACGCTACGCTAACAGGAGGTTTGGGTAGATTTAAGTTTAAGTTACGTTACGTAACGTAACGAGTGTAACATTAGCACACCGCAACTTAACATTTGTAATATACCAGAAGCTAGTCAAAAAAGCATTTTAATGGCGCAACGGGAATAAGAGCTAAGACGTAAGAGCATCAAAAATCATTTGCTACGTATCACGCACAATTACGTTAACAGAGTTTCCAATGTGAGCATACGTTAACGCACAATTTGCGTAACACGAGCTTTAATTACTGAACACAGCTCGCGTTGACAGTCCAATAAATTGCAACGTAAGCGCACGACGACGTAACGCGGCGACCTCATTACGTAGTTGTGCACAAATTAATTGCGCGCTGCCATTTCCTTTGTGAATGATTTGTTACTGTTGTCAGCGCCAAGTTGAAAGCCTTTCTCCTATTTTGTTTGTTTGTTTGTTTGCTTTGGTCGCTTTGTCGCTTTTTTAATTGTGCAGGTGTTACCGTTAAAGCAGCCGCTGCGACCTTTACGCACATTTAATCTACATCTTAATGGCATGTAAATATCTCCCCCTCCCACTCTCCCACTCTCCCCCTCCCACTCTCCCACTCTGTTGAGCAACCTTCACTAATCCGCACACAATTTTTGCTTTTATTGCGCATTTCTTTTCAGCTGGCAACTGCACTGCTAATTGCGAGTTTGGAGCCAACCCACAAGAATAACAACAACAACAACAACAGGAGGAGAGCATATAAAAAATAAAAGAAGGTGCGCCCTAATTAATCACAGTCTTGTCTGTCACGAGCAGCAACAAGAAGAACACACAAAGCAGAGCTTAAAATCAAATTAAGCGAGTCGCCAAAGAGCGCGCGCACGCAGCGCCCTCTAACGGCAAACAGCAGCAGCAAGGTCAACGTATAAGACGATAAGCTAAGGAGATCAGTAGAAGACGTTAAACAGCAGCCGCCAATCCAGCAGCATAACAGTATAAGAACTAACAGCCAAAAGCACTCTTAACATGGCAGCTACAATGTTAAAGCGCACAATGTTATGGCGGCTGTTAACGAGCCTCGTGGTGCTGCTGATGCTGGCGCAGGAGTCGCTCGGCCACCGGGATTGGATGCAGAACTGCAGCAATTGCCATTGCCATTGGAATTCGGGCAAGAAGAGCGCCGACTGCAAGGGTAAAAAGCTAACAAAAATACCGCTGGAGATGAGCAACGAGATGCAGGTGGTGGACTTCTCGCAGAACCAAATACCCGAACTGAGGCGCGAGGAGTTCCAGGTGGCGGGCCTGCAGAATTTGCACAAGATCTACCTGCGCAACTGCACCATACAGGAGGTGAATCGGGACGCGTTCAAGGGTCTGGCCATACTCATCGAACTGGACATGTCCAGCAATCGGATCAGCCAGCTGCATCCGAGCACGTTCGACGGCCTGGAGAAGCTGCGCAATGTGATCATCAACAACAACGAGATCGAGATACTGGAGAGCCGGCTGTTCGTCAATTTGCCCTTCCTGTCGCGCGTCGAGTTCAACAACAATCGCCTGAAACAGGTGCAGCTGAACGTGTTTGGCGGACCGCTGACCGCCATTTCGCTGGAACAGAACCAGCTGACCCATCTGCACAAGGAGACGTTCGACAACCTGCCCAAGCTGACCTACCTGTCGCTGCAGGGCAACGCCTGGAACTGCAGCTGCGAGCTGCAGGAGTTCCGCGACTTCGCCATGGCCAAGCGCCTCTACACGCCGCCCACCGACTGCCGTGAGCCGGCCCAGCTGCGCGGCAAGCTGTGGAGCGAGGTGCCCTCCGAGAACTTTGCCTGTCGTCCGCGCATTCTCGGCTCGGTGCGCTCCTTTGTCGAGGCTAATCACGACAACGTTACGCTACCCTGTCGCATTGTCGGCACGCCCCGTCCCAATGTCACCTGGATCTACAATAAGCGCCAACTGAATCCCGGTCCCAACGATCATCACATACGCATTCTCAACTCCGTCGAGCAGCAGCAGCAACAGTCGGCGTCCGGCCAGATCATGACATCGGAGCTGCGCATCTACGGGGTCCGCAACTCGGACAAGGGCGCCTACATCTGTGTCGCCGACAATCGGGGCGGCAAGGCGGAGGCCGAGTTCCAGCTACTGGTCAACGGTGACTATATGGGCGCCTCATCCGCCTCCGACGGCCTGGGTGGTCTGGGCATAAGTGGTGCCATCGGCGCCTCCACCAGCGATCCGCAGACGAGCATATTCCTGGTAATTTGCGTGATTGTGACCACATTTCTGGTGCTGCTCATCTTCCTGGTGCTGACGCTCTTCTGGTACTGCCGCCGCGTCAAGACCTACCAGAAGGACAACACCATGATGAGCGGCGATGGCTTGATCTCCTGCAAGCTGGACAAGACCCACAACAGCTCCATGCTGGAGGGCTCCGTCATTATGGAGATGCAGAAGAGCCTGCTCAACGAGGTCAATCCCGTCGAGAAGCCGCCCCGTCGCACCGACATCGAGAGCGTCGACGGCGGCGACGATGGCCACGAGATCAAGAAGACCCTCTTGGATGAGACTGCCTACGGTAAGTGAAAGAAACTTCAAATTAGATAAGTCATTGGGTGTAAAGCAATAGGCAATGGCAGAACAGAGTGGCAGAGTAGTTATCCTCCAGCTGTAGCTCATAATTAAAGAGATAAGTTGAGACAGATGCAAACCTGGAGAAGTGAAAGAATCTTGAGATTAGATAAGTTATTGAAGAAAAGGAATAGGGAATTTCTATGTAACAATTCAGAGGAAAGACCACAGAAAATCCAAATTTCTCCTTAATAGAAGAAAAAAACGAAAGAATCTTGAGGTTAGATAAGTTATTAAGGAAGAGGAGAAAAGCTGGCCCCAATTTGCCAAGAATTTGCTGCAACTGAAGCTCACATTTAAAGAGATAAGCTAAGATGGATGAAAGCGAAAGGAACTTGAGAGATTAGTTATTGGAGGAAAGGAATATGGAATTTCTATGTAACGCATCAGAGGAATAGGAAGAGCAAAGAAAAAGAGAAGTTCTCGTCAATGGAAGAAAAAAGCGAGAGAATCTTGGAATTATCTAAGTTATTGAGGAGTTAATAGGAATAGGGAATACCTATGCATTAGAGGAACAGGAAGAGCAGAGTAGAAGAGAAGTTGCTCTCCAACTGTAGCTCATATTTAAAAAGATAAGTTGAGATAGATGGAAGTGATGAAAGCAGTGAAAGCGAAAGGAAGTGAAAGAAACATGAGATAAGTTATTAAAGGAAAGGAATATGGAATTCTTATGTAACAAATCTGAGGAATAGGAAAATCGCATAAAGAGGAAATTTCTCCTTAATAAAAGAAAAAAAAAGAGAAAATCTTGGAATTAGATAAGTTATCGAGAAATGGAATAGAGAATTCCTATGTAAAATAACGGAAAAATCTTGAGAATAGATAAGTTATTTGAGAAAAGAATTAGGGAACTCAAATGTAACGACTCAGAGGAATCGGAAGAACAAAGGAAAAGAGAAGTTCTCTTCTCTCTGCATCACATAAATAGAATGTGCGGAAGAAGAGAAAAGCTGGCCTCAATCGAAAAGGATCTGCTCCAACCGAAGCTCCCATTTAGGAAGATAACTAAGATAGACGAAAACGAAAGAAAGTTAAAGAAACTTGAGATAAGCTATTTGAGGAAAGGAATATGGAATTCCTTTGTTCCGAAGCAAGAAATTTCTCCTCAATAGAAACATTTTGGACTCGTCATCAATTGGCATTAAAATATATGAAGTGCAGGCCTCAATGCTTTAGAAATGAGAAGTTTTTTAATCGAATGCCCTTGCAATCGATAGCATCGATAAACAGCTATCGATAGGAAAGCGCACTGTCTAGGAATAAGCTTGAAGGAGGGGAATACCCTTTTTCAATTTGAGATTGATCTTTGTAGTTCTCTCGCAGATTAGGTCACGCAACTAAGCAGCTAGTGAGAGTGAAAGAGCGCGAGATAGAAATGTGGAGATATATCTAGATAGAGTAGAGGGGAGAGTGAGGGAAAAAGAGAGATAGAGATAAATGTAGAGAGAGAGAGAGAGAGAGAGAGTGTCCACTAAATTGAAAATAGCGGCGCGGCTCTTCGGCTTCGGTTTGTTCATTCACAATGGACTCGCGACGTGTTGTATGCTCAGCTGTGTGTGTGTGTGTGTGTGTGTGTGAGTGTGTGTGTGTGTGTTAGTCGAGTGTGTTTGTGGAAATTGCACAGTTGATCTATTTGTCGAATATTTCCAGTTGAGTGCAGCAGCAGTTCGACAATTTAGCTTCGCATTTTTTGCAGCAACATCAATGCCAATACACACACACACACACACACACACACACACACACACACACACACACACACACACACACACGCTCGCACACAACTAGATTTGTATAGACAGACATTGAGATACATTTGTATCTATTACTTCCGCTGCATTTGGCAACATTGGCCGCCAGCTCTGGTAAACACAAACGCAAACAGACAACCGAACAACCCAAAACAAGCAGCAACAACAACAACAACAACAACAACAACATTGACAACAACAACAACATGGACAACAATTTGGCGGATGTTTGCTTTAATTTTGCAATTGGCAATTGAATTGCAATGACAATTGAAAAACCAATTGAATGCAATTGATGCACTTCCAAAACTCGCTGTTGTTGTCGTTGTTGTTGTTGTTGTCGTTGTTGTTGTTGTTGTCGTTGTTGTTGTTGTTGTTGCTCAGATTTGAGCAAAAACAATCACAAATGGCATGTGGCAAAAAGTCGCACAGCAGGCAACCGCAATCGATGCGGATTAATCAAAAAACTGAAATCAGCATGAAAAATGTGCTGCCAAAGTAAGGTATAAATTCAGGGCATGCGCTCGAATTAAACATCATATTTAGTTCAGATGATAATCGAGCAGCTAGCCAAGCTAATTGTGAGCCGCTAGCTGAATAAAACAGAACTGGGAAATTTGTATTGTCAGCAGTTGATAAATATCTGAAAAAGCAGTGAAAAAGTAAGGGAATAATCAGGCACTCAACTAAAAGTTAAGCAAAGTTGTGTTAAAGTAAGGGAATTTACAAAAATTAAGCTACATTTTCGATTGGATACACGAGTAATTTAATTTAATCGAAGCTTACTTTAGCTAAGTGAAAAAGTAAGGGTATTCCCTAGAGGAACTTTGGTAAAGGTCAGTTCAAGTTGTTCAAAAGTAAAGGAATTATTCAGGGCCTATTAACAAAAAAACTCAACTAAATTACTTATTACGAATAATTTAGTTTAATTATTTAGGGATGGGCTTGTGTAAAAGTAGGGGTATTCCGTTTAGGAACTTTACATACAAAGTAATGCAAGAAATCAGACTCGAAATTGAAGTCGGATGAAGTTATGAAAATGCAATAATGCGGAATATAATTCTGTGAAAAGTTAAATGGACAAAAGCTTAAAAAATTTAAGGCAAAAGTAAGGGTATTCCGTTCAGGAACTTTAAAAGAAATCGAAAAATGTCTATGAATAGTTTGGTAAAATAAACAAATGCGTGATAAATGTTATGATAAAGTAAGGGAGTTATTCAGCACCCAAATAATTTCAGGATACGTTAGTGTAAAAGTAAGGGCATTCCCGTCAGCAACTTGACTCGAAGTGTAATAAATGAAATCAGATAATTGTCCGATAAAGTTGTGTAAAAGAAAGCGATCAACTTTGTGAATAGTTATGAAATACTTAGACGCTAGAAAAGTTGACTTTTGGTTGGGCTAGCAAAAAGGAAAAGGTAGGGGTATTCCGTTCAGTAGGTGGCGAAAGGGAAGGGATTATGATTCGGGGCCTATTCATGAAAAATACACGCTCATGGGCTTATTACATACAACAACAACAAACAATTTTCCTAGCTTTTAGCTGAATATAAAAATTGAGAAATTTTTATTTTCAGAATTGAATCATATTTAGATGCCAAAACAAAATAGAGAACACAGCAAAAACCCAAAAACCAAAAAAGAAAAAAGGTATATACCGCATGAAAATTGACAACAACAACAACAACAAAATTATATCTAGAAAAATATCAAATGAAGAAGAAGAAGAGCATAAGAGACCCTAAAGAACAAAGTTAGGTCTAATATTTTCGAGTTTTATTGATTTTTGTTTTGTTTTTTATATAAAAAACTTATTAGCCAATGTCTTAAGGGAGTCTAGAGTCTTTTTTCCATTTTGTGTTGATTTTAGAGCATATTTTTGAAGATTTATTTTTCTTTTTTTGAAGTACAGTGTTCACTCGTTAAACAACAGCAACTGTTTACATAAATAATGACAGCTCTTCCGGCAAAAGCAGCTTACGCTGTTAACTTAATGCTGACTATGTTAATTAACATAAATCAACAAATGTTAAGTCTATGCAAGCACATTTGACATCCGCTGTTAACTGAATGTTAAACAAAGTGGCAGCTGCTCAGCTTCAATCTTCAAAATGCTCTCTGACTCTCTCTCTCTCTCTCTCAGTCTCTCGCTCTCTCCTGATTTTTTGTTTTTTTTTTGTTTTATATAAAAAACTTATTAGCCAATGTCTTAAGAGTCTGTTTTCCATTTTGTGTTGATTTTAGAGCACATTTTAGAAGATTTATTTCTCTTTGTTTTTTTTTTTTTAAGTACAGTGTTCACTCGTTAACGCGAACGTCTAGAAAAGCGTCCTCCAGGGTAGAGTTAATTTCAGTTAATTTCTTTTCTTGGTTCTTTTATTTATTTTGTGTATTTGATGAATTTTCGAATATTATCTTATACTTTGTTGTATTATTTTTGTCGGTTGGGAAAATATTGGAGGGTATTCCCCATTTATTCGATTTAGGCTAAGTATCTAATATAACAATTGACAGAAAGTAGAAATCGCAAGACCAGATTCGAACCAGCGACTTTTTCTTTGGCAGTTTTTCAAGGTTGAGAAAGGGGCGATAATGAAACAAAAAAAGAAAAGTGAGTTAGGAAAAGCGGGAACTGAACAGAAACGGAAAATTGAAAGTTAAAAGAAAATGCAATCTAGTAAGCGTGGAAAATGCGTGGAAAAGGCGTGGAAAATGCGTGGAAAATGCTTGGAAAATTGGATCAGCTTGGGGTCAACTTGAACTGTTATTTTCTGGTCCATGCAATTTGGCTTGCTTCAACTAATTATTATTTTTTTTTTTTTTGCTCTACCCAATCCATCCACCCCCCCCCCCCTCCTTCCCTCCTCTCTGCCCCGCATGCAGCCTCACACACGCGAGACGATGAGACGCACTCTGTGGCCCTGTCGGATACAACAACCACGCCCCGCTCCCGTCACACCTATGTGGATGATACATATGGGAATAGCCTGCCGCCGGATTTGCTGGCGTTTCCCGCCCGCGTGCCGCCGACGTCGCCATCGATGCAGTCCTCGCAGTCGAACATACCCGATCAGATCATCTACGGAATACGCTCGCCGCCGCCGCCGCTGACCAGCCCCGTTTACGCGCACATGACGCCGCACGGCATCTACGGCACCACAACGATCGCAACGGCCACCCACAACGGCTTCATGACCCTGCAGCATCCCAAGTCCCGCAACCTGGCCCTGATTGCCACCGCCAACAGTCGCCACCACCAGCAGCAGCAGCAGCAGCAACAATTGGCCGCCGCCTTCCAACAGCAGCAACAGCAACAGCAGCAGCTGGGGGGATCGTCGTCGTCGTCGGCATCGCCGTTCCTGCCCGCGCCCGTTGTCTACTCGCCGGCGTCGGGCGTGGTCATGAAGCAGGGCTATATGACGATTCCGCGCAAGCCGCGCGTGCCCAGCTGGGCGCCGAGCACCTCGAATGCGGCAGCAGCCGCCCATCAGCTCGGCGAATTCCAATCGCCAACATCGCCCAATCCCAGCGAGACAGGGACCGCGACCACCGTCGAGCTGCAGGCGGAGCCTGTCTACGATAACTTGGGGCTGCGCACCACGGCCGGCGGCAATTCGACTCTCAATCTGCACAAGGCACAGGGTGGACAGGGCGGCGGCAACGGGCAGCAGTACAGCATGCGGGATCGCCCGCTGCCAGCCACGCCCAGTCTGACATCGGTGGCATCGGCATCGGCGGGCAACGCCAGCAAGATCTACGAGCCGATACACGAGCTCATCCAGCAGCAGCAGGCCATGCAGGCAGCACAGCAGCAACAGCAGCAACAGCAGCAGCAGCAGCAGCAGCATTTGTACAACTCGGAGACGGAGCCGCTGTACGGCGGCAGGCTGAACGGGATTACGATATTGCCCGGGTCGAGCATTAGCGGCGCCGGCCTTGGCTCGCCCTCCTCGACGCTGGGGGGCGGGGCTGGTGGCTCGCCGACGCCCATGGCCATGGCGTCCATGGCGGGCGGTGAGTCGCCCAAAATGGCCAAGATACCGCCAAGGCCGCCGCCGAAGCCCAAAAAGAAAATGTCCGTTACGGCAACGCGCAGCGGCCAGGGCAGCACAAGCCAGCTGTTCGACGATGAGGGCGAGGATGGCACCGAGGTTTAGTTTACCAAATAATTGCGCAGATCCCACTCAAAATGCAATTGCGAATCCATTTGCCAATTGCCTTTTTAGCAGCAACAGCAGCAGCAGCAGAACATGAAGATTAAGTTGAAAAGCAGGTTGATAAGGAAGATGAGGAGCACGAGCAAACAGCAACAGCAGCAGCCGGGGGGTAAAGCAGATGATGAAGAGAACCATTAACAACAACGACAACAACAATAACAGTAACAGCAGCACGCAACAGAGAGCACTTAACAAATAACAGCTAACAGCTGGCAGTTAACAGGTAACAGCATGCAAACATGTTAAGCAACGGCAAACGCTGTTAACTACAAAGATCAAATCACTTCAACAGCAGCAAATGTTAACTAAATGCTGCTGTTGTGCTTCTGCTAACTAACAGCAGCAGTTAGTTGACATAAACCAACAAATGTTAAGACAATGCGTGCAAATCTCTCAACAAAATGTTAAACAGCAGCGGCAGCTCGCAGAATCAATACCACATCCAAGATACCAAGATCAGCAAACGTTGTTAACTTAACTGCTTATGTTAATTAACATAATCCAACAAATGTTAAGTCTATGCATGCACATTTGACATTCGCTGTTAACTGAATGTAAAGCAACAGCAACAGTTTACATAAATAATGACAGCTCTTCCGGCAAAAGCAGCTTACGCTGTTAACTAATTGCTGATTATGTTAATTAACATAATCCAACAAATGTTAAGTCTATGCATGCACATTTGACATTCGCTGTTAACTGAATGTTAAACTACAGCAGCAGCAGCAGCCAGTTAAAAGTGGCAGCTGCTCAGCTTCAATCTTCAAAATGCTCTCTGACTCTCTCTCTCTCTCTTTCTCTCTCAGTCTCTCGCTCTCTCCTGTCACTGTCTCTGTCTCTCGCCCGCGCAATTCGCGTGACTTGTGTGCCAAACCGACTGATGTAGAATTTAGAATTAAAACGAGGAACGATACGAAATGAAAACTGAAACAGAAACAGAAACAGAAACAGAAATAGAAAGAGAAACAGAAAAGCAACAGAAATATGAAACAAGACGAACGTGCGACACGCATTCAGCAGGCGCTGCTGTTAAGCCGCACAGGGTGACCCGGGCGAACAGAAAACGTTGCAAAAACAGGACAGTACGCAGGCAGCTAAACTCAAAGCATTTGCATCGGTAAGCAAAACATAAAAATATACACAGAAAACAGAAAACAAGTAAAAACAAAAAACAAAAACATAAGTACATATTAGCACGAGAGTATGTAAAAATCCCATTTTAATAATAAATCAACATATGCTACTCCCCCTTCTTCTATATACATATATACACAGATATATACAGATATACATTTTTTTTGCATAGGCTAGTTAGTTTGGTACAAAAACAAAAACAAAAACATTTATTTACAGCTAAGCAAATCTATGTGTGTAAAAGAAGGAAACGAAAAACTTTTTAATTCAAAACAAGTTGATTCAAAAGACGCAAAAAATATATATATACATATATAAGAAAAAGAAAACCAAGTAAAATACAATTTACATAATGTTAGAAATTTTATAAAATTGTAAATTATTAAAGCATAACCCACACATAAATCGAACTATACAAATATATATAACATATATATATATATAAATATATATATATGTGTGTGTGTATTTATGGCAAGTAATTACTTAGACATACAAGAAAAATCCCACAATATATAGCATAAATATATATATGTAATTATTTTTTTTGAGGTTTTTTTTTCTTTCGAAATTAAAATGAAATGAAATTCGAACATAAAATAAAATGTCTAGCGCCTAAGTGTATTAGTCTTAAATGCCCCATGTAATGTATTTGCATTCGCAACTAAAAAAAAAAACTAACAAACATAAAACTAAAATGAAAAAATTAAATTAAAAAAAAAACCCCTCCCCAGAATGATGTAATAGAGATTTCTATATAGTTCTAACGTATATGTGTGTTAAGCAAGAGAATATTAATAAATGCACACATATATTTATGCATAGATACGTGAGTATGTGTATGTATGTGTGCGTGCATAAATATGCGTGTGCAACAAACATATATATATATATACTAATACTAAATCAATTTACATTAATCTACAACAATTACAGTTACCACGCTAATTACAGCAATTTAAATGTTAAAAACTCAAGATCATAAAGTCAAGAAAATATATGTATATGTATATGTATGTATGCTCTGTACATGTTAAGACTTACACAACACTACACAACACTATGCTACTAGTGCTGTACAACTGCAAACAGCGAAAAAACAAAACAAAACAAATTACATTTCAATATATGAGCAAAAAAAAATGTTTAAGCAATTAATTCATAAATTGTCAAATCAGAAAAAACGTAATTAAAAACAAAAAAATATATATATAGTTAATATGCAACTAGCTAAACGTAGTTACAGGTACAGTTGCCACACACACACACACACACACACACACACACACACACACACACACACACACACACACACACACACACACACACACACACACACACACACACACACACACACACACACACACATTAAGTTGGCACGAAACGCCCTGTGCTTGTTTTGTCCCAACAACAACAACAACAACGGAAAATTCCTCTGCTAAACGCGACATGAGCTTAACAGACACACACACTAACACACTTATTTTAACAGCAACTTAACATTTTTGTTTGAACTCGATTTTGCATTTCATTTTTTAGTTAGTTTTAAGCCTCGACACCAGAGACACATTTCAGTTGAGGCTCAGCAAAAGCCCTTCGATATATATTTGAGAACAGTTTCATTTGATTTGTATTTAATAGAAATATATTGTATAAAGGCCAGGCACTAAGTAGTCTAACTGACCAAGTTAAACATTTACTAAATTAGTGCATTTACAATTATAATTCGGTTTTATTTTTTTTTTCGCTGGCCACAAACTTGCCGCAACCGCGCCCCCGCCCAAAAAGGGATATATGTATATGCAAAAATGTTAACAACAACAAAAAAATAAGTTGTTTTCGCATCAGCAAAAAGTATTAAATATTTTATATGCATTTTTTTTCATCTTATAATTATACATTTATAAATATATATATTTTTTAATTTAAATAATTTTTATACATCAATCAATTTTATTTTGCATTTTGCACACAGAATCGAAAGAAAGGATCTCGAAAATGCTAAAAATACAAAAAAAAAAAGAATAAAACTATATTCAAATTTATTCGTCAGCGTGAATAAATGTGCTTTGCTTAAATCCCCCCAAAAATTAGCACAGAAATCAAAAACAACAACAACAAAAGCAAAAACAAAATAAAACCACAATTAGTTTTAACACAATTTTAACTAAATGTAATGTAATCTGTCATCAATTACGATCGATTATTAAGCTAAACAAAAGTTTCTTATAAATAAGTTAAATATGATTTTGCATTGTTTTCCTAACACGTAAAATATTAAAATAAAATATACATATAAATAAAAAGACGAATTCAAAAAAAAAAAAAAAAACTACAAATCGTTTCGCACTTCCAGATTCGCATAACTCAAGATCTCAAGCAGATATACACGAGTTAATACAACAACAATCGCATGAATCCTTTCACAGGTAAATAAAGTTAAACTTTTTAATTGCCATTCAAAAAATCTCATTTTAAAATCTTAAGCAAATGTGAAAATGTAGTATTGATCCCCGCCAGTCCAAAATGCTATAAACTTCCGAAGAATCAGCAAAAACAGGGTTGATCTTACAAACAAATCGTTTTTTGGTGAACAACTTTTTGTAACCCATTGATTTTTAATTTATTTGAATGCCAATTTATAGTAGGGATCTGTACGAATTCAAAAAGGTATGGCAATCCTTAAAGCTATGTCTTTCCAAAGAAGAACGTAATGAAACCGATGTGTTTTAGTTTACAAAAACTAATATAGTTTTCATTTTTTATATTTCAGCCTAATCTGCAGCAAATGATCGCTATTCATGGCACCTAGTTGATCTATATGTCCTTGGTTATTTCATATCATGGATAAAATCCTAGCGAACCTAAAGGACAAAGTCTTTGCGAAATGCATACGAACAGGGTACAAAATGTGTATGCTTTTCTTTAACACCCGTCCACAGCAACAGTCCCGCCCCCTAGATGGTTTCTAGTTGACAAGCATATCCTTGGTCATACCATACCATCGATATAGTCCTTGGAAAACCTAAAGGATCAGATCCCTGCAAAATGTGCATTGAAATGGTCCAAAAACATGCATGCTTTTTCTTTCAGGAGCCCTTTTACTTTAGCTGCAGCTGCAGCTGTTGTTTAACAGCCGGCTTTACAGCACTCTTTTAACATGAACTGCTACTTAACAGTACTCATTTTGAATGAGTTACATTTCTGCCCCTTAATGCTATGCAATGAACATTTTCATTCGAAGAACTCGTCGACCTTCTGGGCATTTCTGTTCGCCTGGTGTTTGAGTGAAATTTTAGTGCAAATTTGGGACCCAGCCGGCGACGAGGGCGCCCCGTTCGGGTATGCAATGAAATTTTTCGGCCGCAAAAATATTTTTTGTCGACCTTCTGGGCATTTCTGTTCGCCTGGTATTTTTGGGAAATTTTAGTAAAAATTTGGCACCCAGCCGGCAACGAGGGCGCCCCTTTCGGGTATGCAATGAAATTTTTCGGCCGCAAAAATATTTTTTGTCGACCTTCTGGGCATTTCTGTTCGCCTGGTATTTTTGGGAAATTTTAGTAAAAATTTGGCACCCAGCCGGCAACGAGGGCGCCCCTTTCGGGTATGCAATGAAATTTTTCGGCAAATAAAAATATTTTTTGTCGACCTTCTGGGCATTTCTGTTCGCCTGGTATTTTTGGGAAATTTTAAGAAAAATCTCGACAGCCAGCGGCTGTCAACGTTCCTGATGGGTGGCAATGGATTTTTAAAGACAGCTGGAATTCCTTGGAAATAAAAAACAGCAGTTTGTTTATTCAATTAAATAATTGATTTATTTATGTTTAAATTTATAAATTTGTTGTTTTTTTATGCTATCTTCTTAATTATTTTTCTTAAAATTACACAAATCGATCATAAATGAGAATTTTTGCTTATTTCAACTTAAAATAACTATATCAGGCATAATTAAAGTCCGTTCCAGCAAAAATCTGCTTTGTCACTCGGGAAGGTCCTTAGAGCTCATTGTAGTCCTTAATTTGTCAGTCTGAAAAGATAAAAACACATTTAAATTAAACAAGGCAAACAATATAGAAAGACATTTTATGTAAAGCAAAAAGGACATAATTCGGTCATGTCCTTGCAGATTTTCAAAGGACATGGTGCGTTAGGATCGTATGGACCCCCTGCATCGATCTGCATCATTAAAATATGGGGTCATCTAAGAATCCCAAGACTTGTATTTTGACTTGTAAAATTTCAGTCGCGAAGCGCACGGAAATGGGCTGAAAACACATTTCCTTGAATATTTCCTAAACTACAAGGACGATCTTAATGAAATTTGACCAGGTTGTAGTCCTAGTTAATACAATTCTTTTGGCACATGACTCGCAAGGATACGCAAGGATATAGCTGAGTTAGGGCCTATTTTTAGTATACAAAATTGTCCTTAAAACATTTTTGTCTGAAGGACTTTCGTCCTTTGAGTTGTACATTATTTAATGGGATGGTGAGAACTATATGCTGGCCAAAGGACATCCCGATAGTCCTTCAAATGGCAAAGTTAGCCCGGAATTTTTCGATATTAGCTAATTTTGCGACTAACCCCCTAGGAAAATTTTCGATGAAATTTTTTGTCGAATTCTGGAAATCCCTGAATGCCAATCGATAGTCCTGCTCACCACGAGTATAGAATGGCATATCCTTCCGATATCCTTCAGGATTTGGCTGAGTTATGGTTAATTGAAAAATGTCCTTTTTGGAAAATAAGTCATATATCGGAAACGGCAAGGACGATTTTGTTGTCCTTTGGACAGTTTATGGTCCTTGTTCATACGATTCGTTTGACATAGAACTTGTCAGGATCCGCAAGGATATGGCTGAGCTAAGGCTTTGTTAATTTCCGGAAGGATTGTACTTACATATATCTAGGCTGTCTAATGGACTTTCGTCCTTTTCAATATATATTCTAACGGTTGGCCAATGGACATCATGATCGGCAAGGATACGGCTGATCTACAGCCTTTTATCTCTCCCGACAATAATCTCTTTTCCTCAGCTCCTTGAGTGAGGTTGACTTTACAAATAAATCGTTTTTTGGTCAACAACTTTTGTTAACCCATTGATTTTTAATTTGTTTAAATGCACATTTCAAAATCGGACAATATTTACCCGAGATATTCAACAAAAATCATCAAAAAAGTTACGATTTTCGAACCGACCCCGATTTTTAAGAAAAACGTGATGTCATTTTGCCGATTTTGGCAAAAAATTTAGATTTTCTTTTTTTTGATGCCAATCGATAGTACTGATCCTTACGAGTCAAAAAAGGTATAAAATTCCAAAATCGGACATTATTTGGCCAAGATATCCCAAAAAATCATCAAAAAAAGGTTGACTTTACAAACGAATCGTTTTTTGGTCCACAACTTTTTTCAACCAACCGATTTGAATGCCAATTGATAGTAGGGATCCGTACGAATTCAAAAAGGTATATTATTTCAAAATCGGACAATATTTACCCGAGATATTCAACAAAAATCATCAAAAAAGTTATGATTTTCGAACCGACCCCGATTTTTTAAAAAAACGTGATGTAACCCCTTGCCATTTTGCCGATTTTGGCCAAAATTTAGATTTTCTTTTTTTTGACGCCAATCGATAGTACTGATCCTTACGAGTCAAAAATGGTATAAAATTCCCAAATCTGACAATATTTGGCCAAGATATCCCAAAAAATCATCAAAAAAAGGTTGACTTTACAAGCGAATCGTTTTTTGGTCCACAACTTTTTTTAACCAATCGATTTTTGAAATGTTTGAATGCCAATTTATAATAGGGATCCTAACAAATTTAAAAAGGTATAACATTTCAAAATCGGACAATATTTACCCGAGATATTTGACAAAAATCATCAAAAAAGTTATGATTTTCGAACCGACCCCGATTTTTTAAAAAAACGTGATGTAACCCCTTGCCATTTTGCCGATTTTGGCCAAAATTTAGATTTTCTTTTTTTTGACGACAATCGATAGTACTGATCCTTACGAGTCAAAAATGGTATAAAATTCCAAAATCGGACATTATTTGGACAAGATATCCCAAAAAATCATCAAAAAAAAGGTTGACTATACAAACGAATCGTTTTTTGGTCCACAACTTTTATTAACCCAACGAGTTTTGAAATGTTTGAATGCCAATTTATAACTTTTTTTAACCAATCGATTTTTGTTTGAATGTCAATTGGCAAATGTGAAGTATGTTGCCTATATATTTTCCCATAAGAAACCATATGTGAAAAATGTTGCTTCATTCGCAAGAAATGTAAGAAATGTTAATAGTGTAATTAGTCTATTACAGGCAACAAATGTTGAAGGTGGAATTAGGCTATTACTGGCAACATACAACACATACTTCACATTTGCAACATACGCAAAAAATGTTGATATTGGAGTTTCGTAAGACCGTGTTCTATTTGCTTTTCACACTGCCCTAAGGAATTGCCCACAAGCTATTCTTGTTGCTCACATACCTTTCAAAAACTAGCTAGCTCCAGTGCTTTCCGACGGTCGTCAATCAGTCAATCAGTCAGTCAGTCGGTCAATCAGTCAATTAGTGCAAACACTTCATTATATACTCTCCTGTTATTTTAGTCATACGCTTTGGCCTAGGCATTAACTTTGACGCGTACGTGTGGCTTCTTGGATGGACAGGTGCCCGGGCCTCTGACGCAACCGGAGCCAGAGTCGGAGCCGGAGCCGGAGTCTGTCGCAACATTGCAGTTTGATCCTTTTGATTGAACACAAGGATTATTTGACTTTGACTGACCGACTGACAACGCTTGACGAGCGGGGCCAGGCTGGGCTGGGCTGGTCTGGTCTGGGCTGGGCTCCAAAAACGATTTGGATTTGGCTTACCTCGATAGCCAGTGAACCGGAAAACCGACTCATATCAGCATGGATGTGGATTGGGTTGGGTTGGGTTGGTGATGGGGGGCGTGGCGCGGCAGGAGCAATAATAACACATTACGAAATTTTAATAAATACGCAAAACAAGCTTTAAAATATTACCAAATTTGTAGCCAAGGGCTCGCAAAGCTCCAAACGAATGGAGCGAAAATTTACCAAAATTTAGCTACGCAAGGACGTGCCGAGCGGGGAGGGGGGGGGGGCTGTTAAGTTGGTGGCGGGGGCGGGAGAGGGAACGTGATGCTGCCAGCAGCCGGCAGCAACCGCAGCGATACAAACGCGCATAAATTCATTTGGAAATCCATATTTTGCATGACACAAATTTTACGACTGCCACGCCCAGAGAACACATAGATGTGCGTGTGTGTGTGTTGTGTGTGTTGTGTGTGTGTGTTGTGTGTGTGTGCGTGTGCATGATAATCAAAGTTTACTGCTTATAATTTGGCAATGCAGCCATAGAAATGCCGCCGGGCGACGGCCATTTAATGCACAGCAGCCTGACACGCCCTGTGCACAGGGTGACTGCGGTCTGAGTGCATTATTACATATCTGTAAAAATATATGTGTATATATACCGAAACAAGTAAGAGATTATTGTTGATCTGAGTGTTGATTAAAAGCGGGGCGTACCTGACTAGAAGATATGCTGCATTCAGCGGCTGTGCTGCTGCTTCCCTTTAAAGGACACCCTGTATGGAATATACATATACATATATATGATATACATATACATATTTATGATAGTTTCAGGGCATATTTAAGACACATCAAGTTGGAAGTAGATATTGAGAGAGTAGCTGACTAACTGGCATAACTTTGTGATATCGATTTGTCTGAGAGCGACTCAGAGTTCGAATAGACAGGCAATCAATATGCTCTGTTGAGCATTGTGAACAGGGCATCAGCAGATTGCAACAGCTTAGTAAATGTGCGTGAAATGCTATCGGACTACATGCAAAGCGGTTAATATTACGCGTGCCAAGTATTTACACAAGTTGAGCGCAAGTTTAACAGCAGCAGCAACAACAGCGAGCCGCAAAGTAACAGAATTAAGCCAAAGCACTCACTCCCTCCCTCTCTCCACTCTCCACTCTCCACGCTCTCTTTCACACTCTCTCGCCCACTGCACAATGGAAAATTTGGGCACCTTTTGTGCCAATAATTAACAAATTAAAAGTTTAAGTGAAGTTTTCGGTGTTAGTTTTGCTTGGTGAAAGATGTTGCTGATATAAACTGAACAGCTGTTTTCTTAACAGCTGCACGCTATGTTAACATGTCTGGAGTTTAACATAGCTGGGAATTCAATGTTAAATTTACCATTTGTAAAAGAATTTTTGGCAGAAAACAAGGCCTCCATATTCCATAGTGCACTCGCAATGGTAGAGCCTGTAATCCTAGTGTTGCCTACTTTTGCGGGCGCTGCGCAAATTATTAAAGTTCTAGATGAAGAAGCAGCACAAGTTTGGCCGAAAACCGAAAATTGTTGCTGCCAACTTATTGAAAATGCTTTGCCAAACTTGAGCTAAATACGAACTTTTTTCCGCAAGACTCTTTGCCAAAGGGTATTATGAGTCGTTATGGCCCTAATTCTGTTCTCACTCTCCCACCCCTCCCCCCCCCTCCCATCCTGCTCTTCCTCACTCTTTCTTTCTGCCTGGGTTGCTTCATTATTTTCTTATATCCATTATATAGACGCAATTGCGCAATTATAAGTGGAGAGCTACGAACTGCCAGTAAAGCAGGCTATTTGGGAGCTCTGTTAACGCTATGTTAACGCGCTGTTTAAGTGCTGTCTAGACTACGTTGAATATATGTAAATAGTATGCTACTTCTATGGTAAAATATGTTAAAGCTATGTTAAGTCTACAATAAAGCTGTGTTAAAGCCATGTTAAAGCAAGGTCAAAGGATTGTCAACACTAATATAAAGCTATGTTAAATCTACGGGAGAGCTGTGTTTCAGCTACTTTAAGCTATGTTATGGCTATTTTAAAGTGCTGTTAAGACTATGTTGAATCCATGTAAATATTAAGGTTTCACTATGGTAAAGGTATGTTTAAGATATGTTAAAGCTATGTAAAAGGTTTGTCAAGGCTATGATAAAGCCATGTTAAATCTACGTAACAGGTATGTTAAAGCTATGTCAACGCTATGTTATAGCCATGTCAGAGTTATGTTAAAGCTGTGCTAAAGCTATGTTGCTTAAGCGAGGCGATTCGAGCCTGATATCAGCAGCATTTTCTTACTGCGAAGCTTAATCTAACCAAAGATCTTGTTGCCACCCTTGAGGGAGGCATCTGAACCTGAACCGAATGACAGACTATTTTAGCTTTAAATTTCTGTTTCTTGTTGGTTTTCTTGATTCTGATTAGCTTGAAATTATAGAAGAGCCAAAGATCCCCTTTGCTGGTGCAGGGTATTCGTCCAATCAATTTGCGTCAGCAAATTTTATTCACCAATAATCTCGACACTTGGCAAACTACTCGGATCAAGTCAGAAAACTTTTAATAGCTGGCCCCCGACGCGTTTAATCAAGTTTGAGAGTTTAATGGGTAACAGCTATTAGAGTAAACCAAGACCAGGGCATACCCTAGCCCCGTCCCTTGAGCCACTCGCTGGATATGCCTCATTACATGCAACTTAAAGGACAAAATGTAAAACTTATATTGAAATCAACTTTTCGACAAGCTTTTGCCAGAATGTTACCGTTACCATATGATTGTGTGCAGATGTCTCTCTGTGTGTGTGTGTGTGTGTGTGTGTGTGTGCGAGTGGAAAGGTCGCACGCCTAAGAGCATACTTCGTCCTTTTTGACAACATGTTGCCCCAAAACTTTTATATTTCGCCTTAAAGACGCAAACTTTAAGCACAACGCAAAAAAACGCAACAGCAAAAATAACAAAACCAAGCCCGACTAGCACATACCCATTCTATCTGTTGTAGAGATTAAATATGACAACTAAATCTGTGCACATACCTTGGAAAGGGATCTATTGTTGTAGTGGGGGTAAGTATCTTTCAACTAGACGAGAACCAGGCCTCTTTGAATCCCCGAATCGATATTATCGAGCAATACCTATAATATATATAAAATAATATGAAATACATATGATATAAAGTGAGAAATAATAATATATTATATAACATAAGGATATCTAATGGCGCTTAAAGCCGGATCGACTCTTTAAACATATTCTGTAAAAAAACAAGTATGAGAGTTTCTAGTCGGAAGTGCCCGACGAGGGAATACCCTAAACCTTCTTCTAGCAGGATGAGGTTGAAAGATACTTGATCTCTATATTCCATTATAGAAGGTGACGCTAGCTCTTGAAACCAAAGAGATTTGTTTGAGAAACAGCATTTCGATAACGATTTTAATCGATTGCTGTGAAACGGGACAAGTTATCGATTATCGGAAAAAACGCGACTCGGCTTTTGATGCAGACCAAGAATATATATGTATATACTCTATGGAGTCGGAGATGCTTGCTTCTGCCTGTTACATACTTATGCACAGCAACAGTATACCCTTTTTGCTCGTTCTCAGGGTATACAGAAATAAAAAATAAAAAAAAAAAAAATTCCTCAAAAATAACAAGAAGGAGCAGCAGCAACAACGCTGCCAGCACTGGCAGCAGCAGATGATGATGGGCAACAAAGGCGAACTGAAAGAGAGCTCAAGTAGCAGCAGCCGCCGGAGGGTTTGGGGGGGGGGCGTCGCAACTTTATCTACAAATTGGACAGTTTGACAGCTCAAAGACTTTTTCATAAACTAGCGTAACTTTTCGTGTTGCGCTCCCAAAATGAAAGCGAGCAACAACAACGAACGGCAGCAAGAGTTGCCAGAGTTGCCAGAGTTTTTATAGTGCACATTTCATAGATTTACAACTTTATTGCGCAGCATAACAACAACAACAACAACGAAAACAACAACGAGAACAACAACGACAACGAGAACAACAACGACAGCAGCTGCCGCTGCAGTTGCCTCCGGAACAAGCAAATCGATTTGACAGCATCGTCTGGCATTTTCGTGCAGCGCCAGTTGTCGCTTTTAAGCTGCAAATCGGGTTCGAACCGTGCCGGTTCAAAGCTGAGTTTCCATACCATGATACCCTGTAGAAATTGAAACAACAAAGGGTTAACTGGTTTCATTTAACAAGCAGACGAAAGGCAGAAAGTACACTACGGTAAGGATTCGTCTAACGGACACTTCTCTTGAGCGAAGATTTCATTTGAAAGCATTGTGAATCGTGTCACTCTGTTAAGCGGCCACTCCTCTTGGGCGGACAACAACAATTAACTCGGCCGTGTGTCCGTCGCGGCAACTACAAAAGCTGCGACTTCATATTGTGGAACCTGGCTAATCAAGTTTGTTTTTAATAAACGATAACTCGCCTCGTGTTCAGGAAATCGATAACTTTTGTTATCGATCTGCTGTTCAACGAGCAAATATCGTTTGATATACCCAATTTTGAGTATATAAATACGCTTTTCTTAAAATCGATAAATATCGGTTTTCATATCTTTGTGCTTAGATTAGAGATTATACGCAAATATTAGAATATTATTATAAAGAGTTTATAAAACAAATGTAGCAAGTATTTGCAACCAAATAAACATGACTTCTATATGCTTTAGCCGAAAATCGATAAATATCGGTTTTAAACTATTTGAGGACATAGCTCGGCGATTAAACGAGCTAGAGTTACCTGAAAGAACACCTGATAGGATCTGGTTAAGTAGTTAAGTCACTCCTATCCCGCCTGGCCCTACAGCCTGGTATTAAATATGTTATAAAGATGAGCGAAGGAAGCTTGAATATTTGTTAATGGGTATCTGCTGGTCGGACCGTCTTAACTGGCGCACTCTGACTTGTTAATTAATATGCTTCGGAGAGGATGCAATCATTTTTGCTTTGTGACATGGCGCCAACAATGTTTTTAATGCCGTCCAGTCGGGTCTCAGGTGGCGCGGACAGCTTTCAACCTAAAGCAAATATTGTCCGGGCCCCGAGGCGACAATGATAAAATGCCATGCAATTTTAATTAAACTATTTCATTTTTTGTTAACTGAGACGAAACAAGATTCGAACCAACTTCCAAATTTGTGTGGCAGGATTTTGATTTTAAAAATATAAATAGCCATTAAATAAATAATTAACTAAATCATTGATAAAAAAAAATAAATAAGAGTTAAAATGAGTAAAAATGTATAAAGAAAATAATAAATAAAAAAAATAATTGAATGAATATTTAAAAAAAAAAACTAGTAAAAGAATTTCACAAAATATCAATCAAATAAATAATAATGTCAAAAATTATTTTAAAAAAAATATTACAAAAAAAATATAAGAGTTAAAATAAATAAATAATAAAAGATTAAATTAATTTGAAAATTAACAAAAAAAACGATATTGCGATGGTAAGAATAAATATTAAACTATATAAATAGTTAAAAAATGAATATTTTAAAGGAAAGCATTATATAAGAATATAAAAATATATATTGATAAAATAAATACTTGATCAAAAAATGATTAAATTAAATAAATAATTAATCAAAAAGTAATTAAATAGATATTACAATAATTAATTGAAAAAATAAAATAAATAAATGTTGATCAAATAATTAATGAACTACAAAACTGATAAAAAAAAATATTTAAAAAAAAAATTGATAATAGAAAAAAATTAAATGAGTCATGAAATAAATTTCTGAGCCAGAAAAATAGTCTCAATTCAAATTCCAAGCCATGCCCAACTGGAGAATGCAGCAGCAGAATATTTAAGAACAAACGCTGCGAGTTTGCTTTTTGTGCTTTTCATTTAGTTTTTTGCAGGCGAATGGCGCCGTCAATTAAGGAAAATTATGGAAAATTGCCGCAGTGGCAGCTAAGCAGACAGAGGCTAAGAGCCAGCTAGGCGGGGGGATAACGGGGGGGGGGGGGGGGCTGGTTTGGGTCCAGCTGAAACGAGCTGCTTCAAGTTTGGTTGGCCGGTCAGACGGCCACTCATTGCACTTTATGCGTTAAAAATAAATTCTCAAGTGCTTTTTTGTGCCGGCGGGCGTCGACTGCGACGTCAACGGCGGCCCCTTTTGGGTATGCAACACTTTTTTTCCTTGCCACTTCTCTTCTGCCTGCGCGTGTGTGAGTGCGACTGTGAGTGTGAGTGTGTTTTGTGTGTTGAGTGGCACTTGCATACATGCAGCTGCTCTTTGGCTTTTGACACACGCACACGCACACACACACACACGCAAGCACACACGCACACACACTCGCATTAACACTTGTGTGTGCAGACGCGCCACTTGAGTTGTTGTTTAAAAATGATTAAAAGCTCGAAAGACAAAAAAAAAAAAAACAACCGCAAGCAATACGAAAAAAAAGGCCGTGCCGCAAGTCGTCTCAATGATGGACGCACTGCATACCCTGCCCTGCCTTGGCACTGAAGATCATCCAAGTGCCATCGATTTGGTTATTTTCCCAATTTTTTGGACTTTTCTCACAGAAAGCAACTGACTTTCCTGTATCTTATAGATATATTTGTAAGTTTGAAATATGTTTTTATCTCACAGATACTTTTGATCTTACGGTCTATCTATATCTATACTTGTCTATCTTATGAATGCAATTCTAGCTTGAAGATACTTTTGTGCTCCACATTTATCTTACACATTATTATGTATTACAGATATTTCGTATCGCACAGATGAGATTAGATACTTTAGTATCTAATAGATGCGGTTTATCTCTTAGACACTTTTGTATCTTAAAGATGCTTGTATATCACGCAAATAATTCTTTAACTTACAGCCATAATTGTATCTGACAGATACTTTCGTATCTGTGAAATGGGGTTTTATGCTACAGATACTTTGCGTTCCACAGCAGATACTTTTGCGACTTGATAGATTTGTATCTTATAGATACTCTTGTATTGCTTGGGCACTTTTCCATTGAAAATCACTTTTTAGCCTTTTAGTTTATTGAGCATCTCTTAGATACTTTTGTGTCTGGCAAATACGTTCATTCTAAGATACATTTCTAGCTCACACAATTTAACATATAGCAGGCCGCATATGCCCGTTGTTTGTGGCGAGAATTGTCAGGCGCTCAAAGCCGATAAAGCTTTGGACGGAAACAGAGCTGGAGCCGGAGTCGGACTTGGAGCTGGAGAATGCAGCTGGTGGCAACTGGTGCAACCAGCAACTGACTCTGTCGCAGTCACCGCAGGGGCAGCGGCGCAAAATGAGTGGCACTTGCCGCTTGTCGCGCCGGCAACCGACTATATAATTTACAAGCCATGCAGCAGTTGCACAGTGGTCTGAATGTGATTTGCAGCGTGTACTTTTCACTTGAACTACACATAAATATAGTTATAAATATAGACATAAATATAAGTATAAATATGGGCATATATATAGGCATAAATATAGGTATATATATAAGCATAAGTATAGGCATAAATATAGGCATAAATATAGGCATAAATAAAGGTATAAATAAAGGTATAAATATAGGCATGAATATAGGCATATATATAGGCATAAATATAGGCATAAATATAGGAATAAATATGGGCATAAATAAAGGTATGAATATAGGCATAGATAAAGGTATAAATACAGGCATAAATATAAATAGTTGACGGCAGTAGCGTTTCTCTTTTCGCATTTCGACCCATGCAAATGCATTGCGCACCACGGTGCGCATTATATTTCGTATTTTTGTTTCATATTTTTGGCACGTGTGCGAATCGTTTAGTGTTTCATATGTTTTAAATGCTTTTCTTGTGCAGCTGCTCCTTGTGCCACCCTCGACCTTACACCTGCCCCTCCCCTCCACCGCCCCCAACCCCCGCAGGAGGCGACAAGAGCAGCCTTTTAAATTTACATACGCATTTAAACTAGTACCAAGAATATTAAAGTCATTTACAACTAAAATCTAGGCTGGAAAGTCAGACGAGCTTTGAAATACTCACATATCTGCAGAGCCAAATGTTTGGTAGGGCATTAAATCTTCGGCGTGATAGATAGAAGCCTGTGGATGAGTCTTCGCTTGCTTGCCCTAGAAAGCTAAGCTTCCGTTCTTCTTCTTCCAGTTTTTCCTCCAGGAGAGCCAGCGGGTTGAAATGTTGGGATGTTGACGGATTATGTCTCCTGCTTTGGGAACTCTTTCGGTCCCTCTCAATATCCCTGGCACGGATATACCGAGAGCCTTTGCATATCCTTTTAAGAACAGTGCCTTGTGTTATTCTTCCATATCCATATAGTCCATATAGGAGCTTGTTTTTGGCAGGCGACTCTTTCCTATAAATATAATCTCTATATATAAAACTTTTTGTACTGACTGACTAACTGACTGATTGGAAATTGAAATTTTCACTGTAGTTACCTTATGTGATGAAGCTGCACGTCAAGAACGGGGTTTCGGCAAATTCCACCCGCATGTGTGGAAGAATCGCGAAAAACGTTTTTATGCAACTTTTTTGTTTACCATCCGATCGGCCTCAAACTCATTTTCAACGGCACGGCCGGGGTATACCCGCTATTATCCTACATAGACATAGATCCAAATTTTCCTCGTCCATAAGTCGTTCAAATCCCATCCGATTTTCACGAGGTTTGGCACTTTGTTCATTTTGTTTGGCCTCTAGATCAATTTGGCATCTTAATCTGGCAGCAATATTCCGGGTCGAAATTCTGGTGAATATGGTAACCTCAAATATCATACAGACATAGGTCAAAATTTTATTTTGGCAGAAATTTCAGCAGGCAAAAAAAACGGCAGCAAAAATGTAAAAAAAAACTCCAATTGAAAGTCGCACGCGTTCATCATCAAAATATATGATATAAATTCTGCTCAGCGAATTCTTCGCCAAAGTCACCCTCATCAAAAACCGTAGAAACCACCATGAAGGCCATATCGAGGACATCGTGACGGTGTAACTGAGACGTTTGCCTTGAGGCACAACATCCAGCTCATTGAATAGATTCAACTCGTCTTCCGATTGGCCAGACGCTCATCCTTCAGATCAAAACTGCTGATGGCGGTGCCGAAGACTTAGTAGACGAGTAGAGCTCGTGAATGCTGCAGATCATCATCCGTAATCGCATCGATCCCGCCGCAGCTGCAGATCATTGAGCTGCGTTTGCCGCTCACAAACGGCGACCAGATACTTGTCGAGTAGCCCAGTGCAGCCGATCAGGATGAGCGTCTCCAGGCACTTGGGCAGCTTGTAGAACATTGTTCTACATAGATTGTAGAACAAATCGAGCGGAAATGTCCGCCAATTGCTCGATGAGATTGCGAAATCTGCGATGGGTACGCACCAGCCGCAACTGATCCGTGGACAGCAGCTGCCGCATTCAGATCGAGTATGTGTGCATGGCCACCAGTTGGGCTTGGCTCGTGTCCCGCTGATTCGTACTCTTCATGGTCCCGGATCGCTGTCGGCGCCCTGGACGAGCAGCTCGTCGCCAAGGATATGGCGTGCGTGCCGCGGCGCAGAAAATCTGCCGCATCCAGGGCCCGCTCAAAGTACACCCAGGGTCGATCTGCTACAGCCACGCCCCAACTTATACTCCTCTGAGCTGAGCTCCTGATCCTCCATCAAACCGTGCGGGTACCCGAAGAGATATTATAACGATAGACCTTATAGATGAACACATGATCCTCGGTCCACATCTTTAACAAAGAATCTCAACTTGAGCTCTCGGAACTTACAGCCTCCCAAATCCGCCAACTTTCTCGTCGAACATCGGAATAAAGAAACAATCAAGTTATCCAATCCTCTTCACAAGAAAGCGAAGATTCTACAATTTTTGATCCAGAACGGGTGGATTTTTTACAAGATCTTTTGACAGCTCACACAGCTTTTCACGCATTTTCCGACCTTGGCCGTGGTTTAACGCAGAATCCGCCAATTCCTTCAATTCACGAACGATTTGAGGTCGATCGGACTTAACTTGAACTTTTGGAATTAAACCGAACTAGCTGCGTGCCCGGAATTCCAAACTATATTTAAAACTCAACCGAGCCTTAAGCTCAGCTGAACTGGATCCCGAGCCAAAGTGTGAAACCTCGAGGAATATTCCGGGTCAAGGCATAAATAACTGGATAGAAATTAAATTTAGCCTGCAATTTCTCTCGGATAATAAGTATATAATTTTAACAATCTTTCATTGAACATGTTGAAAGTATAACTCAAATTGAAAAACCTGTTTCATCTGGTTCCAAATCCCATTAAGTCAGGAAGTCGATTCGAGCCGTAGTCCAACGAAATGCCGTGCATTTTCTTATATTATATAATAATAAGACGAAAAATGAGTTTTTGTTTTGGCAAAATATTCTGTTTTCCAAGATGCGCTCACATCATATCTGCAAAAGGCAAATGTCTACAAGGGTATTAAAACTTCGGCGTGCCGAAGATATCCTTACTAACTGATTTTTCTTCTTCTTCTTCGTTTTTTCTTTCTTGTTTCTAATTTTATACATATCAAGTTTTCTTTTTTTCTATTTGCTTTTTTGCTTCTTTCCATCTGAGTTACCGTTATTACATTAGTTGGATTCATTTTTGAATATATATAATTATAAATTGTTATATGTATATACAATGTGCTCGTATTAATATATATATTTATATATATTTAAAAAAAAATTAAAAAAAAAATATATAGGAAAAACGGGCAAAATATTTTGTTTATAAAATGTAAAAAGTTCTATAACAGATTTGTTTAGTTCGTTTTTTTTTTCTCTCATTTTTTTTTATTTAAGCTTTTGCGTTGCCTTCCTGCGTCTGCTTCTTTAACTATACATATAGAAGTATGTATGTGCGTGTGTGTATGTGTGTGTGTGTGTGTGTGTGTGTTTATTTGTCGCTATCTCTGTCGTATGCAGCATAATGCCAACTCGCTTGCACAAACAATTTGTACGCGGCTTTTGTGTGTGTTTACGTATGTATGTGTGTGTGTGTTTGTGTGTGTGTGTGTGTTGTGTATGATTGATTTATTGCTTGATTGATTGATTGCCGTAAAAAAACAAATGAAGCTTCACAGAAGACACCCCCACGAACGATTCTGCCAGCTCTGTTCTTGCATCACTTTCTTCTCTTCGCTTCATGTTGTTGTTGGTGTTGTTCTTGTTGTTAATAGTAATTTCTTTTATTGTTATTATTGTTGTTTTTGTTGAACTTCTTTATAGAGCTAAGCATATTGCTATTCATCTTGTTGGTGTTGTAAGGTTTGTTGCAGTTGTTGTTGCTGTTGTTGTTATTGTTGTTGTAGCAGTCTTTTTTGCCTGATTGCTTCTAAGATGCTGCTGCTGCTGCTGCTGCCGCTGTTGCTGCCGCAGTCACAGTCGACGCTGGCGGCGACGCCGACGTCTCATTCGAATCTAAATGATTCAGCTGCTGCTGCTCCTGCTCGGCGCGCAGCTTGGCTGCCTCCTTCTCCTGCAGCTGTGCCTCCAGCTCCTCGATATTGCGAAAAATGCGCGCATATTGGAAACGCTGCTGACACATCAGCTTATATTCTTCCGCCTCCTTCTCGCTGTCGCCGAACACATCGCCGTCCCGCAACGCCGTATAGATCTGGATCGCCTCCTGCAAGAGATATATACATTATACAGTTTATACAGTTATGTATATATATATGTTTAGGGGACGCACCTCTAGTCGCAGCTTGCTCAGGTTGAAGCTGGTGACGAGCTTAATGGCCGCATCCTTTTTGCTGGCATCCAGCTCGTAGAGACCTCGTGCGCCCTCGTATAAATGCAGTATGGAAGAAGCATGATGCTTGGCAATGAATTCGTCGTTCAGTTGCTGGGGCGTCTTGGTGCCTATCAGTTCTTTGGTGGCCTTGTCCAGCACCTTTTGCACGTGCACATTGAATGGCAGCTGCTTTTGGGCGATGGCCAGCGCTTTCATGAAGCGTATTATACAGCTATGTAGCACCGGATGCGACGGATTTAAGGCACGGGCACGCCTTATCGATTGCAGCATTAACAATAGCTTATTCTTTCGATTGTAAACCTCGAAGGCCAGTAAATGCGTATCGATGCGCTCTTTGGCTAATTGCTGTAGCGGCTTTAGAAAATCAATTGCCTTCTCCAGCGGCTCATCGGTGCGCTCCAGCTTCTCCGGTATTAGCTCATCCAGCTGTGGGGCATCGGGATCGGTTTCCTGATTTGCCTGCTGTTTCGATTTCTGATGCTGTTCACGTTTCACCTGAGCCTGTGCCGCCTGTGCGCTCTCCAATTCGGCTTTCTTCTTGGCCTTGCGCTGTTTACTGCGCAGCTTCTTCAGCTCCGATGGCGGCAGGTTCTCTGCAATTTGAAATTGGTTGGTTATCAATTCATATATGAATTGAATTTAACATATTTGATTGTGTTTGAAGACAACCCACCGATATCGATTTCCTCAATGGTCGTCTCCGATTTGAGGGGCTTGTCATATAGGCGTATGTAGACCTCAATTGCGCACTTGGCCGCCTTAAAGTAAAACGGATGACGGCGCAGAACATCCTCGAGACGCAACAGACCCACGTAGGCGCGCAGCGTCATCTTGCGCATGCAATACGTATGAAAATCGAACTGATCCTCAATGATCTCCGCAAAATGACGATCCACCTCGTGGCACTTTTTAAGCGCCTCGCCCCAACGGCCCATGCGCTGAAAGGCCATTGCGCATTCCGTTTGGAACCACATGCACTGCATCTCATTCAGATTGTCCATGGCCGAGACGCCCTCCCGTGTAAACTTGGCGCATATCTCCTCCGCCTCAATCACCATATTTGCGCGCAGCATGTACTTGGCGCACTTTGAGTTGATGTAGCTGCAAATAGACATGGCAAATATGCCGCATTACATTATATACGGGGCCACAATTTGTATGTACTGCCTGTCGAAGTCCAGGTCCAAGTTTTTTGCTCACTTTTTTATACATTTAAATTCCCGCACGTGGAAACGTTAAAGCTAACTTCAACTAACATATTACACAGACATTTCTAAATGAGTTTGATTCAGTTTATGGAGACCTTTGAAAATAAGAACGATAAAGAAGGGCTATCTTCGACACGCCGAAGATTTAATACTCTTGCAGATCCAACCTTTTCATACTGCTCATAGTCTTTGCCCGTATCTAAGAAGCACAGCGAAAAAAGTTAATGCCGAGTATGGTTTTGATATCTTGAATAACAAAAAAGTTTTTCATACAACAATTTAATTTTCGACCGATCGTTCCTAGGTCAGGTATATGATATAGTGGTCCGATGTAAATAAGATTTTGCATAAATGGATGGAGCATAGTAAAACTAATAAATGCCGAGTTTGGTTGAGATATCTTCAACAACAAAAAAGTTTTTCATACAACTTAATTTTCGACCGATCGCTCCTATGGCAGCTATATGATATAGTGGTCTGATCTTAACAGAATTTTGCACATATATGAGGAGCATAGCAAAACTAATAAATGCCGAGTTTGGTTGAGATATCTTGAACAACAAAAAAGTTTTTCATACAACAACTTAATTTTCGACCGATCGCTCATATGGCAGCTATATGATATAGTGGTCCGATGTAAATAAGATTTTGCATAAATGGATAGAGCATAGTAAAACTAATAATTGCAGAGTTTGGTCAAGATATCTTGAACAACAAAAAAGTTTTTCATACAACAACTTAATTTTCGACCGATCGTTTCTATGGCAACTATATGATTTAGTAGTCCAATGTAAATAAGATTTTGCATAAATGGATGGAGCATAGTAAAACTAATAAATGCCGAGTTTGGTCAAGATATCTTGAACAACAAAAAAGTTTTCCATACAACAACTTAATTTTCGACCGATCGCTCCTATGGCAGCTATATGATATAGTGGTCCGATCTTAACAGAATTTTGCACATATATGAGGAGCATAGCAAAACTAATAAATGCCGAGGTGAGTTGAGATAACTTGAACAACAAAAAAGTTTTTCATACAACAACTTAATTTTCGACCGATCGCTCCTATAGCAGCTATATGATATAGTGGTCCGATCTTAACAGAATTTTGCACATATATGAGGAGCATAGCAAAACTAATAAATGCAGAGTTTGGTCGAGATATCTTAAACAACAAAAAAGTTTTTCATGCAACAACTTAATTTTCGACCGATCGTTCCTAGGTCAGCTATATGATATAGTGGTCCGATGTAAATAAGATTTTGCATAAATGGATGGAGCATAGTAAAACTAATAAATGCCGAGTTTGGTTAAGATATCTTGAACAAAAAAAAAGTTTTCCATACAACAACTTAATTTTCGACCGATCGTTTCTATGGCAGCTATATGATATAGTGGTCCGATCTTAACAGAATTTTGCACATATATGAGGAGCATAGCAAAACTAATAAATGCCGAGGTTAGTTGAGATATCTTGAACAACAAAAAAGTTTTTCATACAACAACTTAATTTTCGACAGCTGGTTTTGACATATGTAATGCGTGCAACGGAAAGAGGGACTTCTGCAAAGTTTATATCTTTATAGCTTTAAAACAGAGAGACTAGTTCGCATAGAAACAGACAGACGGACATGGCTATATCGACTCGGCAGTTGATGCTGATCAAGAATATATATATATAGATGTCTCCTATGCGTTACACATTTCACGACAAAATTATAATACCCTCTGAAAGGGTTTAAAAACTATGATTAAATAACCTTTGACACACATTCTCCATGCAGCAGGAGGAGGAGTTTTTGATTGAAAAGTTTTGAAAGATGAATTTCTTAAAAGCTTCAACCCGAAACTTTGTCGTTCAAATCTTTGACTCTTAGTTTTAGCCAAGAGTCAGTTAAGATATCAGTCAGTCAGTGTGGACAGAGAGTTTCATAGATAAGATATATAGAATTTGTTGGCATACCGATCTGCCGTGTCCATGCTTTGCGCCTCCTCGAGCCAAACGTAGGCCTCCACCGGATCGCCGGCATGCTTGAAAATACGTCCCTTCGTTATGAGCAGCTCGATGAGCGTTGGCGTATGATCAATGGCCACATTGATGTACTCGAGCGCACGATCTGTGTCGCGCATATAATCATAATGCTGGGCCAGAAAGAGTGCGGTCCAGACAAGCGCCGACGCCGGCTCGACGGGCACGCCCGCGTCCGCATCCTCGCGCGAAAAATGGCCGGAACGCGTCAGATTCTCAAAGTACTGCAGCGTCAGGGCCTCAATAATGGCAGCCTTATCCGGCTCCTGATGCAGTGAGCGCACATTGACGAACAGCGGCGGTATGCCCTTGCGCAGGCCACGTCGCAGATACTCATCGGCCACCAGGCGAAATTCATCGCCGCTGGCAATGTCTAGGGGCAGGCGACGCGGACATAGGGCGCGCGGATATTTTGTCTGAAATTCACGATAAACGGCAACAATATCACTGGGCGCGGACACACGACGTGCGGCCATATACTGCTCATAGTAAAGCACATTCTCCGGATTGCGGCGTATCAGCGACTCAAAAATGGGTACCGCCTTCTCCTCCAGCTTCAGTTTAATATACAAATCGCCAAGCGTTTCGCGCACGGCCAGCTTATCAACAATTTGCGGCTCATACTTGTTCAGATGGTCGAGTGCCTGCTGAAGATGCATCGATTCGATGAGTATCTGATTCTGGTACAGGAGCAGCTCCGAATGGCGATAATCGTGGGCCTCCTTAAATGGAAAAAACGGGCATGAGATGAGCATGGGGTGCGCGCTAGCAGTAGAAGAGGAATCACTTACAATTGACGTCTGCGACTGGCTAAAGGTCTCCAGAATGTTATTGGCCATCTCGTAGTCGCCCAGCAGGTGATAGCTCATGGCAAAACCGATCCAGGAAGCGTGCTGCGAGGGTCGCAACGTGAACAAATGATGGCGCGTCTCCTTGTAGCCCTCCAGATCGCGCATCTGGATTTGCAACAGCGACAGATCCTTCAATATCTGCAGATTGTCCTTCTCCCATTTGAGCGCATTGCGATAACACTTGATCGCCTCATCGTACTTTTTGTCGCTGCGCTGCAGCAGGCCGTAAACGTGCCAACAGACATGGGAGCGCAGATCGTTGCGTAGACCCAGGCGGACATACTTGTAGGCCTCCTCGCGGCGGCCGAGGCCGTTCAGCGTTAGGCCCTTCATGGCTAATGTTTCGCCATGTTCCGTGAACTTGGGATTTGAGAGTATCTGCTTGGCCAGTTTCAGGCCGTTTTTGTACTGCTTCATTTCGTAGCATTTCTATATAAACAGACCAAAAGCATTTATGTAAATATACATTTAATTCGATACAAGCGATTTAACGCTTGCTAATCAGCATTTAAAGCCCGCCCCGCCGCCGGGCTGCCGCTCTCTGCCGCAGACAAACCAACTTTGAGGTTATGCGACGAGCGTAGCCAAAACAATGTTAAACAGCTGCAATTTCGCATCGGCAACACTATTTGGTTTTAACTGCTGCTGCCATGCACTACATATTACTAATTCCAATTGGAATCATAACCAGAGTTGCTGTTGTTGTTGTTTTTCTGTAATGCCAAAAATAGGCGCAACGAAAAAGCACATGATAACTTGTATGTGTGCGTGCGTGTGTTGTGTGTGTGTGTGTGCATATGACAGCAGCAGTTGGAAATGTAGCCGGCGATTTAGCCGTGTATATATGCGCATGGTTTAATACATATGTATATATATAAATACATATGTAGATATATTGGCTTACCAGTAATTTGCGGAAGAGTGCAGCCTCCTTGGGCGGCAGTGGATCGCTGGAAGGCATCTTCGACGTTTGCTGCTGCTTCTTCTTCAGCTGCTACTTTTGCACCGGATTGAAAATGCTTCCGTTTGCTATTGGGGGAATCTATTATTATTGAAATGTAGTTGCTACTGGCGTGTGTATATAATTTGTGGCCCAGGCACACGCACAAAAAAAAATAACACACACACACGGCGTTAAAAATATATATAATTTATATGGGTAAAATACACCGCGAGCACGAGCAAAATTTCGTCTTGACGGTGAGACAGCAAACATCAACGCAATATACACATGCAGCACGTGTGTGCGCATCGATTTGAATGGCAATCGAAACGATTCGATTTATTAAGTTGCACTAGTTATATTCGCCAACGCCGTGTTGAAGCCGCACGTGTGCGTGTGCCTGTTATGAAAGCAAACAAGAAAAATACTTACATTTCAAATAGTCTTATAGTCAGTATTGGGTTTTTATTGCTTTGTGTCGGTCTACATAGGCAAAAGAATCACAGCTGTGCCACCCTCCAGAGGCAAGAAGAAGCAGCAATAGTGGGCCAGCACTTGTTATATAAAACGTTTGAATTATTACTTAAAATGAATGTAATGCGTTCGAATAGTACTGTCAGTCTACATACTCAAAGCATAAACGTTGCCACACACATTCTTTTGCTACATTTAATTCCAGACTACACTAAAATTCATATTAAATATGCTCACCCTAAACTGACATTCACACAATTTTCACGAAAATCAGCTGTCAAGGCGATATAAGTAGAAAAATATCGAAACATCGCTAAATAAAATATCGATAAGAACAACTCTTCTAAGCAACTTGTTCAGCCAAAAACATGAACTCCTTGGCCAGGCTTGGAAGTTACGTTTGCCAAAGTGTGCAAATCGCCGGCTGCAACGTAAGTCTAATATATAATAAATGATAGCAATTGCACATTTAAATACAGCTTTAACAATGTTGTCTCCGCAGTTGCAGCAAGTGCGCACCAAATATGCCGACTGGCGGATGATACGCGATGTCAAGCGGCGCAAATGCGTCAGCGAGCATGCCAAGGAGCGTTTGCGGGTAAATTCGCTGCGAAAGAACGATATACTGCCAATTGAGCTGCGTGAGGTTGCCGATGCAGAGATAGCCGCATTCCCAAGAGATTCCTCATTGGTGCGGGTGCGAGAACGTTGCGCACTTACGTCACGGCCGCGCGGCGTTGTCCACAAATATCGACTCAGCCGCATTGTGTGGCGACACCTGGCGGACTACAATAAGCTGTCGGGTGTGCAGCGTGCCATGTGGTAGAATAAGGATGTACTTTCATTTAGCCCTGTTAAAAGCAATACAATAATAAACCAAGTGTAATTGAATAGGCGGCTGGCACAGCTGATTCTCAAAAAAAAACCTATCGCCTATCGATAACGATAACACTTTTGTTTACCTCTCCTGTTTGTTTACCTGTGCCAGAGAGTCGAGAAATGTTCAGCAAGGCGGACAACAAACGGCACAGTTCCGTGCGCCAGCCGATCAATTTGGTGAACTTCAGTTTTCTGGAGCACAGGGCAACGCTCAGCGGCCAGCTGCACACCAAGAGCCGGCATCAGCTCAGTCTCGTGGAGAACGAATCCGATTTTTGGCAATTTGTCAACAAATATGAGTCCATGCTGCGGCAACTGGGCCAGCCGGTGCTGCCCACGCTGCTCAGCGAATCGGAGCATCTGCAGCCGATGCCGTATCACAAAAGCAAGCACCTGGCGCTGCAGCTGGACGAACAGGCGCTGCGCAACGACACGAGAGCCGACAATGTGGAGCTGCAAGCGCAATTCCAACAGCTGGTGCTCATCTATCTGGACTTTAAGCAAAAGGAGAAATTCAATCGCATCAAAAAACTGCGACAAGCGCAACGTGCGCTGCCGATTGCACGATTCAAGGACGATTTGCGCAGCTCTCTCCAGTCGACGCGCGTGCTCATCGTGGCCGGCGACACCGGCTGCGGCAAGTCCACGCAGGTGCCGCAATATCTGTACGAGTTCGGCTATCGCAGCATAGGCAAGTCCGGGCACAGCCAATTGTTAACTTGTACTGATTGTAATCCTTGCAGCCTGCACGCAGCCGCGTCGCTTGGCCTGCGTGTCGCTATCGAAGCGCGTGGCCCACGAACTGCTCGATGACTACGGCAACAAGGTGGGATTTCAGATACGCTTCGAACGCAACAGGACACAGAATACGCACATATTGTTCATCACGGAGGGCCTGCTGCTGCGCCAGCTGGCCGTCGCCGCCAACTTGGAGCAGTACGACGTGCTCATACTGGACGAGATACACGAACGCAATCTGTTTGGCGACTTTCTGTTGGGCGTCACCAAGTGCCTGCTGCGCGCCAAACCGGAGCTGAAACTGATACTCATGTCGGCCACCATCAATGTGGAACTCTTCCATGGCTATTTCAAGGATGAGGGCGCACGACTGCTCCAGGTGCCCGGACGTTTGTTTCCCATCAAGCTGCGATATATGCCGCCGCCGGCCCTGGAGCTGAAGGCGGGCCAAGCCACGTCGGGCAGCAGCAAACGTGCGCAGAGCGCACGCCTCGATCCGGCGCCCTTCATCCAGGTGCTCAGCCTCATCGATCAGCAGTATCCCAGTGCGTAGACCAACAGAAACCAACAATGAATCACAAATCTATTGAATATCTTCAAATCTCTTGCAGTTACGGAGCGCGGCGATGTGCTGATCTTTGTCAGCGGCGTCAATGAGATCGACAGCATTTGCGAGGCCATCCGAGAATATGCCAAGGAGCAGACACAGTGGCTGGTCCTGCCGCTGCACAGCGGCCTGGCGCTGGCCGAGCAGGACAAGGTATTCGACTATGCGCCCGATGGCATGCGCAAGTGCATCGTCTCCACCAATATAGCGGAAACATCGCTGACTGTCGACGGCGTGCGCTTTGTCATCGACTCCGGCAAGGTCAAGGAGATGAGCTACGATGCCAGCTGCAAGGGACAGCGTCTCAAGGAGTTCTGGGTATCCAAATCATCCGCCGAGCAGCGCAAAGGACGTGCCGGCCGCACGGGTCCCGGGGTGCGTCCATAATTCACAATTTCACAATTCACAATCTATTCAGCATTATTCCTTGGCTCACACACAGGTGTGCTTCAGGCTGTTCACACAGCAGCAGTTCGATGCCTTCGAGCCGTATCCGATGCCGGAGATCTATCGTGTGCCCCTGGACACGATGCTGCTGCAGATGGTCTCAATGGGCCTGCCCGATGTGCGCGCCTTTCCCTTCATCGAACCGCCCGAAACGGAACGCATTGAGCAGACAATTCTGGCCCTAAAGCAGCACGTAAGTCGGACACTCGAGTTGTTTGGCAGTCGGAATTGAATTGAAATCGTTTTTGGATTGCAGTGCGCACTCAGCGTGGATGAGAAGATAACGCCGCTGGGCAGCTCGCTGGCCAATTTGCCCGTGGAGCTGCCCATTGGCAAGATGCTGCTGATGGGCTGTGTCTTTCCGGAGGTCGAGCAGCTGCTCACCCTGGCCGCCATGCTGAGCGTACAGAATCCATTGACCACGCGCGCCCACACGGATCAACGCTGCGAACGTGAACGCCAGCCGCTCGAATCCGAGCAGGGTGATCTATTTACCCTGCTGCGCGCCTATCGCGAGTGGCTGCAGCTGAAGATGGCGCGCGAAAATACTAGGAAATGGTGCCATCGTCTGGGCATCGAGGAGCAGCGCTTCTACGAGGTCTGCAAGCTGCGCCAGCAATTCCAGCGCATACTCGAGAGCTGCCGCATGGCACCGCCCAGTGCTGCCGCCGGCGCTCTCAATCGTAGCGAGCGTGCCCGGCGCCACGGTGAGCTGCGTCAGCTGAAGGCGCTCAAGCGACGCCAGCGCTTGGAGCAGCCGCGTCAGCGCAAGCTGCTCAAGCGCCAGCATGGATCCGCTGCAGATCAGCAGCAGGAGGAGGAGAATGATGATGCACCGGATCACGAGGATATGCGCGACATTGACTTTCGGCTGCGGCACGATGGACGCCAACTGGCGCTGCTCGCTCGCTCCGCTCAGCTGGAGCGGCACCGTGATGTGCTCCTGCTCAAGCTGTTGCTTGTGAGCGGCTTCTATCCGCAGCTGGCCATTGCCGATGAGTTCAACTATTGCAAGGGCGGCGGCCAGCAGTTCTTCCACACGCAGCTCAAGCCGTTTCTCTCGCTCCATCCCAACGCGCACTTCGCCAAAAACTACGAGCTGCTCAAGCTCAGCGACAGCGAACTCCACGCCAAGCCGGACTACTATACGCCCAAGCAGCCGCTTAGCGAGCGCCATCAGGTGCTCTGTTATCAGTGAGCATTCCACAAATGCATTCAACTAAAGCCCTGCACCGGTTCGAACGCGTCCCATTTACGCGGATACTCAAACAATTATTTCAAGTCTGACTCAAATTTGTTCGTCTCGAGCTGTTCGATTTGCACACAAAACATTCTTGTTTGACCGACAGCTCCAACATGTTGCAGACTCGTTCAGGTCAAGCTCCAACATGTTGCAGACTCGAACGGCTCGAACTTTGTTTGTATGATTCGAATGAGTATCCGAGCTGGATGCAAATGCCAATTAGCCGATGCAGGGCTCTAGATTGAATGCATCCATCTTATGGCCAAGTGGTTGATCCTTGCAGATCCCTGCTGGAGACGGCCAAGCCATATTTGATGAACTGCATTAGGCTGCCGGCGGCGCAGACGCTGCTGCTGTTTGGCTATGCCATCGATACCAATTGGGGCATCTCGCGCATCGTTTGCGACGGCTGGCTGGGCTTGGACTTTCCACAGCCGGGCAGCGGACTGCTGCTGCTCAGCCGCGCCATTGAGCTGCGACGACGCTGGAGCAGCCGGCTCTATGACAAGCTAAATGGTGCGTATGCCCTCAGGCTCTCAGCCTTGGGAGTTGCTTAACATCCTTTTAACTCATCCCGCAGAGCTCAACAGCAGCAACGAGCAGGCGTCCTGTGCGCCGCCAAATGATCACGGCGACACGCTCTGGTCTGATCTTCTGGACTTCATGGGTCTGGATGTGGTCTATAGCATCAAGCGATTGCTGCCCGCCGATCAAAAGACGCTGTATACCCGCTGCCCGCCGTCGGCGCGTATGTCGCTGCTGCTGCCAGCGAATCCCTTTATCCGGGACTATCCGCTTGGCGTGAACAGCGAGAAGGGCGGGCTCAATATATCCGAGCATGTCGTCTATGGTTGCCTGGCGGAGCTGCCCTGGACGCTGGCCATGGAGACGGCGCTGCAGTCGCAGCCCTGGCGCTGTGCCCAGTGCGATTTCCAGCTGGAGCAGTTCGATGTGCCCGACCAGCTGTTGCATCGCCTGCAGTGCAAGGCACAGTCCGATGGAAAGCGACGACAACGACGACGCACACGCTCACCCGATCCGAAGGCAATTGTTCCAGCGAGCAGCAGCAGCGGCAGCGATTATCACTGCGAGTCCTGTGGCCGCCATCTGAAGCTCTCCCAGATCGATATACTGCGTCATCGACGTACCTGTTTGCAGCACAAGGAGCTACCACAATTCGATTGTTAGCAATAAGCAATAGGCATGCCTAATATAATAGGCCAGCAGTGTGCGACTCAGCTTAGTCGAGACACAAACCCGCACTGCAACTGCAATCAATTACAGTGCAAGCTCACAAAATGTAGCACGCCTCGCTTCCAGATTTGTTTCATTGAACATATTTGTACATATTTGTATGCGCAACACAAAACAATTGAAATTGTGACTAGGAATTGTTTAATTATTTAATTAATTAATGTTTAGACAATTATCGCTCTCCATTGCTTTGTTTTCCCGACGCACTTTTTATATATTATCTACAATCCAATAAATATATACATATATAATTGCAAATTTATGTATTAATGCCAAACGAAATGAATAAATTCTATTTTATACCCAAAGCTGTTAACAACTGTTTGGAAAAACTTCGGTGCTTAGAGTCCGATCTTTTTGAAATGTATGAACTTTTTGCTGGTAAAATGAATTTGTTTTGGGGGGAAAATGGCGAAATGTATAAAAAATTTGAAATATTCTCAATTTGTATAGAATTGACATGCAACAAGTTTGGCGTATGAAAAAGGCAATGAAAAATTAATTAATAAATGCAATTTTATTTCCAGACATATTCTCACATATTTGCTTCTTGATACTTTTGGTTCGATTTCTATTAAATATATGTTTTTTGCGAGCTTTTCTTTAAGCAAGATCACTTTATCTCTCTCGCTCTCTCTCTCTCTCTCTCGCTCGCTCGCTCGATCTCTCTCCGTTTCATGAGAGAGTTTTCCTTTATTATTAACATATTGTTCACGCGCTTTTAGGAAAATATTTATAAATATTATTAAAAGTCGGTAATTGTTGTTGTTTTTCTTGAAGAAACATCACGATATCTAACTGTCTCCTCTTTTTTCTAGCTTCGTCGCTTTTTGGGAATTTTCTTCTACGATTTTTATTGTTTTGATAACAAACTTGATTTTCATGGATAAGTTGCGTTAAACATTTGTTTTGCTTCACATTTCGTGTTCATTTGTATTCTTTATGTGTGTGCTTTATGCTTAAGAGTCTAGAAAATTAATGCTTTATACACAAGTAGTATATAAATAAGCCTAGCATATATATACATCTATATATATATATATATATAGATGTATATATATGTATATATAGATGTATATATATACTAGTGTACAGTTAGCGCTCTATATAGTACTTATGTCTATTTATATCTACGCCTAGAGCAGTCTAGAAATCGGTTATAGATGCCAGATACGAAATGAATGGTTTTCGCTGGAAAAGTAATATCGAGGGGGAAAAACAATAATCAAAAAAAAAAAAACGAAAAGAAAAATGCCTGAAAGCAATTTCAGAGTTTCCCTTAAGACGCGGGCGGGTGTGGCGAATGGAATGAATAGAATCTTAAAAACCGAAAGAAAAATCAAATAAACCAAACGAAACGAAACGAAATTAAAAATGTTCTATCGTAGATTCTTCATTTAGTCTTTCTAGTTCCACAGCTGTCTCGTCATTTAGGGCATGATGTACTCCAAGTCGAATTTGGCGCCGATGCGCGGCACTCGCGGCTTCCTGGTCACCTTTGGCTGTGCGAGAGAGTCCGATCAAGAATAATAATCATAGGAATTGCATTCATCAGGTTTACCTTAATGACAGCCGCTTCCTCCGTTTTGACAGCGGCAACGCTTGTGCTGGCCTCTGAGTCCGGTGGCTAGAAGAGAGAGAGAGAGCGAGAGAGAGAGAGCGAGAGTGTGTGAGAATAATGTTGAAATTCATTTCATCTTTTTCACACATTTCCAATTAACGAGGCGTGGATCTCTTTACATAGAGACAAAGAAAGAGAGCAAATTTTCTTCAAATTCACTTTGACTTTTTTCCACCCTTTTCCCATTTGTGAAACATGAGTTTTCAACAATCGGTTTAAAATCGATCGGATGAACAGTAAAAAGAAAGTTGTCCACACATTTTTCGAGCTAAAGGCGAATAAAATCGATAAAATTCATTTTCGTATGCGACTTTGAGTTACGTCTTCTTCCACGTAAGAGGGCGTGGTTTTCACGAAATGTGTGAATGTGTGTGGATGAATTACATTCAATTACACGAATTTTCCACCCTTGTGAGTGGATTAATTGCTATGTTTTCGTACATAATAAAAGTTAGCTACTGTACAGGGATTTAGCTGCCCAGTTCTAAGGGTTGGGGCCGTATGTTGATCATCAATCACTCAGTCAGTCAGTCAGTCAGTTAGTCAGTCTGTCAGTCAGTCCGTCAGTCAGTCAGTCAGCACGATGTGGAATATCTATATATGTATATGGATTGAGCTATTTACCTTTATCTTGAGCGTTCTCATTAGCTCAGAGCTAGCCTCATCCTCTGCGCTTTGTGCCGTTGCTGAGCCGCTCGCCTCCTGGAGCTGGACCTCGTTGGCAACGCTGCCGTTGCCCGTTTCCAATTTTTCCTGATATAGAAGAGAATAGAAAATTATTGAAGACATTTTAGCATTCCATGGCTGTGCCCAATAGGATTGATTGAGTGGATATTGAGACATATTTAACAAGATTTTTCATAGATCCTGATAAGACGAGTGATTGGATTGACGAAAATCAAGATTCGATGTTTGTCAATCAGTTAGTCAGTAAGAAAGTCTGTCAATCGGTCATTCAGTCAGTCAGCTTGTCAATCATTTAGCCAGTCAGTCAATCAGTTAATTCATGAGCTCATGAGTGTGTGATTGATGCTGATGATAGTCAATCATCAGTCAGTTAGCTAGTTAATCATTTAGTCAGTTATATCCTCAATCAATCTGTCAGTAAATCAGTCAGTCAATTAGTTAGTCAAAGTGTTAATTGATTGACGCAAACTTGTCAATCAGTCAGTCAGCTAGTCAATCAGTCAGCCAAGTGATCATTAATTTAGACAGTCAATCATTTAGTCAGTTATTTCCTCAATCAATCTGTCAGTAAATCAGTCAATCATTTAGTCAATCAATTAGTTAGTCAAAGTGTTGATTGACGCAAACTTGTCAATCAATCAGTCAGCTAGTCAATCAGTCAGCCAAGTAATCAACTATTTAGACAGTCAATCATTTAGTCAGTTAGCTAGTTAATTATTAAGTCAATTATGTCGTCAATCAATCAGTCAGTCATTTAGTCAATCATTTAGTCAATAAATTAGTAAGTCAAAGTGTTAATTGATTGACAAAAACTTGTCAATCAGCTAGTCAGTCAGTCAGCCAACTAGTCAATCATTTAGTCAGTCACTTGGTCAAGCATTCAGTTGGTTATTTCGTCAATCAATCAGTCAATCTGTTAGTTAATGAGTGTGTTGATTGCTTGGCGCATATCAGTCAGTTAGTCATTCGGTCATTTAGTCAATCATTCAGTCAGTAAGCTAGTCAGTTATTTCGTCAATCATTAAGTCAGTTAATATGTCAGTCAATTAGTCAATCTGTTAGCTAATGAGTGTGTTGATTGATTGACGCATATCAGTCAGTCAGTCAGTCAGTCAGTCAGTCAGTCAGTCAGTCAGTCAGTCAGTCAGTCAGTCGGTCAGCCAGTCAATCAGTTAGTCTGCTCACCAGTTGATCAATCAGTCTGTCAGGTAATCAGTTAGTCAATCAGGCTAGTCAGTGTGTTGACTGAGTCGAGCTGTCAATCAGTCAGTTGATCAATCAGTCAGAACAAATACACAGATATCTAACTAAATGCCTGTTGATGAATTTTACCATTTGCTGCTCGGCGGGCCCGAAGGGCTGGGCGTTACGCTGTGACTTCTTGGGACGATAGGCCTGTATGGGCACAAAGTCCTGGATCGATGTGTACGAGCGACGCGGATTGGCATTGCCGTAAAAGTTGCCATCGGACGGCCGATTGTTGCTGTTGCTGATGTTGCTGCTGCTGCTGTTATTGTTGATGTTGTTGTTGCCGTAGTTGTTGTTGTTGTTGTTGTTGTAATTGTTGTTGTTGTTGATGGGATAATAGTTGCTCGAGCTGCTGTTGTTGTAGTGCTGATAGCTACTGTTGTAGCCGCTGCTGAGCCCCGACGGCGGCGGCGGCGCTGGCATAAACCCAGCAGCCTGTGGCAGCTGAGGCGTTGGCCTAATGGCGCGCACAGCTGTCGATGCAAGTTGTTGTTGCTGTTGTTGTTGTTGTGGACGCTGCAGCAACTGTCTGATAAGGCCCTCGGCTGCTGTACTCTGGTGTGCTGCTGCTGCTGGCGGCGGCGGCGGCGGTGGCAACTCTGCCAACTCGTCGAGGCTTGGCCTGCTGCTCAGCAGCGGTCTCTGGTCCCATTGCTGCTTGGACATCAGCTCCGATTGCAGCTTCGCCTGCTGCTGCTGTGCCTCGCGCTGCCAGAACAGCGGCGGCTGCGGCAATTTCTGCAAAATACCAAAAGCATTAGACGTGTTTAGCAAACGAACACACATAACAACGGACTCGTCCGATGTTTGCATACAGAGTATCGATCGATTCTATCTATATGTATTTTTGCTATTTAATATAGTTGCGCGATCTAGCTAAGATTCGGCTCAAGTTTGGCCAAGATATCTTGATAGACAATAAAGTCGTTCATACAAAGGACAATCAATCTATTTCTATTCCAACTATATAATATGGTGCTTCGATCCAGCGTATTTAAATAAGTTACTTTAAGACATGGACAAATATTTATAAAGAGAGATAGAGAGAATCCCTGAGAAAGCCCTGAATCCCATTAAAAATGGGTACAAAGTATTTGTGAGAATGTATGTAGAAGGCAGACGGAAGCATCTCTATGTTCGATCGATTCTATCTATATGTATTTTGGCTATTTAATACAGTTGCGCGATCTAGCTAAGATTCGGCTCAAGTTTGGCCAAGATATCTTGATAGACAAAAAAGTTGTTCATACACAGGACAATCGATCTATTTCTATTACAACTATATAATTTGATGCTTCGATCCGGCGTATTTAAATAGATTACTTTAAGACATGGACAAATATTTATAAAGAGAGATAGAGAGAGAGAGAGACAGTTCCTAATTATGGCCTGAATCCCATTAAAAATGGGTACAAAGTATTTGTGAGAATGCATGTAGAAGGCAGACGGAAGCATCTCTATGTTCGATCGATTCTATCTATATGTATTTTGGCTATTTAATATAGTTGCGCGATCTAGCTAAGATTCGGCTCAAGTTTGGCCAAGATATCTTGATAGACAAAAAAGTTGTTCATACAAAGGACAATCGATCTATTTCTATTACAACTATATAGTATGATGCTTCGATGCGGCGTATAGACTTTTAAGACATGGAGATAGTTCCTTGATATATATATATATATATATATATATATATATATATATATATATATATATATATATAAATATATATAGAGAGAGAGAGAGAGAGATTAAGAGACAGTTCCTAATTATGCCCTGAATCCCATTAAAAATGGTTACAAAGTATTTGTGAGAATGTACGTAGAAGGCAGACGGAAGCAGCTCGGACCCCATAAAGTACATACATATATTCCTGATCAGCATCAACAGCCGATTCGATCTAGCCATGTCCGTGCGTCTGTTCGTTTGTATGAACGCAAGGAACTCATGTGGCTATAAGAGCTAGAGACTCCTCCAGTTTGTATGTTAAATGAATGAATAAGTATTTGGTGGCGAGCGCGCTTACAGGCATTTGACTAGGCAGCGGCGCTTGGAGCGACTGGAGCAGCGGCTGCGGCGCTTGGAGCAGCGGCTGCGACGTGGACGGAACGTTGGCCAGTGACTGCGATTGTAAGTGCGACTGAAAATGCGACTGCGACGGCGATTGGTTCGGCAGATGCGTTGGGAATGCTGCTGACAATTGCTGTGCCTTCGACGACGACGACGACGACGACGGCGGCTTCAGGCCGAGCAGCAGCTTGAGCGCCTGCGTTTGATCGTGCGGCGTGGCTGGTGCGGCAGCAGTGCCGCCCTGGTTACGCTGGACATGATCCGGCTGCTTGGCTGGCGCCTGGCCCGGCGGCGTTGCCCGTGCAGCCGTCGTCGACGACGACAGCGGCGCCTGTGTGGACATTGTGCGCCAGTTTTGGACCACGGGCGACTCCTTCCTGGCGGCGGCCGTCGACGAGCGCATCGCAGCGCCAGATGTGGACGTGCCTGGTGCATCGCTAGCCGCCGGGCCAGGCAAATAGAATTCATCGGCAATGTGCGTATTCATGGTGATCGCATTGTATTTGCTGCTGGCGGCAGTGATAAAACGACCGCCGGGCTGCTGTTGTTCGCGCCAATCGCGACGCATTGCATCCGTGCGCGCCTTCAGCTGATACGACGGCTGCTGCTGGGCAGCGGGCGCCGCCGGCGTCAACGGCGGCAGCTGCTTCTCGTTGGCGTCTAAAGAGGAGAGAAAAAAAGAGTTAAAAGAGTTTAACTTAATATTTGCCACTCACCGCTGGCATTGATGATGACCAGGGCGCTCTCGGGCACCTTGTAGACACGCTCGTCGGCAATGCCATGGATGTCGCCGCAGTTGGGCACACACCTGTCGAACAGCAGCTCGCAGAAGGTCTCCACGGAGTTGAGGCACTCGAGCCGCACCGGATTCGGATCGCTAACGGGATGTATGCCAATGACAGTGCCGGTTATGCCCACGGGCACCATATAAATGGTGCGTACGACAACGACACGATCGAAGAGACGCACTGCACCGGGCGTCCTATAGACATCCGGCAGCGTTACGTTCGGTTTAATCAACAAATGTGGCTTCACCTGCAGCTTGACATTCTTGACCGGCAGCAGACGCAGCTCGTCGGCAGCGGCCAGCAGCAGTTCGATAGTCTCCTTGCAGACGGTACGCGAACCGCACGTGATGCGATCCACTTTCATGTGCGGCTGCTGGCGCACCCAATTGGCAACATCCTCGATATGATGCTGGCCGATGGCGTCCGGAAAGATGTCCTCCTCGTAGATAAACTCGCCGCGATCACTGCTGCTGGAGAAGTAGTCAACAATCTCGGGATAACGATCACAATAGCCGCTCATCAGATCAACGGCCAGGCTGGAGTAGAACCATTGATTGTTCAGGCGGCGACAGTAGCCGGCCCGCTCCTCGTTCAGACGCGGAAACTTCAGCTGCAGTCCAATATTGTGCTTGGACACATTCTCCATGCGTTCGCGTCGCGGTCCCAGCACTACCCAAACGGTCCCAGTCAGCCGGCCCAGACACTTGCTGGTTATATCCAATTCCCGGCACACCTTGTACGCGTTCATGTAGTCACGATCCCGGTGCTCCTGCAGCTGGCGTGCGGCCAACAGCTGCGGCTCCGGTCCGACGCGCAAATTAACTGCGAAAAAGAGTCAACAATACCAAATTAGATCAGGCTACAATTACGCGAGCTGCCAGAGCAGAAGAACCAGACAGACGGAGGAACAGACGGACATGGTCGAGTCCGGCAAGAAGCCTTTATGGGCTAGGAGCTGCTTCCGGAAAGAGGCTAGATTGGCACACACACACACACACATACCCTGTACACGGCCACAGGTGTAGACAAGCATTGGATCCAATACGGTGCCCTCGCTGCCCGCATAGGGATCGCCGACAAAGAAAACGGTGCTGCCGACGGGAAAGAGCTGCTCAATTTTCCGGAACTGCACATGCAAATTGTCGCGCACTGCGATATCGGAGACAACGCCCTGTGCCGGATATGGGGTTACCGAGCTGTTCCACGAATCCTGCATAAATACGCTGCCGCGCTGACCGAATTCCACAGAGCTGCCGGCATAGGTCCGTATATAGACGAGCACAAGGTAGTTGGCAAACTTGATGCCCATGCGGCTGGTAAAACTGTGCAAAATAAACAAAAAAAAAAACAAACATTAGATCTGGAAATTAGGTGCATAGGAGCCCTGCATCGGTTAATTGATTTGCATGGAAAGCGAATACTCATTCGATTAAAACAAATAAAAACGACGAACGTTGGATCAAACCCGAAGGCATTCATTCAAACGAAGTTCGAGCTGTTCGAGTCAGCAACATGTTCGAGCTTGATTTGCACGAATTCGAGAACATGTTCGAGTTCGTTCTGAACGAGTCAGCAACATGTTTGAGCTCGACCAGAACGAGTCAGCAACATGTTCGAGCTCGACTTGCACGAAATCAAGAACATGTTCGACCTCGACCTGAACGAGTCAGCAACATGTTCGAGCTCGACCTGCACGAAATCAAGAACATGTTCGAGTTTGTTCTGAACGAGTCAACAACATGTTCGAGCTCGACTTGCACGAATTCAAGAACATGTTCGAGTTTGTTCTGAACGAGTCAGCAACATGTTTGAGCTCGACCAGAACGAGTCAGCAAAATATTCGAACTCGACTTGCACGAAATCAAGAACATGTTCGAGCTCGACTTGCACGAAATCAAGAACATGTTCACCCTCGACCAGAACGAGTCAGCAACATGTGCGAGCTAACCGAATATATAAGCCTTATTTTCGACAAGGCGATAATTATGATTATCAATGATCATAATGCTTTGTTATTAGCGCAAGCAACTCGACCTTAGTTGTTCGCTTGAATCGAGAATGAATCAACTCAATAAACCAATTTCACAACTTGAACCAGTTTGAAGGGAACTCAAGTTGCGTTCAAGTAAAGTGTTCGATTGCCACGATGCTGGGCTCATTTACAAATATCGCTGAGCTATTGGGTCAACACTCAACTGTTCGTCGAGCGCTTTGCAGTCGGATTCGAAATAACGCGAATCGTTGGCACGCACGCCATCCTTGTCGACGATTTGACCGTGTGACGCGACGCGCTCCACCTTGGCCTTGATCAGATGCGGCCAGCCAATGTGCACCACCTGGCCGAGATACTGCGAAGCCACCGACGTGAGCGTGTCCTGTTGTTGGCGCCTCTTTGGTAGCAACACCATGCTCTGATTGCGGCTCGCCTGCTCGAACACCTTGACCCGATCGTAACGCAGCTCAAACTGTAACAGAGAGAAAGATGCAAATATTAGTTACACAATCCTCTCATCCTCTACAAAATCAACTGCGCTCTCACATTAAACTCCAAGTGCTTCATGGTCGGGAAGCCGGGAAAGAAGACGTGACGCGCCGCATTTGGCAGCTCCACGCACACCGTTCGCGGCGTATTGATCGCAATCTCCTGGGCCCAGCGCTCCAGTTCCGTGCAGAAGACGTGCTGCATCGATTTGAGCGGCGCCAGCGCCTTCATTGGTCCCTGCGACGTGGCACTGTAATCGTATTGAAACATCGGACCATGCCGATTCCTTTCACGCTCCTCGCCGTTGAGCAGCGGCTCGCAGGCCGACATTGCCCTCAGGAGGCGATCCTCTTCGATGAAGGGTATCAGCACAACAGCCTCCCAGTCGTGCTTCTTGCCATTCAGATCGCTCTCGAATTCCGTCGGATAGAACTCGGCCAGTGGACTGTTCGGGTTGAGCATCAGATCGTGATATGCCGCTGGCAATAGGCTCACACTTGCCGCTGGCAGCACCGCAAGCAGCTGTAAATCGGTTCACGAATCAGTCGAGTTTTATATATATATAAATACCCTGTAAGCCCTCTGGCTAAACAAAGGTAGGGGGGCATCTATCGGGAGGCAACATTTCAAGTTAAGCTACTTTTGATTTTGATTAAAATCGATATGTATAGATTATGTTGCGTATATTTGGGTATTTCTCAAAAGCCGCCCCCTTTCTTCAAAATCGATAATTATCGATTTTCAAACTGGGCTCTTAGGCATTCCGCGAGGTTTATAAGCGCATATAAGTCTGTGAAGCCTATGAAGCTAAATTTATTTTAAACCAGCCACGACTTCCTTTGCCTGTAAATCGATTTGCCTACACTCCCTTACCTTATAATCGATAAATATCGATTTTTATGCACTCCCCTTACATTGAAATCGATACATATCGAACATCATTCACTTCCATTACCTTATAATCGACAAATATCGATTTGCATACACTCCCCTTACCTTATAATCGATAAATATCGATTTGCATACGCTCCCCTCACCTTAAAATCGATACATATCGATTTTCATTCAATTCCATCACCTTGAAGGCGATTAATATCGATTTTTATGCACTCCCCTTACACTAAAATCGATAAATATCGATTTTTATGCAATTCATTTGCCTGTAAATCGATAAATATCGATTTACCTACGCTCCCTTGCCTTATAATCGATAAATATCGATTTTCATACATTCCTTTTCTTGATTAAAAGAACATTTTTGGCATACACAGACATATAAAATTCTCTATAATCCTTATACACCTATTGAAAACCACTAGAAATAGTTTCAAGGAGTTTCTTCAATTGGAGAACTATGTGAGACGGAAAAAAGTTGGATTTAATTGCAGCATTAACCCAAAACGCGATAAATATCGAATTCGGAATTCAGATGGAATGGAGTCTACGTCCGATTTTTGGTTTAAACACACATATGAGTGTTATATTTAAGCTCCAAGAATAAACAATAAAAAGGGAAGTTATTCTCAGGAATGAATTGTTCAAGGTGTGCGGATCGCTCGAGTTTAAATACAGAGTATCTTCTAGGCGGGATACGCTTGGTGGATTCAAGAAGAGATTATTTACCTGCTGGAAGGGCAAAAATGGTTTGCCCAGCTTAAAATTGATGCGAATATCCTTGATGTTGGTCAGATCGCTGATGAAGGGCGCATAGTGATAGGGATAATACCAATCCCAGGACTGGACGCCGCGATAATAATAGTCGAGCACCCACTGCATCGCGGTCACATAATGATAGCTCAGCTCTCCAATCAAATCGCTGTGCATCTCGTTCTTGAACTTGTTCCGATAATAGTTTCGCTTGTAGTTCTGGAATTCGGAACGCAACGACATTCGCTCGTCGCCAAAATCCTCATCGCTGTCGCCCTCATAAAGCTGCCGGAGAAAGTACAAAGAAATGGTAAAGTTATGGTTAATTCTCACAAAAATCTTTGAGAAGCAAAAAAAAAACATTCATTCCGCCAATTTACCACTGTTGCGGGTGGAATTGCCAAAATCGCTGAAACGCGTATTCATTAAGTTCTTATTTCGAATCGGACAAAACTAAAAACTTAGCGCAAAAAAATCGTTGAATCGTAATTTTCCACCGACGAAGTGTGGATTTTGTGAAAAAGTATAAAACACGTCTCAAATGATTTTTCATTTAGATCCGTAAAAATGAATTTGAGAGCGAAACGTTACCCACCAAATCGTTGAGCCCCATTTCCAGCAAGGAGGAATGCATTTTCCAAAAAGTGCGAAAAAACACCACTCAAATGAATTTGAATAAATTTCTTTGAAGATGAGTTCGAGGCCGGCTGGTAAATAGAAAACTTTCATACAAACGTTTTACGCGATTTTTCCACGCACGCGGGTGGATTTCATTAAATGAGGTAACTACAGTGCAAATTTCAGCTTTCTAGCTATTACGGTTTGGGCTATGCCTTGATCATCAATCAGCCAATCAGTCAGTCGGTCAGTCAGTCAGTCAGTCAGTCAGTCAGTCGGTCAGTCAGTCAATCATATAAGAACTTTCTTGTACATACATATGTATGTGAAAGCCGCCATATTGCTTAAATTTGATGTAGGATATCATGATAAAAATAAGTTTTTAATAAAAGAAGGATATCGTAGTCTTATATGATATATAAATATATGATATAGTTGCCCAAGAAGAAGAAGACAAAATCAAGCTGGGGCTATGTTTATCAGCTGGACATACATACATACATATGTACACATATTATAAACATACATACATATATATTCTGGTTAACTCTGCGTCAATTTCTGCAAAAAATCGATTTTAAGCAAGTTGCGAAACAGTTATGTATGTATATTTCATGTACATACACACATACATACATATATGTATGAAAAAAGATTTGAGTTTGGAACTTGAGGCGCATATTAAAGGTGGAGGCGAAAGCAACAAATATGCTGCGTGCTCTTTCGCACGCATTGCCTAAATGGGCGGCTGAAATGCTAAAAATTGCCAAAGATCTCAATTTCGAGACACACACACACACGCACGCACACGCACACACGAACTTGCAGTAAATGAAAGCTCGGCGCAGGCAATTTGCGAAAAGAAATGAAATGCAATAAAAGCTTTGGATGTGTGTGTGTGTGCAAAGCAAAGCAAAGCACGCTCTCTCTCGCTCTCTCTCTTTGTCTTGCGGTAAATGAGCAGCTGGTTGAGGTGATGCGCTTCGTTTTGGGATCTAAGCAGGGTAATTACTTAAAATAGTAAAAAAAAAAAAAAAACAATTACCTTCATGCTATTGTCAATGAGTGCTGCCAGATCGTCGCTATATCCATCGAAGCTGCCATTCTTTAGATCGGCGACATCGACATCGAACGCCTCCGTTTTGGCATTCATGTACTTGAGATCGTCGCTGTGCTCCTCGAACAGCTGCAGCTCCACCTCGCTGAGGGCCAGCATGAACTGCTCCAAACGGTTCAGATTCAGTTTGCCGTGCTCATTGATATTGCCGCCCAGCTGATGATAGATCCGTATGTAGGTCTTGTAGAGCAGCGGCAGGGCATTCGAGGATATATGCAGGCAGGGCAGATGCGGTATAAAATCGTTGCCCACCATAAAGCCCATCAGTACCCAATCGTCGATCAGCTGTGCCACATCCAGTTTCTGTTCGGGCGTCGACAACTGATGGAACTCCAGCTCCAGATATTCGCGCAGCAAACCCAAATGCAGCAAAAAGAAACGCGTCTCCTCGACGGACGTACGTTTCACATTGCGTCCAAATTTCACCTCCTCGCGGAGCACCACGAAATGCAGCTCGTGGGTGCACAGGCCCAATATAATTAGGTCCGCATCCAGGCCGTAGAGGCAGTGACGCGTATTGGGATCAAAATTGGGCTGAGCCTTCATATAGCGTATATAGTCCATGATCTTGTGCTCACCCTCGCCGGGCGTCTCCTGGCCGCTGAGTATGATCCGGCACTTTTGCCACAACGGATCCGTTGAGATTTTGGTGCGCAAAAAGCAACGCAAACCGAGCTGCAGCCGGGCCATAAACTCGGTGCCGGGCGTAATGCAATTGCTATCGAAACGTTCGTGTTCCCGCCTTTCGCCGCGCTGCAGCGCCTTCGCCTCGAGCATCTCCGCCTCGCGGGCGGAACGGAAACGTCGGCTGCGCTGTTGATTCATTTTGGCACGTGGCGCAACACCGTCGACCGCCAGAAAGAACAGTTTCTGTGGCTTGATCAGATAGAAGAGCTTGTCGATATAGTTGTAAATGTCCTGGAATATTTGCGGCTCCTCCAGGTGAAAGTGTATATTGTTGTCATCCGGATGCGAACAGTTGTGCACAATGCCGTTCATGTCCAGGTACAGATTATCGAATTCCGGTATCTGCGAACAAACGAAATTTTCTCTGAATTTTTAAAGGATCTAACCCCCGCCGATATCCCCCTCCCCCCCTCCCCACCACTCCACCCAAATACTTACGCTATGCTCACGCGCCAATTCGCTGAGACACGGATACCGTTCGCTGATATAACGAAAAAACTTTGGTACACCCATGTTGCTGCGTCCTTTAGAGTGTTGCTTTGGGTAAAAGAAAGGTTATTTATATCCTTGCCACGTCTCTTTCGCAACAACAATGACAACAATTGTCTGCTGCTTGCTTCTGGCTGCTGCTGCTGCGGCTGCTGCTTCTTCTTCTTCTGCTGCTGCTGCTGCTATTTCGCACAGAAAATTTCGACTTGTTTGTATGCAGCGTGACTGCAGTCTGTATGCGCCTAAATTCCCATAATTCAATTACTAGCTAAATACCAACTAAATACTGTTTCCACGAAAAATACCTAATGTTATGTTGAAAAGTATTACGCCAAACAGCTGTTTGTCGTTCAATGCTAGTGATGTGCGACTGATAGTGACAAATATATCAAGTAGCCAGATATTTTGAAAATATCTATGTATTGATTTTGACTATCAATGGTTCAACAAATTTATAACAGATAATAGTTACAAGCTGCTCTGCACGCTCCGGTACTTAAAAGTCTGAACTGCAATTGTTACGCTTGCATGCATCAATCACCAAAAAGTATCACTACGCAATGGAAAAAATACCCTATCGATGTTTTTCTATCGATACATTTCTCACATCGAGTCACATAGCACTCAGCTAGGTGTCAGCGTAGAACGTGAACAGCTGTCAACAACAACAAAAAAATACTCTTTTTTTTTTGTGAACGCTTCTGTTCCAAAATTTTACGTAATTTTTAATTGTGTTTTGCCGTTGATTGCTCGCAATTGTTTTTAAACAGAAACAAGCGAAAATGTCGCTAATCCGTCAGGTGTTGTGCCGTACAGCGCCCACAATGCAGTTGTAAGTGCTTAGGCATGCCCACATGCCGTCACAATCGCAGACGTCCTTCAATTGTGCTCCCTCCATTTGCAGCACCGCACGTCGCTGGGCATCCTCGCAGGATGTGTCGCCCATCGATCTGAACACAGCGTTGGCACGCCCCGAGGAGCTGGAGCAACGCAACAAGCTGAGCGGCAAAATAACGGTGCCCGTTGACGTCAATCTCGGCCCCATATCGGGCGTGCCCGCCGAGCAGTTGAAGGAGCGACGTGTCCGCATCCATATACCGCCCAAAAATGCCATGCAAAGCGGCACAGACAACATAAACACCTGGCTAATTGAGTTCGACAACCGCGAACGCTGGGAGAATCCCCTCATGGGCTGGGCCTCCACGTAAGCACCGCGACCTGTGGCCGCCCCCCCAATTAATGTAGCTAACCCCATCTCTCGTCGTGTCTCTATCGCAGCGGCGATCCGTTGTCCAATCTGAATGTGCAGTTTGGCACCAAGGAGGAGGCGATCAACTACTGCGAGCGCAACGGCTGGCGCTGGTACGTCGATGGCGAGCTGAAGCCAAAGAAGGAGCGCGTCAAGAACTATGGCGTCAACTTCTCCTGGAACAAGCGCACGCGCGTCTCCACCAAATAAATGGCAGCCGCAGCCGCCGCCGCCGCCCAAATGTCAGCGCGTTAAAAAATAATTTAATTGTTTTTTTTCTTTCTCCTACTCTTTCGCTAACATTAAAACTTACAACTAGAACGTGAAGCGAATATTGTAAATTAATTGTATTTTGTGCGCTTGTGGCTGCGCGGGGAGCGGGAGCGGGAGCGCTTGGAATGCTTTCGTTTGCCCTTGTGGCGACGCCTGCTGCGACTGCGACTGCGCTGCTTGGGCAGAGAGCGTCGACTGCGACTGCGTCGCCTGGGCAGCAGCTCGTGGCGGCCGGCAACCGCTGGAAGCGGCTGCTGCTGCTGCTGGAACGCCTGCATCTGCAGCTCGACCAGCTGATGCATCTCCTCGTGCAGCGTGGGTTTGCTCTTGCGATGCCGTCGCTGCTTCCGATGCGCTCGCTTCGTCTCGGCCACCAGTTGCGCAAAGTTGGCGTTCTGCTCGTAGCTGGGCAGCTGGCGTGGCGTGCGGCTGAGCACGTGCTCATAGATGAGCAGCTTCTGGGCTGCGCTGAAGTTGGCCTGCAGATCGTCGAAGCTGTTGGCCTCGAGCAGCCGCAACTCCGGCAACAGCTGCTGCAGCTGTGCCGCAGTCAGCTGTACGCTGTGCTCTGCTGGGCGTGAGCAGCTGGGCGGCAGCTGCTCGACAAGGACGCTGCCTGTTGTGGGGATCAGGGGGGGGCGATGCTGCTGCTTGTGTGGAAGCCGTAAAGACAAGTTGTGAGCGAGTGAACTGAGGGCGGAGTTTATGAATTGAGACTTGCCTGTAGCACGCCCTGCTCTGTCCAGTGCAGACGCTGCAGCAGCTGCTGGAGCTGCGCCCTGCTACTGGCCACATATTGACGCAGTTCGTCCTGGACAGCGGCCTGCTCGCACGACATATCCAAATGCAGTCGCGAGCACTTTTTTAGTCCTGTGCGACCGGCCCGCTGGAATTGAGTATATTTTGTTTAGCGAAGCAGGGTCACACTAGAAAATACCAAACAACAATGCCGTAAAGGCAAGAAATGCCAAAAACAAATGCAGCTTGCAAAATAATTTGATTTGTAAAAAAAGCTTAGAAAACGTAGGAAAACAAATTACACCAACTGCTCTTAAAACTATTTGATGCCATTCAATCCAGCATTTATTTTAGCTCCAAAAGAGCACAGTAAAAGCCATTATCAGGCAGGCGGCACCAACCCAAGGCGATTTGCGTTCCCCAATGCGCGCCAGCTTCCAAAATGTGCCCAGCAATCTGGAATGCATTAAAAATATTTTTAATTTTAATTTATATATCGGTTTGGATAACTGCTTACCCCGTCTTGTTGCGATCAATGATGCTGGGAAAGAGCGAGCGCAAGTAGGCGCAGGTGCATATCAGCAGCAGAATGACCGACAATAAGCTTTGGAAATTAAATAATGCACTCTGAAATTCAATAATGGTTTGTTAACTAATTTAAAGCGCTACTTGCACACATTTAATTATTACCATCTTGTTGTGTCGCTTAACTGTTGGCAAATAAAAATAAATAAATAACAAATTAAACTGTGACGTGCCGTGTTGAGTGTGGCCGAGCTTGCGATGTTTAATATCGGAACGGCGGCCGGAATATCGCTATACTTTATCGTTAGCAGCACGCAACTCTAAATTGCCGCCACGACTTGTGCGTGAAATATCGATTACCGTTAAAAAAAAATCGCTCAAATGCATGTCTAATCTATCGATATTTTTAGTCATCCCTACCTCGACGTCTCTAATACGCTGCGGGATTTTTTTTTTGCTCTATTACTATTTTTTTTGTCGTAATTGTAATTTGATCGTCGAATTGCAAAACCTCTTTGATTTGCCGTTGAGGGTTCTTCAGCGAGAGCCCCATGAATGGCACGGGTTCAACAACGATCAAATTGAAAGTATCCGCCAATTGCGTCAAATAAGAAAAAAAAAAAAACTTTTTACTTTCTTGTGTATGCGTGTGTGTGTCGGAGTGTGCTGCACATAGCGCAGCATTCGGTTGAACTTTAAATACAAATACAGTCGATTAAAACATAGAATTGTCCAACAAGCAAGTACAGTTGAAAAAAAAATTATTTTTCAGATGAATTCGTAGTCCTTGGGCTCGTTCATCTGACGAGAAGAGTTACCAATTTGTGTTTGTGCCTCGCATTGCAATTCTTAATGCAGAGCAAGTCGCGCGCTCGTTGAAAAAGGAAAAAAAAAACAAAAAAGTACTTGCTACATTTTTTTTTTCGTACGTCTTCGTATATGAAATCGGTAATATCACACATATTTATATGTTGTTTGTTGTGTATGTGTGTATGCGTGTAAGTGTGCGCTCCGCGTTGCGTTTTTTTTGTTGAGAATTCTAGCCGCTGAAGCGCTCCTGTGTGTTTGTGTGCGTCGGTGCGAGCGAGCGAGCAGAAAGGCAATACCGACATCAACCACAACAACAAAAGCAACAACCAAACTCTACATACACAGTCGCAGCTCACACACTCTTGTCATGTTGACACTCTTGCGGATTCGGCCTGCACTTGCATAGCGGTAAGTGCTTAATACAAAAATATGCTCATCAAATAATTCATGTATGAGAAAGAGACAGAGAGAGAGCGTTGCAGCAAGTAGATTTTAAGCAAGTTCGAATTTAAGTTAGGGCACACTTCAACATTTTTCAAAGGAATCAAATTGTATATATAAATATATCTATACATATATATACGAAACGTAACATGGGCATGCACAAATATGTGTGTGTATTGTCGTCGTCGCCAGTGCCTGTGCCTGTGTGTTGGTGACAGCGGCGCGCGCTGTTAAGTTTTGCCTTTTTTTACAGCACAATAACCGTCATATAATTAGGTGCATTTGGTTTGGCAAAGCAGTGTCAAAAATGTGCCCTATTCAAACGTAACAGCTAAATACCGAATGAAGAGACGCTATAACAATTTCACATGCATATATATAATCACATATACATATATGTGTTTTCATATACATAATTTTAAACGCTTCTAGGATTGCGTTAACGCCTGTGCTGATTGTTGTTGTTTTTTTAGTCTCTTGAAAAAAAAAAAACAGCAGCGGCACTTCTTGCTTCTGCTGCTGCTGCTGTTACTTCTGCTTCTTCTTCATCGTTGTCGTCGTCGATGTCGTCGAGTTGTGTTCAGTCGATATCTTCTCATCGCAGACATTCACCAAAAAAGTGTTGGCCAAAGCAGCAGCAGAGCAGCAGCAGGCAAGAGAGCGCGCAAATAATAATAAATGAAAAAAATTGACTTAGTATAAAATAATATCAAATAATCAACAAATAATTGAAAAAACAACCGAAATCAAGTAATTAAATATTTTTGTTAAGTGCGCAACAACAAAAGTGTTTGCATAAAAAAAAGTTAAAGGCAGAGCCAGCAATTTTTGTCTCTCGGCAACTGCGTGGCTGCTGCGCTTGTGTGTGTGTATGTGAGAGCGAGCGGGAGCGAGAGAGAGCGCCACATAAAGTTTTTGACACTCGGCAGCAACCAGCAGCAACAAGCTTTTTTGCAACGCTGTGTACGAAAGAAGGAAAGAAAAGGTAAGAGATGCATTCGTTTATTTTGCTATGTTTTCTATGAAACACCCACACACACATACACACAGAAACAAACACTCATACTGGCTCATTGGAAATGCATGCTTCTTTCTAGTGAAGTTGAAAAAAGAAAAAATAAATAAGAAACAATTGCTAATTGCCGCCGCTTTTTATTTTTGTTTTTGCACTCTTGCTTTTTGCTACCATTTCCATACTCATTTATCGTCGCGTTTGTTTTGCGTTCGCGCGTCAGTTATCAGTCGCGCTTTGGCTTTTTGCACCTATCCGCTATCTACTTGCACGCTTTTAACTTGTTTCAATTCATTCATATTAAACAATAGCTGTCTCAATTCATTCAAATGTATGTGTATATATTTTACGCAATTTTTTGACATTTCATTTTGCGCGATGTTCTTTTTACCCATACGTGGTCGTGCATACATATTTAGCTCTCTTCGCTCTTTCTTCTGGTCCCGCACACACACACCCACACTCACACACACACACATATTGCCGTTTGCAGTGAGAGCTTTGGCCAGTGTTGCATTTGGGCGCGCGCTGCTTTTAGTGCTTTTTCCATTCAAACGTTCGGTTTTAACATTTAACATGTTCGGAGCGCTTTTGTGTTGCCTTTGAAGTTTTTTTTATTATTATTATTATTTTTTTAGCGCGTAAACCCGTTTTGTTTATTGTTTTAAGCAACAATATGCCAAATGTAGTAGAAATTTGTAAACCGGTACCAGGGGGTACTCGATGATGATTGCCAGTTTCTGGTTACGTTGAAACAATTATTTCATTTCGTTTGGATGGCATTAATACGTACGTACAGTGTAATAAATATCAATATAAACACAAGTTTTCTTCTAATTACACAAATACATGCCCAAACATGTGTGTGTGTGCGCCTTGCACTTGCACTGAACGCTAAAAATGTGTGGAAAATTTTTAATCAATTTGCAACGCTAAATGCTGCAGTAAGACAATATTGTGTGTGGGGGGGGGGCATAAAACAAAATTGTTGTAAATAGATTTAGTTAATCGCAAAACCAATTACAAGACTTAACAATCAGCAGCACACACGGAGGCACAAATAAAGATTTTCTTATCGATTTCAATTGGCCCGTCATCTGCCGATGACGTCAAAAGCCATCGCGCAGATTCTGATGAACAAAATAATAAAACAACAACAACAACGGCAGCAGCAAGAACGTCAGCAAAATGGTACCAGCAAAGTGCTGCCCAGCAGCGGGCAGAACGTTTCAGATTAACATTAACATACACACTAGGCGCAGACGAGAGATGGCGTCGAGAATGAGTGCGAGCTGCAGCAAGCGGCGATTACAGCTTTATATTTCATTCATCTGCTTCGTATTTTGCTTTATGCCTGCACAAAAATTTGTCAAGGCCACAGTTGCTGCGGCTGTTGCTGCTGCTGCTGTTGCTGCTGCTGCTGTTGCTGTTGCTGTTTTGTCTATCACACGCTGATTTGCCCTTTTGTCGTTTCTTGTGTGCATATACACACAATTCGTGCATAATGCATATTGTTCTAGTTATGCTTGAAAGAGTGAAAGAGAAGAAGAGCTAAAGCCTAGTTCTATGTTGCTGCTACTCGTGCACGCATACACAAACACGCCCACACACCACACACACACACACACACACAAACACTCTTATTTGCATTTTTCATTAGATTGTTGCGCACCATTTTTTTCCCACTCCGTTTCTGGTGTTAAATAATTTTTCATTATCGATTTGCGTAATTTGGCAAACAAATAAAATAGAAGCAAAGTGAATAAAAATAAAATAAAACGTTAGCCGCACAGTGGTTATAGCGTTGTAATAATGCAACAAAAAAGGAAGGAAATATATGTATGTATATATGTATGTCTATGTATGTTTATGTGTATGTAACATTCATTGGTTTTACCGTTTCGCTGTTTGTCGTGTCTCGTTCCTGTTCCTCCCATTGCTAATATTTCGACCACAAGCAGAAATCTTAACTAAATATATGAGCAACAAATTATTGCTGTTTCCCTCTCTGGTAGAATTTGCTAATTAAATTAGAAAATACAAAATATATTCTTATTGCCTAATATATGTACATATGTATGTCGTATGTGTATGTATATAAATGTGTTTGTATGTACTGTGCAAGTGCACAATTGGCATTGTTTTTTGTCATGGGACACACGTTGTGCGAAATTCTTATCTCACCAATAACGGTAACGACGCAGCGCTGCTTGCCTGCTACCGTTAATAATAATCCACGCATTAACAATGTTTTTGACAACGCAGTCAGCGGCTCAGTGCTGCGCCCATTAGCTTGTGTCTCTCACGTCAAATCTAGCTGTTTTTTCTCTTATATGCATTTATATTTACATAGCTATTTAAGAGTTATACAAACCATATTTATATATTTATTATATGCATAGTATTTATGTTTAATTCGGCGAGCCCGAATTAAAGTGCTTAAGCTATTATGTACAAAAGAAAAACAAATAGTTGTTTTCTAGCTATATTTCCCCGTGTGCTATTTAGCGTGTTGTGGCTGGGACCGAGCAGAGCAGCTCTGTTGCTGCTTGATAGCGACGACGCGTCGTTGAAGGCGTCGCGTCGCTCGCGCCGGGCAGCGATCGCTCGCGTGCCGTTTTCGCTGCTTTTGCTTTTGCTCATTCTTATTTTGACAAGCGACGTGTGCGGAACGCAACGCATTACGCGCGGTGTTCATCTGATCAAATTTCGTTTACCTTTTCGTGCGTAGCGCGGATCAAGCAGACTCTAGCACGGACACCACACACACACACACACACACACAAACAAACACTCATGCGAGCTAACTGTGTCTTTATGTGAACGTATTCCTGTGTGTGTTTATGTGTTAATACTATTATTTTTTTTTACTCTTTTGTTTGCGTGTCTATGTTTGTGTGAGAGACATTTGGTGGTAAAACGTTAACAATTGTAGTAAAAAAAAAAATAAAAATAAAGGAAGTTCAATCAGCAGCCGCAGCGCAGCAGCAATTAAAGTGCGCTGCACGCGCGCTGCAGGCAGCAGCAGCAGCAGAAATGGCTCAGTGCTGTGAGACGACAACAACAACGGCAACAATGTCCTCGCGATTTGGCAGCACTGCCAGACAGGCGACGCTGGCGTCCGCATTGCTATGTATGTATTATAAAGCACCCTGTATTTAACACACTAAACTCACGCACACACATGCACTCATGCACCCGCGCCTTTACACTCATGAACTTGCACTTGGGCTTCATTCTTCTTCTTCTCCTCCTTGTTGTTGTTGTTGCTGTTGTTCTTGTTCTTGCTGTTGCCAGTGGTCAAATAATTCAGCTGGCACTGCGCTCTTCGACTCTTCTTCTTTGTCGACCGTCTGCCCTTCGTGACACACATTTTGTGTCAATCGCGTGTTTTGGCACTTGGCATAAAGTTTAATGACTTTTTTATATACATACCTATGTTTCATTAACTCTAGCTTAGTCAATTATACTTATTACTATTTTTTGTCGTCTGCTTATTGATTTACACGCAACAAACTCTGCCGTTATGCACATGGATTTATGTGTGTGTGTTGGTGTTTCTGTGTGTGTGTGGTATTGGTCACACTGTTGCTGCGCGCTTTTATATTATGGGCAGACCACATTCTAATGCAGCGATTGTTGTTGTTGCTGCTGTTGGTGCCTTTTAAGCTATTTGTCATCATGATCATGATTGACTTCATTATCATCATTCGTAATTTGTAATCATCAAAACAAAACAGCAGACAGCAACAGATATTTGTTTGTATTTTGTTCTCAGTTTTGTTGTTTTGTTGTTTTTTTTTTTTTCGAATATATTAGAATATTTTCGCTATTTTTGTGAATTTCCGCCTTCAGACTTGTTTTGTGTTCTTGCCGCGCTCTGTTTGTTAGTTCTAACAGTTTGATGAGATTTTCTGTAGAAAGACGAGACCTTTTGCACACACACACATGCACACATTTTATACTTTCTTTAATTTGCGAATCTGTGTTCAACCGGAATTGTGTGAACAAAAATTGCACAAAAATCAAATGCGAATGTTTTTCGCCTTGAGCATTTTATTTATTTATATATATTTTTTTTTAAAATAATTTTTAATATTAATTCAGTTGATTTGCTTAAATTCTAATTGGAATACGCTTTACAGTTACATCGAACACTTCTGTGTGTGTGTGTGTGTGTGTGCTTTCTATTAAAATTCGTCATCAACGGCACTTTTATCCGCGACATGTCGGTCATTGCCTCTGCTTCTTGCGCCAAATTTTATTTATTGCTTTTTTTTTTTTTTTTTTGGTGAAAGTTTAACCCCCAAAGCAAAGCCCCACACGTGTGCGCCTGCTGCTGTTCTACAATCTGCACAAAAGAGATCGCAAGAGAGCAGGAGAGAGAGTTAGAGAGGGGGGGGGGGGGGTGAGGAAGCGATATACAAAGCGCTCTCTTAAGCTAAGCTCGGCTTTTGCGGTACTTTTGATGATGCATTGACGTTCGGTTTGAGGAATGTTGCCAGACACACACACACACACATACATACAGACACACAGACAGACGGCGACATTGTTGTTTGTTATAAAACACTTGGCACGTTTATGGCAAAAGCTTTAAGCCCTTACCCAGTGCATCAAGATGATCGAAACCGAAAGTAACGTATGACAATGCGATTATACGCTTAAATAAATAAATAAATAAATGTGCAGTTATGTATATATCTACATATGTATATGTATGTGTGTGTGTGTGTGTGTATGCATGAATGCGCATGTACGCAAGCGAGAGTGTAGAGACATTGGAATTGTCAATGTCAAGGTGGGCATATTGTGCATATTTATGGCTGGAAGCGCTGGAAGCAAAATGCAACATCAAGTTCAAGGGGAAGGGGAGTTCAAGGGGTCGCTGCTTTTGAAATGTGAAAAGCTTTAGCTGAAGTTTATGTTTCTTATCTCACACCCCCCCCCCCCCCCCTCCCCCATCAATCTTCCTCTTTGCAATTGCGTCTTTAAGACTTTTGGCTTATCTAATTCTCAACGCCTTTTGACAGCCAATTATTCGATTAGATTGGCGTACAAATATGTTAATATATTCCCATTCCACATTATAACGTGCTTTATTAAATATAATTGCAAGTAGTTTAAATACGTTTACACAGTCACAATATTCATTACAAATGAACTGAGCGATAATTGAGTTTAATAAACTGCAGTATTGCAAAATGATAAAAAAAAAAAAATAATGCTAAAGATTGCAAAATATTTGTGTGTTACAGTGGAGCAAATAGCGAATAAACTAAACTTGACAGGAAATTTGATAGGAAATTTTGTTTAAAGTTTATAATTTATGATTCATAATTTGCGAGCAAATATCCACCTGCATTGATTTCATCTGATATTTTATTTATTGCAAGCTGTAAGAACTGACTGACTGATTGATTGAGCGACTGATTGATTTATTGATACTGAAACTTTATTAATGATTATGAATAATTCATCCTGATAGTCGGAAAACGGGTGAATCGACTTCAAAGTGAAAATTCAAACAAATTAAAGAGCCGGCCAAAGCCGGGTACTACCTGCTGCTAATATATAATAGAATGTGTATTTTAGTTGAATTTTAATTGCATTGTTTTGTTGTACGTTCTATTTTTATAGTGATTTCTTTTATTTTTTTTGATTGTCTTATCAGGCGGTAACTCTGCCACGACGATAACTCTGCCACAAATACTTTTACACATGCACACACACATATGTATACACATATATATGTATATTCAAATATATGTATATTGTTACAATATTTATTTTGTATATTGTTGATAAGTGAGAACAAAGCGATTAGCACATGGAAAAGCTGGCAGCTGGTTAATTGTTGCGTTGTCTTCTTGTTTGTTGTTGTTGTTGGTCATGTTCGATTTATGAGGATAGGAAAGCAAACGATAGAGAGAGAGAGAGAGAGGGAGGGGGTGGGCGGGTTAATGAGCCCTGCACAATTCGCAATTGTTGCTTAAATGCTTATCAGTCAGTCGCTGTCCGGAAATAATCGCATATCAAATACTTTAAATACTTTGTAATTAACGAGTCGATAAATGCGACGCGACATATAACGGGAAAAACAAGTAAAAAAAAAAAAAAAACGAAAGAACAAGCAACACTGATTGTGAAAGGTGTGTGCGGTCACACTGGCCACGCGCTCGACGAATGCATGCGCGCGCCCAAAAGATAACAATGATAAGCGCAGAGCGTGCTAAACGAGAGGGCAAAAGCCCGCTCGCAATGCCAATTGCAAATACTTAGTAGTGGTAAATGCCTTGAAAAAAGCTTTACAGCAATCAGGATTCCAATTGGATTATGACCTTCCAGTTGCTCCAAAAAGCTCACGCCACAAGGAAGTGTGGACTTTGCTTCCAATGCTGCTGCCGCTGCCGCTGCTGCTGCTGCTGTTAGCTGATACCGCATCCACCTTGTTTTATTGTCCTCCTCTTTCCACTTCCATTTCGCCTCTCGCTTGCCTATCGCCGCGGGTCAAGATCGCTTTTATGACGCATTTGCGCTTCCCCCATAATCTATACACATACAAACATACATACATACATGCATGCATATATATAAATAAATATATACATATACAGAGCAATATGCAAAGTGTCTTCCATGTTCGTCGTTTTCTCTCGCGTTTGTTCATTTGCACTTGGGATCAGTTAAGAAAGTGTGCGACGCGCTGCCCACAAACCACACGCCACCCCCGCCCCGCCCCCTAACCCCCCACGCACACTCCTGCTAAGCATTTGGTCTGTTGCGCAAACACAACCAATTGTGAACTAGTCCACACAGACACACACACACACACACACACACACACATATACATATGTGCAAATGCATTTGCTGCCGCTGCATAAGCTCTGCCTCTGTCGCTGCCGTCGCCGTCGCCGACGTCAATCAGTTGCCGTTGCCAATCAAAAAATCAAAGCGCAAAATCGCGCCATTCGATTTTTTTTGCGTAGTTTTGAAAACAGTTTTAATTGCCTCTTTTTATGTTTCTTTTTTCACATTGCTTTGCGTTTTTTTTGTTTTTGTTTTAGTTTTTAATTTTTATTTGTTGACCTCTGCTGCCGGCACAGTTTACAGTTACAACTGCGCTGCCGACTGCGTCGCAGCGTCAATTTGCTTCGTTCGGGTTTTTGTGTTTAGTGCACAATTTTTAGTATTGGCGCATTGAGCGTTGTGTCTGCTTCACGCTGTTTTTTATTTTTATTTCTTCCCTTCTTCGTTTCGTTTCACTTTTTTTTTTCTCTTTCGTTTTTCCTTTTATAATTCTGCCCGCGCGCGCGCTCGCAGCTCGACAACTCTAAACTTGGCCCAGGTAATTGCATCTGCACACACACATGCATACACACTCGCACATGCATATACACATACATAAAGAAACATGCACACATACACGCACACAGAGAAACTTGAACTTTTGATTGGCTGACAGGCTGTTCGATAAGTAGTTGTCTTCGTCGATTGCTTTTTTTTCGTTCAATTTTATTTATTTATATATTTTTTATTGCTACGCGCATCTATTGTTATTAATGCTCATTTATTGTTGTTGCTGTTGCAAGTTGATTTCCAATTACTTTAATGATCCATAACAATTAATTGTCGCATGCAGCCGCGCTCACAGATGCATTCTATAAATAATAATAAATCACATCAATCGCAATATTCAATGCAAATTAATTCCACTGCTTGATAAATAACTCAGACAAATGCAAATCACCTAAAAAAAAAAAAATCAAAAATTCTTTCCGCTGTGTGCATACACACTTAAGCTGCACTGTGGCCGGTGTTGCCAACGTGTCAAACGCAATTTAGACTATTTTCAGAGATAATCTGCTGAACAAAGTAAAGTTTTAAGGATTTAGCCACATTTTTGGCTGGATTTAGCTGCTTTTTTGAAACGTCACTTGGCTACAGGTTGTGGGTGAAAAGGATCGTTAAAAGGGAAGGGGGTTACTTTTATTGATTTGCGTATGAAATTTGTGCAATTTCAGTGTAACAGCAATGTTAAATATTGCCTTAAAAAGTGGAGCTAGCAACACTGGCTGCAGCTATTTGAAACAGCTGATCGATAAACGTGCATGCTCTTGCATGTTTGTGTGTGTGTGTATGCATATATGAGACGGTGTCTGCTGTTAAGGTTTGGCCTGTCTGGCAGCACTGACCTTGACAGAGCTCTTTTGCTGGTGCTGTGACTTTAGTCTGCGTTCCGCTGTTAAGTTAATTGACAAAAGGGCATCGGCATTTGTGGACTGTGTCTTTATCTCTCTCTCTCCCACACGCACTCACACATTTGTGCATGTGCGTTGGACATTTCTTGAGCTGCGATTATGCACAGCTGATAAATATCTGTAAATAACAGTTGCCGCCAGACTGATGCAGCGAGTAAATGATATGAATGTGCATAATATAACATTAGATCATTTACAGCATGCGCCCGTCTCTTCGTCTTCTTACGGCTGTTTTCCGTTTCTGTTATACATATATTGCGGTTGTTTGTTATATTGCTTGCATAAGCAAGCAGCAATAATAATTTCTTTTGCTCTTGCTGCATGCGCCGCTGCTGTGTGCTGCGAAATAAATTTCAAATATGATTTCGTTATTTCTCCTTTTGTTTTTATCTGTCTTTCATTTATTTTCTTTTAGTAGATTTCAGTTGCAAATGCAATTTTAACATAGAGTGTCAACAACAACAACAGCAGCAGCAGCAATAATTTTGCAGCATTTTGATGCGCTGCAATTAAATCCAGAACGAAGAAGCAGAGAACTGTTGCGTTAATCGATCTTTAATTACGACCAGGGCTGAACTATCGATAACAACTCATTAAATAGCAGACACACTAAAACACACACACACAAACACGCACGAACGCACGCACGCACGATTCCCTCGCATTCGACTTGTCTTTTCCTTTTCTTTTCTGTATTTTTGTGTTAAGCAACAGCTGTTTTCCTTTATACATACATATATATATATTTTTAGTTGTTGCCTCTTCTGCTGCTTCTTTGGCTAGCAACGCGCAGCGTTCGCCCACGCACCGCGCACGTTCTTCATTTTCTTGTCTCCTCGTTTCACATTTTGCGTTTCTTGCTTGTGGTTCGGTTCGTAGTTTTTTCGTGCGCGTCAAGTGCAAAAAGAAGTCAAACATACGCCTTAAATATACACATACACATATATATATATATATATATATATATATGTATGCAATGTATATGTAAACACACGTACGTATGTATGTGCATATGCATATGTAGTTATCTAGTTTCTCTCCTTTTTGGACAGTTTTTTCGTTTCTTCTTGCTTTTTGCTTTTCTTTTAACTGGTTTTATTGTTGGTATTATATTTGATTTACTTATTTTTGTGTTGGTTTTGTTTTTTTTTATTGCTTTGCATACAATTCGCACGCCCATTCACACACACACACACACACACACACACACGCACATATATATGAATAATATTGTTGGGCTGCTTCGTGTGGAACACACAACAGCAGCATCATCAGCAACAACAACAACAACAACTTCATCCAATCCATCAGCAACAACAACAAGCACAATTCCATTCCAAACAACAACAACAACAACACAAACAATTAAAACAAATACTCGCCTAATTTCATGTCTCACGCCACAACAACAACAACAACAACTGTTAACTGCAGCAGCGCCAGCGACAACAACAACAACAACAGCAGCAACAGCAACAACAGCAACAGCAACAGCAACTCAGCAGTGCAACAGCAACAGCAACAACAACAGCAGCAATTCAAAACATTTCAATTACATTGCAGCTAGCTCGGCTACAACCGACGAGGACAACCCCGACCTAGCTCCTCCCACAACAGCAACAGCAGCAACAACAGCAACAGCAGCAGCAACAGCAGCAGCAATAACAACAACAGTTGCTGCCAAATTGTTGCCGACGCTTTACCAAAAATTGACGCCTGCTGCTACCCAATTGCCCGCCCAATCCTTGGCCAACAACAACAGCAACAACAACAACAGCAGCAGCAATTCCAATTCCGCATCCTTCGCATCCGCCTCTGCATCCGCATACGCATCCGCATCCGCATCTGATTCGAATTCCATATCCAATTCCAGTTCAACGTGCAGCTGTTGCCGGGATAATTTGACAATCTCTGGCGATTTGCTGCAACAACAACAATTGGAAGAACAACACGCCGCAGTTGCCGCCGCATCAATTGTATTGGCCAAACAGGTGGTACGCTCCGTGACCGCGACCAGCATCATGGATATGCCCTATAACACCTCGCCGTCGCTACGCGTACGGACCACCTCATTGAATCAGCTAAAGAAAACGGCGGATTTGGCCATTGAGAACGAGCTGCATGTCTGCCCGTCAATAATGTCCGATGAGCTGCGCAAATTGCTGCCGCCCACATCGGAAACGGTTATGACCAAACCATTTCCGATACGCGGCGAACGCACCATAGCCGATTGCACGACACCGCATGTGATTGCCATGGTGGGTCTGCCGGCCAGGGGCAAGACCTTTATATCGAAGAAACTGGCCCGCTATCTCAACTGGATCGGGATTGCGACGCGTGTCTTCAATTTGGGCGAATATCGAAGGCATGCAACGACCGCGTACAAATCGCACGAATTCTTCCGGGCCGACAACGAGGAGGCCATGGCCATACGGAATCGTTGCGCCAACCAGGCACTGCACGATTCCTGTGAATGGCTGCTGAGCGGTCTGGGGAGCATTGCCGTCTTCGATGCGACCAATTCGACGCACGATCGCCGGCAATTGATCTATGATATTGTTGTTAAACAGCATAATTTTCGTTTGTTCTTTGTGGAATCCATATGCGATGATCCGCAAATAATCGAACAGAACATATTGGAGGTAAAGGTTAGCTCGCCGGACTATATCAATATGAATACCGAGCTGGTTGTACGCGATTTTTTGCAACGCATCGAACACTACGAGGAACGCTATCAGCCCATCGATGAGGTCGCCGAATCCCATCTCAGTTTCATGAAGGTCTACAATGCCGGCAAAAAGGTCGTTGTCTATAATAACGAGGGTCATGTGGAATCGCGCATCGTTTATTATCTAATGAATATACATATTACGCCGCGCACCATTTATCTGACCCGGCACGGCGAATCGGAGCACAATTTGAGCGGTTTGATTGGCGGCGATTCGAATTTGAGTGCACGTGGTCATCAATATGCACGCGCTCTGTCCTCGTTCATAGCCCAGCAGAAGATTGGTGGATTGCGCGTCTGGACGTCGTGGATGAAGCGTGCGATACAAACGGTTGCCGATGTTAAGGCGCCGCAGGAACGCTGGAAGGCGCTCAACGAAATCGATGCCGGACACTGTGAGGAGATGACCTATGAACAGATTAAGGAACGTTTTCCCGAGGAGTTCAAGGCGCGCGATGTTAACAAATTTGCGTATCGTTATCCGCGCGGCGAAAGCTATGAGGATCTGGTTGCACGCCTGGAGCCGGTCATTATGGAACTGGAACGTCAGGGCAATGTACTTGTTGTCTCACATCAGGCCGTCTTGCGTTGCCTGTTCGCCTATTTTCTGGACAAATCCGCCGATGAGCTGCCGTATTTGTATGTGCCGCTGCATACGGTTATTAAGCTAACGCCCGTCGCCTACGGCTGCAAGGTGGAGCACATTAAGCTGCCCATCGATGCGGTCGATACGCATCGTCCAAAGCCGAAGATACCCGGCGATGTTACCCAACCGGGCATGGATGGTCTCAGCGGTGAGCTGGTCGCGCCCGATGGCGTCGGCAAGGTTCTTATCGTGGGCGATGATGTCGCAACGGCAACGGCAGCGTCCACCAACGGCAACTCCGGCGGCAACGGCGGCGGCGGAGGCGGAGGCTCTCGTCTCGACACTCAATGACATTGCCGCCCCCCTCGCCCCCACAAACCAACCAAATCCAAGACATTATAAAAGGCAACGCAAACCCAAACCCAACCCAACCCAAGATCCAACCAGATCCTTCTACAATTGCAACACACACACTGACACACACACACACAGCGCTGGCGTTGTAATCGTAACAGCAGCTGGCTTAACAGTCGCTGTTAACGCAGCACTTACATTAACAGAGGCAGTTTACGGCTTAACCCAATTGAATGTTACAGTCACATGAGCTCATTGACAGCTTATAGTTATTGCTGTTCAAATTGAATGTTACGCTAACAGCCGCTTTAACTTGCACATAGACTTAACAGTTGCAGATAACATACAATCTTTTTGCGCCTAGCAGCACAACAGCTTCCCACATATACTTCTTAACCTCAAAGCTGTTAACAGTAAAAGCTGCTGTTAACTGTTGTTACAAACTGTAGAAAAACACTGGCAGAAGTAAATGTCTGCTAACTGGCTTTGTACTTCGTACTGTTAACATTTTAACAGTAACATTAACACACACTTTAACAGCAACAATGTTTGTTTACAATCCTTTACAGCTGCTGTAGCTTGTAATGTTATTCCTTGTCATTTAACAGTGTACTTACATGAACACGAAACAAAAATGCTAACAGTCTGCTAACAGTAATTGTTTAAATGTTAACTGTAACAGTAAAAGGTGCTGTACTTCATAATGTTAACGCTCTCTCGAAGAGCTGTTAGCAATAACAGACGCTGACTTTACCACTCTCTCTCTCTCTCTCTCTCTCTTTGTCTCTCTCTCTGTTAGTTTTATGCCGCTTGCCTTTGTGTTTGAGGCTTAGATTTTACAACATTTTGTTTTCATCTCGAGATTTTTTTTTAGCTAATTTTTCAAATGTTAATTTGTGTGTTGAACATTTATTTTATCTGCTTTTGTCATTGAAATTGTGCTAAATTGTGATTGGAATGACGCTGTTATATTGATGTACTTTACACAAAACTTAAGAGACACAAAAACTTAAACGTTAACCGTAGCCTAGTCTAAGACGATATATATTTTTAAAACATTTTTTTTATATATTAAAAATTTATTCAAAATTTTACAACTACATATATTCACATTGTTTATCTTATTCTCTCTGCTAACAATGAACTGAGATCTTTGCTTCAAAATCAAATATATCTATATATATTAATATATATATATATATATTTATAAAATTAAATACAATTATAAATGCGTATAATTATGTACGAGCGAAATAAATGATGGTGATCGTTTTACTTTAAACGTTAGCCAACACTTGATTGTAACTGTACTTGTCGTAAGTTTTTTGATTCCGTGTCTTTTGTCTTATTGCGTTTACAAAATATAAACTATAACACACACACAACTAAACAAATACATTTAAATATATATATATATATATATCAGAATATTGTAATGACATTATATAAAGAATTACTCAAAAATAAAACCAAAAAAAAAAAAAATTAATCAAAGCCAGAATAAAACCTGACTTATATTGCTTTTTGAGACCAACTCTTAGTTAGGTTGAGCTTTACGGGAAAGTAAATGCAACTTTTGATTCGATTTATTTTGAAGACTTCTTGAATTATCAAGCCAGGTATCTGTATTTTATATAATTAACATCTTTTATTTTATAATGGAAACATAGCCCAGTCAAACAATTATATGATCTGTCAGCTGTTATTAGGAACAGTTATCTCTTAGCATACATATTTATGTTAGCATGATAACTGTTAATGTTCGTATAAATGTTAGTGAAAGCGTTTTTGATCTGAGTTCTTTTAGCCAAGAAGCCATAGGCTAGTTGCAACAACTAACAACTACATGATCTGTTAGCCAACAGTTAGTTTTTAACATAAATATTCTTGTTAGCTTAACAGCTGTTAATGTGAATTCGTTTAGTCAAGCAAAAATTGAGTATTAGTCAGAATAAAAGTTCTTTTAAGTGAACAACAAACCTGCTTCACATTAGAAAAAGCCTATTTAGTTAACCTTTACAACAGTCAAACGTTTTCATAACAGTTTTTTTTAGTTATGTAATCAAAACGTTAATGTTAACAGCTCTGTATATGTGACATTAACAGCTGTGTGATGCGACTTAACAGTGAGAACAAGTTTAGCTCTAATGTTTATGCTGTAGCTAACAGCAGCTTAACAGATGTTGATTGAATAATTGATGTTTATGTTAACAGTTCTGTATATGAAACAACAGCAACTGTTAACGAATCAGCTGCTTTTAACAGCAGCATAACATATGTTATTTACATAGTTTGATTTGTATGCTAACAGTTCTCTAAATGGAACAACTGTTAACGAATCAGCTGCTTTTAACAGCAGCTTAACAGATGTGATTATAATAATTTGATGTTTATGTTAACAGTTTTGTATATGAAACAGCAACTGTTAACGAATCAGCTGCTTTTAACAGCAGCTTAACAGATGTGAATAGCATAATTTGATGATTATGTTAACAGTTCTGTATATGAAACAGCAACTGTTAACGAATCAGCTGCTTTTAACAGCAGCTTAACAGATGTGATTAGAATCATTTGATGTTTATGTTAACAGTTCTCTAGGTGGAACAACTGTTAACGAATCAGCTGCTTTTAACAGCAGCTTAACAGATGTGATTATAATAATTTGATGTTTATGTTAACAGTTCTGTAAATGAAAGAACAACTGTTAACGAAGCAGCTGCTTTTAACAGCGGCTTAACAGATGTGATTAGCATAATTTGATGTTTATGTTAACAGTTCTGTAAATGAAAGAACAACTGTTAACGAATCAGCTGCTTTTAACAGCAGCTTAACAGATGTGATTAGAATCATTTGATGTTTATGTTAACAGTTCTCTAGGTGGAACAACTGTTAACGAATCAGCTGCTTTTAACAGCAGCTTAACAGATGTGATTAGAATCATTTGATGTTTATGTTAACAGTTCTCTAGGTGGAACAACTGTTAACGAATCAGCTGCTTTTAACAGCAGCTTAACAGATGTGATTATAATAATTTGATGTTTATGTTAACAGTTCTGTAAATGAAAGAACAACTGTTAACGAAGCAGCTGCTTTTAACAGCGGCTTAACAGATGTGATTAGCATAATTTGATGTTTATGTTAACAGTTCTGTAAATGAAAGAACAACTGTTAACGAAGCAGCTGCTTTTAACAGCAGCTTAACAGATGTGATTAGCATAATTTGATGTTTATGTTAACAGCTCTGTAAATGAAAGAACAACTGTTAACGAAAGAGTTTAGTTCTGCTCTGAAATGCCCTTTTTAAGCCAAACTCTCGTATGTGCTTGCAGCTGCCGCCGATGCCCGATGCAACCACTGGACAAGTATTAGAATAAGGACTAGGAGCAGACGACGCGGACGAAGCACCGACAACGACTTGGACTTGGCGTTAAGCAGCAGCCGCAGCAGCAGCAGCCGCAGCACTCTTGCTCTGCAGCAAGATGCCACGCTTTCGGAACGATGAGCTGGTGGAGACCCGGTACAAGGATGGCGACATTGTTTGGGTAAAGATACACAATTCGGAGATTTGGTGGCCCGGCGAGGTGACCTCCTCGCAGGACTTTCGCTTCGTCAACAGCTCACGACGTCCATTCGCAGTCGTCGAGTTCTTCAATGAACGAACTTTGTAAGTGCTCGCTTTTCGTCCGAATAATAATAATAAATAATCTAACTGAATCTATTATCGTCGTAACTCTGCAGCGAACAGGTGAACACGGCAAAGCTGATTTATCCATTTCAATGCGAACACAAATCGGAATTCATCAAAATGGGCACCAGTGAGTAGCACATTCTATATTTTTTATGGTTTGCTTCAATTTATACACTAGCAGAGCTAAAGTCGGGTAGCTTTAACTTTTACCGCCATCTATATACATATATAAAAGATATATTTGTTATGACTGACCGATCAACCGGAAGATACGCGCTAAGACCTTGTTGTTCGAAATTCCACTTGCAGCTGCGAAAAAGTCGTGGAAACGATTGCAAGCGGCTTTCTTTAGGCAACGATGAGCCTCAAATTAATTTTCACAGATCCTTGTTCAAATTCCATTTGAGTGTTTCACACTTTTCGAAAATTTCACCCCGAGTGTTTTACACTTTTCGGAAATTTCACGGAAATGGGCATCGACGATTTCGCTTCAAATTCTTTTTCAGTTTGGCTATAAAATGCGGCTCAAACATTATTGAAAAAGCCCTCCGCATAGGAACTGTAGGAATGTAGGAAAGTACGTGACTTGGCGATTCTGTAAATTTCACGCGCAAATGTGAAAAATTGGCGAAAACCAAAATTCGCCAAGCGACCGACCTCAAGCTCGAGTTTTTAAAGATCTCGGCTTGAATTCAATTTGAGGAATTTGTTTCACACTTTTCATAAATTCCAACGTTCCCTGGCGAAAATGGAAACGTGGCTTGGGCATTGCTGCAACTTTCACGTGCCACAGTGAAATATTGGCGAAAGTTAGCCGAGGCTATGAAAGAGAATCGGAATAATAATAATAATAATATTGTCAACTTCTCACGAGGAAATGTGCCGGGGAAATCCCGATTAATAACTGTGTATTATTAATCAGCTGTTGGGCGGAATTCATACATTAGATCGAAATTATTTTCACAAGACACAATACATAAATCGAATGCACATTAGTCAGCTGCTGCTCCTCCTCCGCCTCCTCCTCCTCCCGCTACTCGATCTCCTCGAACTCGTGCAGGCCCAGAGGCTGCTCGAGATTGACAGCGGCCGACTCCTTCGTCGATGACTGCAACTCTCCGGCGGCAAAGTGGCCCGTCTCCAGGCCAAGGATAACATCGTCGGCTTCAACCGCCGCCGCCGCCTCACCAGAACCGGCAGGCTTGAGCTTCCATCCGTTCGGCTCCTTCTGCTTGGCGCCCGCTGTGCTGCTGCTGCTGCTGCTGCTCAGCCAGCGATGTCCGCAGTAGATCAATACGCCAGTCGCCAGGCCGCCGACAATGATGGGTCCGCTGTGGCGACTTCCCAACGCATGCTGCAGCGGCGGCTTCACATTGTCAAAGATCGCCTGCAGGCGCAGCTGCGATATGGCGCCCGCGGCGCTGATTATGTTCGTCAGGAAGCTGCCGGTGTCCACGCCGCCGCCGCCGCCGACACCGCCGCCAGAGGCAACGCCCGCGCCCGCGCCGCCGGCTCCGCAGCCCGCGGCGCCGCACCAAACGGAACGCATGTCCTTATAGCAGCAGCAGCAGCAGCTCATCCACACACTGGACACGGGTGTCGGATAATTATTCTCTTTACCCAACTCCACTCTGCGGATCTGCTTCGTCAGCTGCCCTTTCCTTCGTCCACTTTGCGGATTTGAATTCACATTAGGATTCCACGTCTTCTTTCTTCCTTCACTTCACTTCACGGGCTTGGTATTTCGTAAACAGATGCCGAGCTTAAACTTCTTGAGTTTTCCGTGCGATTTGCGCGAGAATTCTCTTCGTTCCTCCTTCGAGCTTCTTTCCGGTTTTGCGTATTCGGTTTTCGCTGCTTTCCCCGTTTTCCACTTTGTTTTGCGTTTTCAGATTCGCGTTCTCTCTTTTCGCCTTTCCTTGTCGGATTTCGATTTCGGTATTTCTCTTTCTTTTCTTGATCCACTTCGCGCTCTTCGTGCAGGCATACAAATTTGTCTTCTTCTGCTGCTGCTTCTCTCCTTCGTCCACGTTGGTTGGCAAAAAAAAAAAAATTTTAAAAAAACGTACGCTATATTTCAATGCAAAATATATTAAAAAAAAAAATACCAATTCAATATATATTATAGTATATATTTTTTGAGGAGCTCGTATGTTCGATATGAACACCACGAGATATAAAATAAATATGAGCTCTCCCAGCCCAAAACGTTCGCTATGTGTTTCAATCCCGTGACATTCATTAACCGGGCAACTCGATTTCTCAGCTGAGCACGAAAACGGGTGATTTCGAAAAAGGTTGCTTCGATTTTTCGAATAGTGAAAATAAACTTCGTGAGAGAATCGCTTGAAGAAGAGATATCTATAAGATAATATCCGAAAAGGGGGATTTCGAAAAAGGTTGCTTCGATTTTTCGAATATTGAAAATAAACTTCGTGAGAGAATCTCTTGAAGAAGAGATATCTATAAGATAATATCCGAAAAGGGGGATTTCGATAAAGGTTGCTTCGATTTTTCGAATAGTGAAAATAAACTTCGTGAGAGAATCTCTTGAAGAGATATCTATAAGATAATATACGAAAAGGGGGAATTCGAAAAAGGTTGCTTCGATTTTTCGAATAGTGAAGATGAACTTCGTGAGAGAATCTCTTGAAGAAGAGATATCTATAAGATAATATCCGAAAAAGGGGATTACGATAAAGGTTGCTTCGATTTTTAGAATAGTGAAGATGAACTTCGTGAGAGAATCTCTTGAAGAAGAGATATCTATAAGATAATATCCGAAAAGGGGGATTTCGAAAAAGGTTGCTTCGATTTTTCGAATAGTGAAGATAAACTTCGGGAGAGAATCTCTTGAAGAGATATCTATAAGATAATATCCGAAAAGGGGGATTTCGATAAAGGTTGCTTCGATTTTTCGAATATTGAAAATAAACTTCGTGAGAGAATCTCTTGAAGAAGAGATATCTATAAGATAATATCCTTTCCGTTTACAGTTTTGATTCAAATCGTAGAGCGAAGGCTTCCTTGAATGAGAGAAAGCAGCGCAAGAGCTTTAAAGAAAGTCTCCTCCTATATTTCTTTATATAGATCTTCCCATTGGGGTGTCTTATGCTAGAGAAGTGCCGATAAGTTCAAAGAAATTCAAAATAAATTGTTTTCCCATTGTTTTTGATTGTTTTTTCTAACGATAACTTCTCCCCTTTTCATATTAACGATAAATATCGATTTGAGGTTATGATTATTTGAGCACAACTCGAGAAATATGAAAACTAAGGAATCCGAACTTGGTATGCGAGTTGTTCTTTAGTATAAAAAGCTTGAGAATATATCATTTTTAAAATATATTCTCCCATTTGGCTCGGAAATGGAAGAGACGTCTGTTTGAAAGGTCGAACCTTGCGCTTGGGTATGCACACACTTTTTTGTGCTGTTTATGAGACCTGAAAGTTTAATAAAGATCGAACGGCGAAGAGCGAAGTTAAAGGAGGAGGAGGAGGAGGAGGACGAGGTGCCATAAATAGTGTGGTTCGAAGAAGAAGAAGTGCAGCTGCTGTGCGTACGTGTGTGTGTGTGTGTGTGTGTTAGGTAGTGTATCTCGAAGTCGGGCACTTGTCACTAAAGCATTTTATTGATTGAAAAATCGGATTGAATTGAATTTGATTTGTTGCTTACAGGAAAATCCGTGGCCCAGGACATGCGGGACAAGTTCAACGAGGATGTCAAGTACGCCGAGAATCGTTGGGCGGCCAACAATGAGGCAGCCGAAGCTGCCGCCCGGCCCGAGAGCCTCATCAAGGCGCTGCTCTCGAGCAGCAGCAGCAGCAACAGTCTCTTCAACAACAACAACAACAACACCAGCAGCAACAGCAGCAGCAGCAACAGCAACAACAACAGCAGCAACAGCAACAGCAACTGCAGCAGCAGCTGCAGCCATCTCCTCAACAACAACAACATCAACAACAACAACAACAACAACTTCAACAACAACAACAACAACTTCGACAACAACTTCAACAGCTACTGCAGCAACTGCAACAGCCGGACAATCAGCACAGTAAATACAGCAACAAGTCCGACAACAGTTGGGCCAACAACATCCATACGAAATGTGAGTCCAGGCAGAGTTCAACAACTACTTTATGCTAAATAGTTTAGAATAGAAGACTTTATACGGGGCAGAGAAGGCTCCCAAAGCCTGCTTGCTGCAAGGCATAGTTAGTTGAACTGAAAATCGAAGCGATAAAGTTGTAAAATCGGCTGTTATAGCCCAATTCTCCACTGTCCACATTTCTTACATTTTTTTTTTGCGAATGTCACATTTTTGTCGAATGTGAAAAATGTGGCCTGACATTTTTCATATTTAAGAAATGTTGGTATTCGTCCCGAATAATTCGTGGTAAAGTTGTAAAATCAGCTGTTATAGCCCAATTCCACTGTCCACATTTCTTACATTTGTTTTTCGAATCCTACATTTTTGTCGAATGTGCAAAATGTGGCCTGTACGATTTTCCATCAGAAAACACTTTTTTTTTTGTTATAGCCCAATTCTCCACTGTCCACATTTCTTACATTTTTTTTTGCGAATGTCACATTTTTGTCGAATGTGAAAAATGTGACTTGACATTTTTCATATTTAAGAAATGTTGGTATTCGTCCCGAATAATTCGTGATAAAATTGTAAAATCGGCTGTTCTAGCCCAATTCTCCACTCTTCACATTTCTTACATATGTTTTGCGAATGTCACATTTTTGTCGAATGTGCGAAATGTGGCCTGACATTTTTCATAGTTAAATAATTTTGGTATTCGTCCCGAATAATTCGTGGTAAAGTTGTAAAATCGGCTGTTATAGCCCAATTCCACTGTTCACATTTCTTACATTTTTTTTTGCGAATGTCACATTTTTCTCGAATGCAAAATGTGGCCTTTACGATTTCCCATCAGAAAACAATTTTTTTTTGTTATACCTCAATACCATTGTCCACATTTCTTACATTTTTTTTTGCGAATGTCACATTTTTGTCGAATGTGAAAAATGTGGTTTGACATTTTTCAACAAAGTGGAATTAGGCAATTAGTCTAGCAGGGATCGAGAAATTCAAATTAGGAGGAGGAGGAGGAGGAGAAGGAGGAAGAGGAGAAGGAGGAAGAGGAGAAGGAGGAAGAGGAGAAGGAGGAAGAGGAGGAGGAAGAGGAGGAGAAGGAGGAAGAGGAGGAGAAGGAGGAAGAGGAGGAGAAGGAGGAGGAGGAGGAAGAGGAGGAGGAAGAGGAGGAGAAGTAGGAGGCTTTGACGCTAGTAGGAAGAGGAAAAGGAGGAGAAGGTGGAGGAGGAGGAGGAGCTGCCGTCAATAGTTTGGTACAAGGGGAAGAAGAAGCGCAGTCGTATAGAAAGAAGTACGCCTAGTCAGAGCTTGTCTATGTAAAGGATTCGAGATATTCCAATCAAAACTGGGCACTGGGAAGCTTCTCCAATCAAGCCACAAAATGGGAAGAAACGTTGGGTTTGGGGCTGTTTATGGATGGCCTGATCTGGGCTAGGATTCCAGCTGCATTAAGCCTTGATTGAAGAACATTTAATTGAATTTTTGTCAATATATACGCAGGACTCGTCGATACGGATCATGGACATTGGAGCGCCGGCTGCTGCGTATGCGCGTCCGGAGGGACGAAACGATCACAGATACGAGTGCAATCTGTGCGACTTTCACACCAGCAGCATGAACGTGCTGCTCATCCATCGTCGCACCCATCTGGAGCTCAGCAGATATGGCGGCGGCGGAGGAGTAGTTGGAGGCGGGTGCAGCACAAGCAGCAGCAGCATCTACAGCAGCAGCAGCGGCGTCGGCGTCGGCAGCGCAAATGTGCGCCAGCTGCTGCAGCAGCGGGCGACGCGACGCGCCAATACATCGGCCAGCCGGGACACGTACTCCTCATCGCTGTGGCGCTGCCAATCCCGACACGTTTCCATTGTGGTCGATGCGCCGCTCACGGACGAGGAACAGCGCCAGGTGGCGAGCATTGCCCAGCTGACCTTGGCCAGCATTGAGCGTGTGGTCAAATCGCCGACGCAGGAGCTGGACAGAGACCAGCGGGATCGGGATCGGGAGCGGGCGCGTGCACGAGCACGTCTGCCCAGGCTGACAAGGGAGCGGGAGCGGGAGAGGAATCGGGAGCGGGAACGGGAGCGAGAGCGAGAGCGGGAGAGGGAGCGGGAAAGGGAGCTGCGACGCGAACACGGACGCGATCTGCAGACACTTGGCAGCGAGTGCTCCGCCGCGCTGCAGCAGCGCCGCAGCACACAGCTGATAAGCGCGCGTGATCCGCGCCGCAAGCGCTGCCATCAGCTGCGCGCGACGATGCCGGCGCCGCCGATGATGCTGCCGCCGACGCCGCCAACGCCGGCCAAGGTGCGTCGCCTGACGCGCTCCATCAGTCGCCAGCAGGAGCGCAGTCCCAGCTTGTCCCGCTCGGCGGCAGCAGCCGAAACAGAACCAGCAGCAGGAGGATCAGGCGCAGCAGGAGGATCAGGCGGCGGAGGAGGAGGAGCCACGTCCTCCGCCTTGGTGTCGCCGCCGTCGCCGGGCAAGCGCCAGACCTTGACGCTGACGCCCAGCCCGACGCCGGCGCCGAAGCTGGCGGCCAAATCCAGCAAGTCCAAGCTCAAGGCCAAGCCACCCAAATCCCAGCCCAATTACACATCGACGCCGATCGTAAAGCGCGGACGCAAGCGTCTGCGCGCCGAGACAACGCCAGCGGCGCAGCAGGAGACGTGGCAGACAGAGCAACAGTCGGAGACAGAGACGGAAACGGATCGGGATCGGGAACGGGAACGGGAACGTGATCCCGTCAAGGGCGTGGCGGCCGCCTCGCGGGAACTGCAGCGCCGGCTGCTCGCCGAGTGGGGCGACTACGAGCAGGAGGAGCTGCCCGAGCTGCTCCACAAGCAACAAACCAACGGACAGCCCGCCGTCGAGGCGGCGGCGACGCACAAGAAACAGCAGCAGCAGCAGCTGCTTCATCACAAGCTAATGCTGCCACGCGCCGTCCAACCGCAGCCGCAACCGAAGTCAACGGCGGCGGAGGAGGAGGAGGAGGCGGAGGAGGAGGACTATGCCGACGAGGAGGAGGATAGCTGTGAGCCCGGACCGTCCGTCAAGATGCAGCTGGCATCCGGCTCGAGCTCATCGTCGGCGTCCAACTCATCGAAACGACGCATACGCAACATACCAAAGAAGGATCGGCGCGATATCGTGCTCCAGGAGTTCGACATGGGCACCGGTCACAGCGCTGCGCCCGAGGAGCCCATCATAATACAGGACAGCGATGCCAGCTCCAACGAGAGCGTCGTCTTCGTCGACTCCGCCGCGGAGGAGCCCCAGCAGCAGCAGCAGCAGCAGCAGCGCCGCCTGTCCAAGGCAGCTGCCCAATCCCAACGCCTGGTGGCCCTGGTCAAGGCTGGCTCCTCGTGCTTTGACTTCGCCGAGGAGGATGACGAGGAGCATGCTGCACTGCAGCCGCCCTCCGCCCTGCCGGCGGATGGCCAAAATGGTCTCAGCTACAGGCGACGCACCAAGCCGCTGGCCAATGGCGACGAGAGGCAGCGGGAACGGGAACGCGAACGCGAACGGGAGCAGCCAATTGCCGAGCCCGAACCGGAGCCGGAACCGGAGCCGGAGCTGCAGCAGGCGGAGCACTTTAAGGGCTTCAACGAGCAACAGCTGGAAACGGCGGCCGAGGCCGAACTGGATGCGGATGTGGCGGATCAGGAGCAGCAGCTCAATCTGCCCATCAAGGAGCGACAGAAGCGCATCTTCAAGTCGCGCAACAAATCCCAGCAGGCGGCGACACAGCGCGACGAGCCGCTCGAACCGGACGAGTCGACGCCCGAAGAGAAGCCCTCAACGACGACGACGTCGGCAGCGACGTCGGCAGCGGCGGCGGCAGCGGCGGCGGCAATGGCAGCGTCTGCCTTCATGGAGCACCTGTTGCCGATGCACACGGAGCTGACGCTGCCGCCACTCGATCCCAGGCTGTCCAATGGAGGCGGCGCCGTCAGCGATCCGAGAACTGAGCGACGACGTCGCAAGTCCAAGGCCAAAAAGAAGAAGAAAAACAACAACAGCAGCGGCGGCGGCGCAGAGGGCGTGGCCGGAGCAGCGGGCGTGGGCGTGGCCGGCACCAAGAAGAAGAAGAAAAAGAAGAGCGACGCGCCCGGCGAGGAAAAGTCAAAGACGAAAACGAAAAAGAAAAACAAGGCGAGCAGCAGGAAAACCCAAACCTTGCCAAAGGCAGCAAAGCCGCAGCTGGAACCTAAACGAGAGCCGGAGCCGGAACAGGAGCTGGAACAGGAACCGGAGCCGGAGACGGAGCTGAGCACTGCGCAAATCCTGTGCCAATATCAAGCCCAATATCCACTACAACAATATCCACTGCAATATGCAGCCCAATCCCAGCTACCAATCCATGGCCACGCCCATTACTCCGGCAGCAGCGGTCTGTTCTCGGCAGCGGCAGCAACGAGCAGCGCGGCGGCGCTGCTGCAGCTGAGCACGAACACGAACAGCAACCACAGCACGACCAGCAGCTCCTTCCAGCAGCAGCAGCAGCACCAGCAGCAGCATCATCATCAGCAGCAGCACCATCACAGCAATAGCAACAGCAACAGCAGCTCCATAACGTCCAATATGGCCGTCATATCGGCGGAGGAGGCGCGCGAGCTGCAACGTTCGGCGCCGGCGCTGGCCGAGGAGTCGTCGACAACGGCGACCGAATCGAGCGCTGTTCTCATACTGGAGGACATACTGTTGCCCAATCTCTACGAGCTGCCGGCGGTGGGCGGCGCCGCCGCCGCCAGTTCCGATAATAGCAATAGCAGCGCCAGCTTTTCCAGCAGTCGGAGTCAGCTGCGGCGGCAGCCGGCGAGGGCCAGGCCAGACAGGGAGCACGAGGAGGAGGAGGAGGAGGAGGAGTACGAAAGGGAACAGGAGAGGGAGCGGGAACGGGAACGAGAAGAGGAGCTGGACCGAGAAGAGGAGCTGGAACGGGAACGGCAACGGGAGCGCGAGGAGGAGGAGGAGCTGGAGCGGCAGCGCGAAGAATATGAACATTTGCGCAGACTGAATGATTCACCGCCAGCGACCAGCTCCTCCAGCTGGGCGAACAGCAATCCCCGCTCGACGCCGCCGACAGGCCTCCGTTTCGAGAACAAACTGAAGAAACGCGAACGGGAAATGCTCCGGAAATACGAGGCGGACATGCGGACAACCGGACGCAGCGCCGAAATCTGTCGGATTGCGCGCCAGCGCTGGGCCCGTGCCCGCAGCATGCACAAACCCAATTCGGACGAGCTTGCGCTGCTCCAGCGGCTGGAGCAGCTGCCGCTGCGTGCTCTGCTGCGTTGGGGCAAGCCGCGGTCCGTCAGCGAGCAGCCGCCGGAGTTGATGATGATGCCGATCGATCAGCTGCCGGCGGCAACTGTTGCTGTGCGCGCCAAATCATGCCTGGCGCTGGCCATGCTGCAGGACGAGGCGATGGTAGCCACGGCCAGGCGCCAACTGGAGCAGCTGCGCGAACAGCGGAGGCGACGCACTGAAGCAGCCGGCTCGAGCCGGCCGGAGACGGAGCAGGAGACGGAGCAGGAGACGGAGCAGGCGGAGGAGCCGGCGGAACCATCTTCGCCCCAGGCCCAGCCGGAGCTGGGCGGCGGCGGCGGTGGTGGGGAGCAGAAGGAGCAGGCGGCGGCGGCGGCGGGTCAGCAGCAGGATTGCAATACAGATGCGCGCATCTGCGCCGTAATGACACATCCGATACCCGGCTACAACAACACCTTCATGCTCTGCTCCCTGACCAACAACAACAACTTTACGCCCCTGAACAACGAGGCACTGTATCTGGATAGCGAGAATCATTTGGTGCCCGTGCCGCTGGAGGCATTAACCGAATCGCCGCGTCTGCCCGACGGACATCCTTTGTCGGCGGTCTTTCTGCTCGAGGGCGAGGCCATGGCGCAGGTGGTCCAGCCGGAGCAGCAGCAGCAGCCGGCGGCGTCATCGTCGTCGCGACAATTGGCGGCGCAGGAGGTGCCCGCCGCGGCGGCCGCCATGCTGGGCATGATGACGCCACTCAGCCAGGTGGCCGAGACGATGCCGCGAGCCGAACCTGAGCCGGAGGCCGGAGACGAGGCCGACGAGGAGGACGACGAAGATGAGGATGATAACGAGGACGAGGACAACGACAACGACGACGACAACGACAACGACGACGACGACGATGAGGATGCAGATGCGGATGATGATGCTGGGAATGGGAATGGGAATGGGAATGATCAGCCGGAGGCCACGGAGCAGCAACGGGAGCAGCGGGAGCAGCGGGAGCAGCGAGTGACTGTTGCTCCGCCGCCGGCGCACGATGAGATCTATCAGCTGCAGTCGAATGTGCTGCAGCTGAGCGTCAATGGCCACCAGCTGGAGCTGACCACCGAGGTGCTAATGAACATAGCCGAGCAGCAGGACGATATTGTTATCGAGATCGATGGCGGCGGCCAGGCGATGCTCCATGCCAGCGACATTCTGCAGGCGGCCAAAAACTATCTGCAGGAGCGCGACCTCCAACTGGTCAATCTCGAGGATATGGCCCTCGACGAGCACGTAACGTCGTCGTCGTCGTCGTCTACCGCGCCCCCGATCCCGCCCCCGCCGCCACCGCCACCGCCAACAGATTTGCTGGCCGCGGCGCTTGCCGGCAGCGATGTGATCGACGCGGCTGTCGGACTGCTTCACATTGACACTCGCCAGCAGGCACTCGGCGTGGGCGTCGGCGTGGGCGTGGCCACGGGAGTGGCCGCCGCCGCCGATGTGGTCGGTTTCATGGCGCACGCACTGCCCCTGGCCGGAGGGGCAACGGCGGCGGTGCACCTGACGCCGCCAATAACGGCGCGAACCAACGAGACGAACGCTCTGCTGGATCAGACGCCCATTATGTCGACGCTGGAGAATCCGAGCGGCGGTCTGCAGCTGCATCGGCGCGTCTCGCCGCTGCTCGACGGCAATCTGGAGGACAGTCTCGCCGTCATCGGTGTGACCAGCCATGGCAATGGCAGCGGTGTGCCCACATCTCTTGAGCTGCCCATCACGGTCACCAATCCGGCGATAGCTCCGCGTCCCGTCGTCACCTCCGCATCCGCCGCATCCGCATTGGTCGCCGCATCCGTTGCCGCCGATCTGGCCAAGTTTGTGCCGTTCCAGTAGATCCGACTGGCAGGCAGTTCCGACTGCCAGGGTTGCGCAGCAGCAGCAGCAGCAGCAACTGCTCCAACGGAATCCTAGATCCAAGGATCCAACTGGATTTTTTTTTTGTTTTTGTTTTTTTTTTGTTAATTTTCCTACAAATATAAGCGCTGTTTTTTTTTTTTCTTTTGCTTAATCTAAGAAAATGCTGACAACCCTGTTCGCTCTCTCTCTCCCCCTCTCCCCCTCTCTCTCGCTCTCTCGCTCAGCCCAAAAGTTGCTTAGGAAATTCACGTGCTACGTTTTTTTTTTTGTTTTTTTTTGCCTTTTACATTGGAAATGTAAGAGAAAATAAGTTAGCTTAAGTTTAGGCTAAGATAAAAAACAAAAGAAAGTGCAAGAGGAAGAGCGAAAGAAAGCAACAAAACAAAATTCAACTAGAAACTAAGAATTTCAAGCAGAAAGCTAAATTGAAAAAAAAAGAAAAAAAAACAAAGACGAAAAATCGATATATAAATGTTTTATTTGAATAAGAATATATAGCCCCAATATGCCTATTAAGAAATCATAAATATATATATGTATGTGTGTAAAGTAAGAAATATTCAGAAAACAAACAAAAAGAAAGAGAGAGCAAGAGAGAGAGACAGAGAGAGAGAGAGAGAGAGAGAGAGAGAGACAGCAAGAAGAAACTAATATTTTAATTTGTATGTTCCGCACCAAAGCAACTGAAAGGAGTTAAATAATATATATATATATATATATATTTATATTTATATATATTTATATATATATATATATTTATGCATAAATAATATACCACAATAATTATAATTATAATAATATATATATGTGTGTGTATCTAGACATTTAAGAAAAACAAAAAAATCCACAACAAAAAAAGAGGAACGTGAAAAACGACATTTTTTTTTTCTGTATAAAATAAGTAAATGTCCGAAGAATTGCAAAAAAAAAAAAAAAAATATATGCAAAAAAAAAAAGTGCACATTAAAATGAAAATTAAATGTTTAAACAAATTCGAGAGTTTTGCAAAAATATCTTTTGAGGCATTTTCAGGGCCCTGAACCAGAAATCGTAGATCCCAAGTGGAACCCAAAACTTTGAACTGGAACGAGCTCACAAAACGAGCTGAACATAAATCCAAAAGGGAAACAAATTATGTTTTTTTTTTTATTTCTATTCATTTTTAATGTTATTTGATTTAGTTAAAATTGCTCAACTTATTTATATTTATGTAATTGATCTATTTGAAAAGGAGCAGGAACAAGTTCACGAACCGCGATCCTCAAAAAGCGAACCGTGAACCGAACCAATCAATTGGTATACTTTTTGAAAAGAACTGGTTCGCGTGCCACGAGCCGTGAACCGAACCAGCCAACGGCCACGTGATATAATTGAGATACTCATTTAAATGAACAAGTTCATGAACCGCGAACCTCAAGAAGCGAACCGTGAACCGAACCAACCAACTGATGCGTGATGCATAAAATTAATATATTTATTTAAAAGAACAAGTTCACGAACCGCGAACCATGAACCGAACCGAACCGAACCAACGGCCACGTGATGCATACAATCAATATATATTTACTTCTGACTGAAAACATTATGAATTTAAACTCACTTTTCTTAATAATTCACTTTTATTATTCAATTAAAATTGTACTATTTGATTTCTGGTCGACTTCTCGCAAGTTATCGTTAAACAAGTTATCGCTGTCGTTATCGTTATCGAGCTCGTTATCGCATTTGAAAGGCGCGGGCGGAAATGCTAACGGATCGCGCGTGTGCCAGTTCCACGCGTTCCGGCGTTGTGATTTGTTTTTGTTTGTGGAATTTCGAGCAATACGAAATGTCACATAATAATATCCGTAGATGATTTCTCTGAGGTGGCAACAGCAAACAATCAAATTGTGCTTTGACAGTTGGCTTGAACGTAAAAAAAAAAAAAACTAAAATAAAAATAAACAAAAAAAGCAAACAAAAAGGTCAAAAAGGAAAAATAACACAGGGAATTGAAACTCGCCCCGGGAAAACGAAACTAGCTACGAAAATCCGAGAGCGAAGCGAACTTTTCAAACCAAAAAAAAAAAAAACAAAAATAGACCGTTAGCAAAGCGAAACGCCGCGAAGTGAGGTTAAGAAAGAAAAACAAAAGAAACTTGTTGAACTTCGCTACGGAAATATTCAGAGGGAAACATAACCAAAGCCTGATCCGTGGCGGAGTCCAAACATAAATAATATACACAGAGTGAGAGAGAGAGAGAGAGAGAGAGAGAGAGTGAGAGAGAGGGAGAGAGAGTGGGAGAGTGGGAGCGAGGGCGGGGCAGAGAGATGTCATCGGAATTAACGCCCCTGGATGCGGAAGACAATGCCGCCGTCGATATGCTGCTGGAGATTGGCGATATGAACAGCTGGGACATTAGCTGGGATCTGGATACGGACATAATGGACGTGCTGGATGTCGTCGAGGATGCCGACGAGCACAATCAGCACGATCAGCATCATCCAAATGCTGCTGGGCCCGAGCAGCAGCAGCAGCGGGATGATGAGGGGGATGAGGAGGCGGAGGAGGAGCCGGAGGCGGTGGTTGTGCAGGAGTTCACGCTGATGGATGGAACGAACATCGATTGGCTGGCCGGTTCCGAGCAGGATCTGATCGAGCATATACCGCAACCGGAGGAGTCGTCCTACAACAACATCGAGCTGGAGCTGGCCGAGCTGGACGGCGCCGATGAGACGGACGACGCTGAGCTGCCGGCCGTGCCGCAGCTACTGCATCTGCCCGTGTCCGTGCCCGTGTCCGCCTGGAGCGTGGTGGCGCCGCTGACGACCAGCTCGACGGTGGAGGTGTTGCGTCTGTGCTTTGCCCGGATCGCTGGCAACGAGTATCGCATCTATGATGCGCTGGACAATGTCGGCTATCAGCCGACGGCGGGTCCGCCGCTGCTGATCAGCGAGCTGAGTCCCAAGGAGGGACTGCTCGATGGGCTCCAGCTGCTGGACGGGTATGTGCACATCTTTCCGTATACGGAGCTGCCGGAGCATGTCAAGCAAATGATCCAGGACGAGACGGGCGCCGATGTTGCCGAGCTGCTCAACAATTCCGATTGCCTGTTCGGCATCGATATCGTTCCGGACGCCGAATGGGACATCATGTGCGTCGGTCGACGCGAGCGTGTCGCCATGGACTTTCGGTCGCAGACCGTGCCGCCGCACGAGAAGCACAGCGGCATCAATATATTCGGTGAGGCGACACGGGTCTCCCTCACCATCTCGAATACGGAAATCGTGCTGGAGAACGAGGCCATCCTGGAGATGTCCCATCAGCCCGAAATCAACATATTCTTCTACGCCAACAGCAACAACATTTACGTACTCAATGGACGCACTCTCTTCGAGAATACCGAGCTGGGCAAGCACGTGCTGCCCATCAATAATATCGATCTGATACCGATCTCGCCGCCCCACACCGTCTCCGTCTCCTGGGAGGCCAAGGAGTACTGACCCACTGATCCTCAGCTGCGTGGGACGATCGACTCTTTCCGCCTGTCCAGTCAATTATAGTACAAATACATATATTGTCCATAAATAGCTTAAATATACTCTTTACAAATCCTATTCCAAGTGTTTGTGAATTGTCAATCAAACTGTTTTTAGGTTAGGTTTTCTATACAGTCAGCACTCGCTAAGGTGTTCCCGAATTCGCAACAAATACTCAGTTGTGGTGACTCTTAAATGAAATAAAAATTAAATAAGAATCAAAGACGTCAAAATGTATTTAATATCTACATAAAAGTGTTTAATTCAACTGATTGATTGATTGACTGATTGAGCTGTTTTTAGGTTAGGTTTTCTATACAGTCAGCACTCGCTAAGATGTTCCCGAATTCGCAACAAATATTCAGTTGTGGTGACTCTTAAACGAAATAAAAATTAAATAATCAAAGACGTCAAAATGGATTTTATATCTACATAAAAGTGTTTAATTCAACTGATTGATTGATTGACTGATTGAGCTGTTTTTAGGCTAGGTTTTCTATACAGTTCCCGAATTCGCAACAAATACTTAGTTGTGGTGACTCTTAAATAAAAATCAAAGACTTCAAAATGTATTTAATATCTACATTAAAGTGTTTAATTCAAGTGATTGATTGATTGATTGACTGTCGCTAAGATGTTCCCGAATTCGCAACAAATATTCAGTTGCGGTGACTCTTAAATGAAATAAAAATTAAATAATCAAAGACGTCAAAATGTATTTTATATCTACATAAAAGTGTTTAATTCAACTGATTGATTGATTGACTGATTGAGCTGTTTTTAGGCTAGGTTTTCTATACAGTTCCCGAATTTGCAACAAATACTCAGTTGTGGTGACTCTTAAATAAAAATCATAGACTTTAAAATGTTTTTATATCTACATAAAAGTGTTTAATTCAAGTGATTGACTGATTGAAGGGCTATAGACAGCACAAAGTCTTAGTCTTTTACAATAGTAACCTTTAAGACGGTTACGTTACGTTAGAAGGGAAAATTTACGGAAAACTTCTACAAGAAACTGTGCTTTGGTTTTTTATTTGCGATTCCACTCAAAATCATATTCAAAGTTACAGGTGTTTACACTTTCGTTATTTTCAACTCCTTGGCAATGCGTATCCAATATTGTATTTAGCTTTAAGTCTCGCCCAATTTGCTTTTAACTTATATTCAAAGCTCAACATTACAAAAAGTTGAATACGTCTTTCACTGACTGCAGAATTCACAGCTTTGTACGGAAATTGAGTGGAAAACTTCAAAGTAAATTCTCGTTAAATGAGCTTTAAATTCATTTTTAAAGCTGAAGGTTACAAAATGATAAAAACGTGTTTCACCGATTTTGCAGAATTCACCGCTATGAACGGAAATTGGGTGGAAAACTTCAACGTCAGATTTCCTCTCTTTAAGCTCATTTTCAAAGCTCAACATTACAAAAAGATGAATACGTCTTTCACTGACTGCAGAATTCACCGCTTTGAACGGAAATTGGGGGGAAAACATAACAATTTTCGTATGAGATAAAATTTGGCAAGTTATAAATCTTTTGATTTCGAAATTTCATCCAAAATGAATTAGAATTTCATCAAAACCGAGCACCAATTTAAGAATTGGAGAAAAAATAAATGTCAGTTCTTAGTTTAAGCCCAAAACATTTTAAAAAACTTCAATATAGCTTCCTTTTTCGCTAGAAATTCGTTTGGTTCGATTCTTTCTAAATAATAAATTGGATTTTCTGGTTCGAACCGGTTCGGTTTGCTGCAATCTTGATTTCTAAGCGTAGTCATGAATTAAAATTTTGTACAATTTAAATTTCTGCCAGTTCAACTTGCCGAGTGCTCACTGTACAGAAAAAAAAAGTATTAAAAAAGTATGGCCAGGCATAAAGCATGTTTCTTTTTAATGTATTTTATTGAGTTTTCAACAAATTGCAGGACATTTGCCTGTTTGCAATTACGGTACGCTTAATTATCAATAACAATTTGCAATTGAATTAATTAAATGTTCAATATGCGATTTTCTTTGTTTTTGTTTTTAATTCGTACGCTGCTTAGTTTCAATTATAATAATTATTATAATATTACTATTATTGTAAACAATTTTGTTTTGTTTTCTTTTTTTTTGTTTGTTACGCACTCAACTTTCGGCTTGACTTTGATTCTAATAAATGTTGTGTTTGCTTGTGTGTGTGTGTGTGTGTGTGTGTATTGTTTGTTAGGGATTTGTTGTTCTTTACAATTTGTTTAGCTACACATCTTTAAAGATAACACAAGAGGCACAAGAATAAGAGATTAAAAAGAGCAGGAAAAAAAATGAGGATAAACATTCTAAACACAATAAATAATAATTAATTACAATTACTTTTCTGGCATATATGTATTATATATATATATATTATCAATCATAATGGAACAATCGTTGTTATTGCTTATTATGGTTTAATAATTGTTTTTGTTTTTGTTTTCTGGATGGCGACAAATAAATACTTGACTGTACGCTTACGACCAAGTCAAATTCTTGAGCTAACAAAATTTTTTAACATGCAATGCTTTTTTTTTTGTTTTTGTTTTTGTTTTTTGGGAGCGGGGATCTCAGCGAATTCAATTGATTCGATTATAATTGATGTATTCGAACATAAAAATACTTTGGGGGTGCTTAACTCTTATTCGTTTTTGTTTAGCGCAAAAATATGAATTAACTAAAATGAAAATTAGAAACTGTCGGCTAAGTTTTGTGTGTTGAGTGTTTGTTGTTGTTTTAGTTGTTGTTGCTTGTTGTTGTTTGCTGTTGTTGTTGTAGTTGTTGCTATTTGGTTTGAGTAGCGAGTATCTTGTTGCATTAAACGCAGTCAAGCTGCGTCTCTGGTTGTTGTTGTTGCTTCTGTTAAAACACTCTGAACGACTGCGTCTGCGTATACTGGCTGAGGCGCCACGTTTATAGCTTGGAGCAGATCTCGTTTGTGAACTCGGAACACTTGGCCTTGCCACCAAGATCGCCAGTTAGATATTTGCCTTCCGCGATGGTGGCAAAGGCGGCTGCCTCAATTTTATCGGCATACGAATTGAGTTCCATGTGACGCAGCATCATCACCGCTGATAGCAGCAGGGCCGTGGGATTGGCCAGATCCTTGCCAGCAATGTCGGGCGCTGTGCCGTGCACAGACTCAAATAGAGCACCATTTAGACCCATGTTGCCCGATGGCGTCAGGCCAAGACCACCGACCAGACCGGCGCACATATCAGACAGAATATCACCATACAGATTGGGCATGACCTGTTGGTAGATCAGGTTATATAAGCATTGACAATTTTTTGGAGCTGCGTTCGAGCACTTACCAGCACATCGTATTTGCCTGGATTCTGCACCATGTTCAGGCACACCGTGTCCAAGTAGCGCTCCTCAAACTGAATTTCGGGATACTTTTGCGCCGTCTCGCGCACACAACGCAGGAACAGGCCGTCCGACATGCGCCTGCAAAGGATTATAGTTTAGATTAGTTGTTGCTTTTGGGGCCAAGCTGCCGTCTCCAGCTTACATAATGTTCGCCTTGTGCACAACGGTCACCTTCTTGCGATTGTTGTTTTTGGCATATTGAAAGGCGTATTCGGCCACACGCCTGGAGGCATCCTCGGTGATTAGCTTGATGCTCTGGACAACGCCATCGACAATCTCGTGCTCGATGCCAGAATACTCGCCCTCGGTATTCTCGCGAATGGTGACCACATCGACATCGTCGTAGAGCGTCTTGTAGCCAACCAGACTGCGGCAGGGACGCACATTGGCATAAAGATTGAACTCCTTGCGCAATGCCAAGTTCAGCGAACGATGGCCCTTGCCCACGGGCGTCATTAGGGGACCCTTGAGGCCAATCTTGTTGGTGTTAACCGAATCGATGGCCGCTTGGGGAATGCCGAATTTGCCATCGGGACCCTGTACAAAGCGTAGAAAAAATTTTAAATTCGGATTTTAAATTTGCATGGCGTTGCCACCTGGGTAATAGTTAACTACGTTTCGATAAGAAATTATTTTTACTGGTCGCTGGCAACGCTCAATTATTGATAAGCGTTGCCAGCGTTTTTTGTGCGCCTTGATTTAAAAAAAAACCAAAAAAAAAAAAAAAAGGGAAAACGGAAAACACTGGAAAATACTTACACGAACGGGCGTCACATCGACAGCTTCCCACTCGATGGGCACTTTGGCGGCAGTGAAAATCTTTTGCACAGCAGCAGAGATCTCTGGGCCAATGCCATCGCCGGGTATAAGCGTTACCTTTCTGACGCCGGACGCATAGCCGCGGCTGGCAGCGGGCGTTGTGTTGACCTGCAAGCAATTTCAAGAGTTTAATCAATTAAATCATAACAGACAACACACAACAATAACAAACAGTAACAATACATATGCAAATCGAGCAATTATCAGGTTGCCAGATGTCTGGTTACATAAGCGACATCATCTCGCGCATGCAAACGGCATAGACGGCGGCGGCGCTGCAACCGTGCGTTGAGGTTAGAGCACACATCTGGCAAGGCGGGCAGGCAGGCAGGCAGGCGGCAGAGTGTTGCCATCGCTTTTTATGCAACCCGTGCGGAATTGGTAGTGATAAGCAAAAGAATTAATTTACGATGGAGACGCTTCCAAAAACAAAGAATATCTGATCAGCATTGTTGTTGCTTAGCACCTTTGGCGAGATAGCCGCACAAGGCAAAAACCCCCCCGGCCCATCCGGCCGTCGGCCACCACCGATCATTCGTGTTATGTAAAAGAAGCTTTTGGTTCTATTTTTTTTTTTTTGTCTGCCTTTTGCTGTGTATTCTTATTGCTGCAATGGCTCTTTACTCCTGCGGGCAGCTGAGCTGTTGTTTTTAAAGTGCACGCACCTTGGCTTTAAATGTTGCTCCGGCCAAGGCCGTTGACTCTGGCGCCGCATCACGCGCAGCCTGAAAACCCAATTGCTTGAGCTGCAAATTTTTTTTTTCGTTTTTGCGTAATGTTATTGTTTGCACGTTGATTGGTTGGTTGGTTGGTTGGTTGGAGGGTTCGTTGCGGGTGGTTTTATTTGAAAAACAAAATCAGAATGTTAGTTTTAGCTGTATTATTAGTTTTTTTTTCGCCCCCCCGTTAGAAGGCCGCACGTAATCAGAAATGGGCAAATGTTGCTTGGGGCGCGGGGGAGTAGGCGGTGTTGCGAAAGGGTTGGCAATCGCGGCACACAATGTTTGCTTGTGCTTAACTGGCAAGCTGTTAATAATATTGTTATACTATTATCCTTTGTATTCTTACAATTCTCTGTATAAATCTAGCAGCCATTGCGTTGCGTTTGGATATTTGCACTCGGTTATTTCACGTATAGAAAAAAATTCGACCACTCGCACGTCTGAGACTTTACTTTGCGCCCGCTGTATCGCCACCTAGCGGAAAACTGGCGAATGTAGAGCAGGACCGATACGCACGTTATGGCTATCGAGCATGCTGCAAGAGTTGCCACATCCAGTAAAATGTCACATGTTCAGAAACATAAAAATGTGAGATTTTCTAAAACAAAGAGTTTTCTTTGTTAAATAGCTACAAGCAATGCTTATAAATTATTTAAATATTTTAAAATCAAAAATAAGTAATTTTTTTTTAAATGTGCATCACATTTGCATATTGTGGCAACAATTACAAAAACAAATTCAGTGAAATATGAGTTTTGAGTTACAAGCAAATAGGGTTTCATAGCACAATTTGAAGGTTTACAGTAAGAAAATTGTTAACATATTCAAAAATAGTTGTAAATTAGTTGCTTGATCGCTACATGTTGCATTGGCATCGTCAAGCAAGCAAATCGATACCGCTGCAGAAAAATATCGATAATATCTTTTGCAACGTTGCGTGTTACAGCCACAGTTTAAATTAATTTCGGCTCTTGCGTAGATTTTAAGCCATATTACATATAATATCTATGTAAATTAATAAACGGTGTTTAAATAGAACGCTACAATATTTGTAGGCACTGTTGCGGTTAAAATTTCTGTGCTGTACCTAACGCACATCTACAAAATTACCGACCAACGAGAGACAAAGCTACGCTACGGTCGTAACTGGCAAAGTGCACTGTGAACGGCCAATGCAGAATTGTCATACGCGAGTTTTTTTTTCGCGTTCAGTTTAGGTTTTAGTTACCTGCGCGCAACAACCCCGTCGCCTTAGCCGTTGTGCTTGCGTCCTGCGTTTCCAAATCGAAACTCGACAAAAATTCCAAACGCTGCGACCAAATGTGTGCACTGCATGCTTACCGATTCTGCTGCGCGTTGTAATTTGCTATCAAATCGTGTAAATACATAAGCGAAAGCAGCCGCAGCAGCAGCGCTTATACCCCGCGTATTGCTTTAGTGAGGCGCGCGTCTTTATTTTAACTTTTTTTTTTTTGTTGGCTCTGCGAACGAGCCAACGGGCAGCATTAAAGGTAAGCTGAAAGTGTATTGAGTGTTTTTTACGTGTTTAAAATGTGCACTTCGCAATGCATCTCAGCTGCTTGGGCCAATAAACACGCACGCACACACTCGCATCTCTCGCACACGGGCACACGCGCGAATACACGCGCACACACACACACACATATATATGTATAATTATATATATATGCGGGGCAGCACACGCACAAATACAAATGTATAACTGTGCCTGACAGCACACACTACACGACGACGGTCGTTAACGACAAAGTGCGACTCGTAACCCAGCTTGCCTACTTTGCTCAAATGCGCTGCGAACGCTGCCGAGTTTCTATTTAATATCATTTTTTGCTTGGGTTTTTTTTTCCGGATTTTTTTTTTCTTTCCGAAGAATTCTGTGTGCTGCCTTTTGTTGAGAAGCTGTGTAGGAATAAAAAAGCATTTATTTTTTTTGTGCCCAATTCCGTTTTGTGAGGTACATTGGATAAATAAAAAAAAAAAAAATTGTTGTTACCTTGCTTTTGCAGTTGCTCCTCGGCTTGGCCGCTAAAATAATTTCGAGAGACGAACGGTAGCATAATTATCGGCACGCTGGAGAAACAAAATAAACGCTCCCAGCTCATACGCGACAAAATGGTGTTGGCCGAGCGCAACACCAGCGACATTGTGCGCAATGGCCGCCGCTCACGTGGACCCAGCCCCAATACACATTCAAGCGGCGCTGGCAGCGGTGGTGCTGGCCATGGCCACAATTCTGCCACCGGCATGGGCGGCGGCGGTGCCGGTAGTGGTGGCGGCGGCGGCGGTGCCGGTGGCACAAACTCCACGGGCAATGAGAAGGGCACAGCTAACGTACCGGGTGCCGGCACACCGGAGAGCTCCGACGATGATAACTGTGAGTGTAAAGATTATAAGCATATATACAAACATATTTATATTGTTTAATTCAAATTGAAATTTTGTTTCCTATTGATCTCCATACAGCCACAAAACGCAACGGCAAATCCAAGGCAAAGCAGTCGGAATATGAAGGTAAGCCAATCCTCAACCGATGCCCACAGCAATGTGCATAGCTAATCCATAGTCTTGTACTTTGGTTTTTTTCCCCCTGTTCGTCATCAGAGAAAATACGCGTTGGACGCGACTATCAGGCGGTGTGTCCACAGCTGGTGCCCGAACTGGAACGCCGTCCGGAGCTGATGAACGAGCGCGCCTTGTTGGTCTGGTCGCCCACCAAGGAGATACCCGACATGAAGCGTAAGCCCCCCCCTCCCCCCATATATATAACTAAAATCTTTATGCATAACTGACGTAATCTTCAAAAACGACCAGTGGAGGAATACATTTCGGTGGCAAAGGAGAAATATGGCTACAACGGCGAACAGGCATTGGGCATGCTGTTCTGGCATAAGCACGATCTGGAGCGTGCGGTCATGGATTTGGCCAATTTTACGCCGTTCCCGGATGAGTGGACCATCGAGGATAAGGTGCTATTCGATCAGGCATTTCAGTTTCATGGCAAAAGCTTCCATCGCATACGCCAAATGGTAATTATTGTGTATACATATATCTATATATTACAAATATATTTCATTTAATGTATGTATGTATGTACATATACCCTATATATAGCTGCCGGACAAATCGATAGCCAGTCTGGTGAAATATTATTATTCGTGGAAGAAAACGCGCCATCGCAGCAGCGCCATGGATCGTCAGGAGAAAATGATAAAGGCGGCCGTTAAGGATGGATCCGAGAACGGCAGCGAGGTGGGCAGCAATGAGGAATCCGATAACGATGACAAGGTAATTATCAGTTAGAACTTAGCACAACTACCAAAAAAAAAAAAACAAAAAAACAAAACAAAAACAACGACAAGAAAAAATGAAATCAAGACTTCCACTCCTCCGACACCCTCCTATTCTCCATCCACCATACATATACATATACACATACATGCATACATACATACATACATACATACATGCACATATGCATTCACATATACATGCGCATAACTCATCATCAGCTTAGTTCATACATGCATAAGTACTACATGCCGAGAGATCTCCATTCACGCTCATCCCCACACACACACACACGCAATTACAGACATATGAACACACACACACGCACAAACACACGTTTTTAACGCACACACACACGCACACTGTTAGCTAATCTTAGGACTCTTGCCACACCCACAAGTCTCACGTTTTTACAAAAATGTCCGCTGGCTTTCCCATAAACGTTCAGATACTATATGTATCTATATGTATATTTGATTGTTGTGCTTGTACCATATGTTTATATCGATCCCAGTGCACAACATAATCGTTGTCCAACACTAAACATATGAGTTTTGAAAGCAGAGTTTTTTTTTTTACCCTTGTTAGGAATTGCTTAAGAAATTTTGTGTTTATATAGAATAATGTTTTTTGGAGAGTGTGCTCCAAAAATATTGTAAATGCTTGGGGAATAGGTATTCCCTGTTGAATATACTAAAAATGTTAAGAACTGCTTTACAGTTATCTAGGTGAATATGTCAGATATATACAGAAGATAATGAGAGGATCATTCTGGCTAGTTTAAGTTAAACTTATATAATTTTTTAGTTAGAATATATTGTATTGTATTGATAAAGAACAAGAGTTTCTAATTTGTTCATAGGGAAGTATTATAGACAGAAATAAATATATATATATATATATATATATATATATATATATATATATATATATATATATGTATATAGCAGCATACTATGTGGCATATAATACAGAAAGAAGTTTAAAAGATATTGCACCAATATAAAAAGAGGCATTTTAAGATCGAATATCAAATGATTGATAAGATAATATATATAAGAATGCGCTTGAGGAAAGTTCTTTATGATATATTACAGAAATTTTAAAGAGAAATATGCATGCATATCGATTTTCTAATTTATGTATATAAGAAAGTATTCTTTTCGATGGATAATAGTTTATATAGACATATAATAGAAAAATTAACAGATGAACTGAATAGTCGTTAATGTAGACATAGGAGTACTCCATAAATAGTCCTTAATGTAAACATAGGAGTACTCCATAAATAGTCCTTAATGTAAACATGGGAGTACTCCATAAATAGTCCTTAATGTATATAGAGGGGAATGCTCTAGAGTCCTTAATTACCCTGCTCTATTTAGAGTTGGTTGCATGGACACCAAGTAAAGTGTATTTTTAGGAGCTTTATATAACTAGGAATAGATAAAATATATAGTTGATTAATGAGCCTAATAGCAGGCATATTGATTGATATGCAACATATTTAGCAAGTTCTATTTGAAGCTCTTCAAAGAAACAACTTGACAGGTTTACAAAAGATTGCTGTAGATAGCTGATAATAAGTAATAATAACAAAACTTGTCACGAGCAAAGTGAAACGAGTTTTTCCGTTCTATAAAAAGAGCTTGTGCATTTTATTCGTACAGTTTCCGAAATTCGAAAAGATTCTTTTCTTTGACGATTATTTTATGTTGCGGGATCGATAGGCATGCTTCCAAATACTTACGTTCAAAAACTCAACGACGCTGCGCAACGCCTCACGCGTGTCATGTGTTCTATTTTTAGAAAAACTTGACGAAACAGCAATTTTGACAGCTGACGTTTTTTGGGGGCGCCGCAGTGTTGCATTTTGTGCATTAACAGTTGTTTATGTATGCATGGCTGTATGTTAGCCTCTCTCTGTGTGTGTGTGTGTGTGTGTGTGCGTGTGTGTGTGTGTGTGTGCGTGTGTGTGTGTGTGTGCACGCACACTAGAGCAAACAGTATTTGCTTGAGAGCAAATTCTTAAAGGGTTGGGCAAAGCAAATCGGCCGGAACGTACGCCAAACATAACCTGTAAACACGCATAGGCTGAAGACTATATATAAATTTGATATATATAAGTAATTTGTCATGCTCCAAAATGTGTCTGATAAGTTATAAAAACTGAACTATGAACATAAAAATTATTTATATGTGAATACATACATATATTATTCTGATTATGATTACAATTATTTTTATTTGTATTTGTCTCCAAATATCGCATAAGACTAAATTAAGGCTGTAAACCGTAAAACTATCTAACATGGAATCCGTCAAGGCGCGTCTATTTGTTGGTTCGGTCTGCTCTAGATCGAAATGGGCCAAAGTTTAAGCTAGAACTGTAGAGATTTTCAGGTTTCTATATATCGTAGTCTATAGCATGTAGCTTAAGATCGAATAGTTGTATGTATATATTTGCTTTTGGCACAATTGCTTCCTCTTTTTTTCGGGTGCATTTCTTCTCTTCTTTCTCTCAAAAACTCTTTGCATATGCGATATACATATACCCTACCCTAACGGGCGTAGTTGGTTCGATTAGTTAAGTCGCGGGATTCAAGCCCATATGAACGATGATATAGATATTGTAAAAAATATGGTTCAATATTTTTTCAGATAATCGCCGTGCCTGCATACCTCTCATAAGAACTTAAAACATAAACACACACACATACACACACAACCAAACACACACACACACACACACACAACCCATACATTCAGCTAATTTGTATGTGTCTTATGCCAAAACCAAAACATTGACCAGCATCTTTAAGACTTTAGAATCAAATCTACACATAAAGAAAAAAAAAGAAATATCTTTTTTTTTCTCTATGTTAAAATTATTAATTTTTTTTTTTTTTTTTAAATGATTTTATATTAAGTCTATAAAGAAATCAATCCGCGTGAATCTAGACGTAAGGCAAATAGACATTTTGCTCTTTATTTATATGTAGATTATATATATATATATATATGTATAGAGATACATATTTTTTTACGAAAAGCGAGTATTAAACTAAATTATTATATAGTACATATATGCTAGTAATTTATAAATAAATCAAGTACTAATTCAATGCTTTTATGTATTAAAGAAAATGAGAAAAACGAATCGAAACAAAGCACAAACAGTATATCCAAAATTATACATACACTTATAGTTATACTACATATATAGAAAGATATAAATAGAAAATAGAAAAAAAAAAACAATAACATGTTGATAATAATGATGACGATGATAATGACGATGATAATGATAATGATGATGATGATAATGATGATGATGATAATAATGCTGATGATAATCACACACGTAATGCTAATAAATTTCAAATCTTGTTTGCAAGAAGATTAAACAAAAAAAAACCAACAATTTATATGTGTTTCTTATTCATAAAACCTCAAATCGAATTAAGTTCAACGAAAAAAAAAAAGAAAAGAAAAGAGTTTCTAGTTTTCTTTTTCGGATCCCTTGGTTTTCCAAATATCGAAAAACACGCGCATACAAGCACAGTACCGTTACGCATACACACACACGCACACTCACACGCACACCCATATACACATACATATACATATACAAATAAATGTTGTATATGACGCCTACAACAAATCGGGATCAGACTTAACTATGCTAAATTCAAGTATTCTTTCATATCATACACTCAGACACGCACACACACACACACACACACAGACAGAGACACAGACACACATACGCATACGCATACACGTCACACTAATGCCCACATGCTTCCCGTAATCGCCCTGGTATATAGCTAACTGAATAAACACTATACTAATTACTGTTAGTCGTATAGTAATATAACCTAATGCATTATCACATATGTATATGTAGACTGAATGTTGCATTTGATTTACTTTTAAGTTTTATGATTATTATTATTATTATCAACATTAATTGGTTTGTGCACTGATCGGAGCTTTATTTTTGTTTGCCCCCCCAACCCCCCTACCCATATATATATATGTATATATACCCCGCCCCGCCCTTAAGTTTTTATAAGTTGACCTTGTTCTTCACTCCGTTACTCGTTGCAATTTTACTCGCTAAAATAACTGCTCGTTATGAGAAAAAATTTCGTTGCATTTGGCCGCTAAATCGTTGCGAGCACTCGCTAAGTTTTACTCGTTACTTTTTCAAGGCTAACTCGTTGCGAGCACTCGCTACGTTGCACTCGTTACTTTTTCAAAGCTAATACACCAAAAGCTAACATTCTCTGGTTTCATTTGGATCTAAGGTGAAATTTCAATATTTTATTTTAAGCACATGCCAATTAAAAAAACAAACACACAAGCACACACACAAACAAACACACATACACACACACACTCGAGCAATGCCAACGCAACTTTTGTAAAAGAAAAGAGAGAGAGAGAGAGAGAGAGAGAGAGAGAGAGAAATTCCCTTATTTAAATAAGAAAAAAAGAGTGCAATAAAATGAAATAAATTAAACAGATCTACACCAACAAATCTTGTATATGTGTATGTGTGCTACATGCAATTGTGCATAAGCATACATATATATAACATATACATATATATATTTATATATATGTACCTGTATGTATGTGTATATGTATATGTATATGTGTAAGCATAGCGTTTGAGCTTGTTGCAGTGTGGAACATTTGGCCCGTTAGTACAAAAGCAAAAAGTCCCAAAAAAAGGAAATCAAAAAAAATATCCCATTCGATTTTCAAATACCGAACAAAACGCAAACAAAAACGCAAAAATACCAAAAAACAAACACATACACTATACACGTACACACGCGCACACACATATACACACGCACACACACACACATACATACGCCTACCAATGCATACATACTCATGCGCCTTGCAGTCCAGAAAGCAGCAGAGCGAGTTTAAAAATCAATTTGAATTAAACAAAAAAAAAATATAAATATATATATATATATATACATATATATGTATATACATCAACAAAGACAAGTTCAATATGTTGAAGAAGAAGCACATGTAGAGAGTTGAAATTTTGTTTGATCTTCGATTAGGGTCGAAGGAGGAGGAGATGGTTGGGCGGGGGCTGCTAGCTAGCGTGGGGAACTACGACAACAACAACAACTACAACAACAACAACAACTATGTACCTCTTAAGTGTTACCAAGTGAACTAAAGCAAAAACCAACAAACTGTTTTTTTCTCTTCTCTTTGCATTTACTGTCAAAATAAACCAACACACACATTCACAAAAAAAAAAAAAAACAAAAAAAACCTTAACACAAACTGTCCGCAACTGACGTTATAAAAACCAACGCATACGATATATATAATAACGTACCGTACGATCAAAAATCAAATCGAATTAATTTCAAAAACAAAAAACAAAATGAATTCGCTTGCTGCTGCTGCTATTTGCGACTGCGTTGGCATTAACCACCATTCATGACCCTCAATAAAACCAACAACTAAAACTTACGGCTGGGCAGAGGGCGAACAACAACAATTCCACGATGAACAACAACAATAGCGGCAGTCATAGTAATGCTGGAACGCCTGGAAGCAACGGTAACGGCAACGGCAACGGCAATGCCAATAGCAACAGCAACAACAGCAATAACAACAATAGTAACAGCAACAGCAACAGCAATGTAACTGGCGACAGCAACAACGGCAGCGGCAGCGGCATCGGTGGCGGCAGCAGCAGCAATAGCAACAGTAACAGCAACAGTAACAGCAACAGCAACAGTAACAGCAACAGCAACAGCAACAACAACGATCTGGACGCCGATCAGCTGTGCATCTATACAAATGCATTGAGCGATGATATGCTCGGGTTTGGCCTGCCCGGCTTTGGCCTGTCTATCGATAACGGCGGCGATATTGATAACGATAACAACAATCCAAGCGGCAACATTGGCAACACTGGCAGCAACACCAATGCACGACGCGTCGTTGTGGGCGGTTTTTGCAAAAATTGCAACGTTGTCTGCTACATTTTATTCGATTCGCCATTGGGGCGCATGTGCAAAAGTTGTCACACGCACTGGAGGTAGATATTGCCATAAAATATTTAAAAAAAAAAAAAAAAAAAAAAAAAAATTAGCAAGAAAACAACTACAAACTCTAGCTAAATATGTTGTTAAATCTCCAAAAAGCTAATGCTAAGTTTTTCTCTCTCTCTCTCTCTTCCACTTTCTCTCTCTTTGAACCCGTACAAAAAAAAAAAACAAACAAAATATGATGTTGCATAACTTTTGACCAACAAAATGTCTACACACACACACACACACACGCACACGCTCACACACATTCGCATTCATTTGTTGCTTGTGTCCGCCTTCTCGCGCCAATCCTTTCTCCCTTAATCCATACCCTCTGCACCCCCTGCACCCCTTGCACCCCCTGCACCCTGCACTGCGCTATTTTGCTGGCGGCCTGGCCACAGACGCACCGGCAATCGTCGTCCCATCTCCGGCCCGGACAGCATTGCACCCACAAAACGTTCCACACACAACAGCGCCGCAGCGGCGGATCGATCCAAGCGTAAACCGCCACGCGGCATGTACATCAATCATGATGATCTCACCGCCTTGGCCGGCTGTAAAAATCCGTGTGAATATTTAGCCGAAGGCGATCGTAAAATTGCCGCCCTCATGGCAGAAGTAAGAAATGTAATTTTTATTTATATTCATCATCTTTTTTGTGTTTCGTGTTTCCGTCCAACTTATTGCATGTCCCCTTTCGTCTCTTCTAGTTGTTAACTGGAATGTTAACCTCAAAGTTTTCACATTCCAGTTATCAACGTTCAAAAACCAAAGAGTTAAACAAACTAAGGCTAGTTCTTGGGGAAGGGGGGAACTCTAGAAGCTTTTGTTTCAATCTCTTCGAGTAGAATTCTCTCTCGCTCTATATATATATATCTATCTATCTATCTTTAATTTAACTGTACTTTTATATGTATATAACGGTTCTAGAAAGCGCTTATAAATAAGTCACTTCTTTTTTTTGAGAAATTTTTCTGTAAAGCTTTTCAGTTGGTAGTTTTATGCTGGGCAGTGTTAAAATTTATACAAAAAAAAAAAGGAAAAGCTGAGTATATTAATTGGTTGAAGATTTCTTTCTCAGCTACAGGGTATTAAGGGGCTCTATCATTTCTGTTATGTAGCTTAGCGGGGCGTATTGGCTTGCACGTGCTTTGTTTTTGTAGTCGTTGTTAATGTCACTCACCCAAAGAAACGCACACACACACACACGCATACGCACACTCACACACACACACGCACACGCACCCGTATTGCATTATGCTGCACACACACATACACACACACACACACAGAGAAGCGACAATACGGAGACGTTAACGACCCACGGACCAGACCCAACGTTACCATTGACATTTTGGATTAAATGCCCGACGGCCCATTACAGATCCAAAAGAATAGGCAAATGATGGAGCAACTGGAAAAGGATTGCAGCGATGGCAACGTGGACGATAGCAGCCCCAACGGAGGAGCCCAAAAGACGACGACGACGACGACGCCCAGCAGCACGGAGACAACAGCCGCTGCCCAGCCCCGCATCACGGCACGCTGGACGTCCGATGAGATTGAAGTGGCGCTGCTCGCCCTGCGCGACTATGGCAAAAACTTTCCGGTAAGTGGCCAAAAATATAATCTTTCGCCCGACTCGCTTTTATAATGCGCCAATTTGCTTACCAGATGATTGCCAAAGTCGTGGGCACCAAGACGGAGGCGCATGTGCGCACCTTCTATGTGAGCAATCGTCGACGCTACAATCTGGATCAGATTGTCAAGGAGTACGAGGCCAAGTCTGAGGACTCCAACATGGAGGAGCAGTGCGATGCTGCTCCAGCAGCTGCCGCTGCGGCTACAACTGCCGCCGTCGCCGCCGCCGCAACAGCCGCAACAGCCACCGCTGGCAATGTGGTGGATGGCAGTAAATCGGCGGCCAATGAGACAAGTGACGCCACCAGCCAGGAGCTGGCCAAGAAGGAGGAGCCGGCCAATGCCAGTGCCAATGCCAATGCCAATGTCAACAGCACCAGCAACAACAACAACAACAACAACACTACTACTACAAAAAAGAAGCCAGAACTGATCAATGCAGCAATCGCTGCACTCAAGAGCAGCGAGAGCGCCAGCTCAACAGCCGCCGCTCCACTTTCGGCTGCACTCGCTGCGGCAACAGCTACTGCCACGGGTACTGCCACGGCTAATAACGGTGCTGCTGGGGCGGCGAGTGTCAATAAATCGACGTTGGCGATTAGTGCGCCAACCATAACCATTGTGGATGAATCGGACACGGCGACCAGCTCCAGCAGCGATTTGACAAACAGCAACAATATGGCGCCAGCGACTGGCGGCAACTCGGTCTCGTCGCTGTCGGGCATCAGCAGCAGCAACAGCAGCAGCAGCAGCGCACCCGCCAAATCATCGACCAACAACAATCACAACGATGCCGACAGCGAGGAGTCGCTATCGCTCAAATCAGCTCATGTTCCAGTTAAACGTGACAATTCCGATTTGGTAGGTCAACAATATAAATTACTCGTTGTATTTTCGCTCTTAATGCGCTAGAAATCGAATTGGTTTATTACTCGTTGCTTATCGCTCACTGAAAGTCATTCGACTTTTTTTTATACGTTACTTTTCGGATTGATCGCGTTAAGTTATTCGCTATGATTACTCGTTCTTATTGACTCGCTGTGTTTCAAACTTTAGCTACTTGTAAATTGTGCGTTATAAATTACATGCTCAAAGTTGTTCGCTGCTCACAACTCGTTGTATTTGACTCGTTGTTTAGCAAACTTTATGTACTTTGATTTTTTTTTCAAATTATTCGCTCAAAGTTATTCGCTACTTATTACTCGCTGTGATCCACTCGCTGTTTATTGCTGGTATTAAGCGACTCGTTGTAATTGACTCGCTGAATATTTGCATTTTTGTAAATTGCTTGTTTATTCGTTATTCGCCACCAACTACTCGTTGTAATTGTTTCGATGTATATCAAAAGCGGTTTATTTCTAAATGTCTGGTTTTTTTTACTCGCTCAAAGTTACTCGCTACTAATTACTCGTTATTGATTCGTTGTACATAAAAAGTTCTATAATTTTAAATTGCTTGTTTTAAAATACTCGCCTCAAAGTTACTCGCTTCTAACTACACGTTATTTACTCGCTATAAATTGTTCTTTGTATATCACTCACTAATTCTCTCTCGCTCTCATTTTCTTTTTACAGAACACTGGCGAATTGCCGCCAGCCAAAAAAATAGCGCTCGCCGTCGGCGCCGAGTTCCTTGCTAAGTGAGAGCCGCGCCCCACAACTCGCCCAATGGACTCAACTGGTCTGGTCACAGGCGATATACGATGCATGAATTATATCGCATAACTATATATATATATATATATATACATATATATATATATACAACCGATGTGTGTGTATCGTTAGCTGTATAGCCCAAAGGTTGTGGCGTGTGTTTACAATTTCATATGCGTAGCTCTGCTTAGCTCTACACCCAACGCTACTCTTAACTTTTATTTTAAACATCAGACACGGAGACTTGTCTGAAGAACCACACACACACACACACACACACGCACACACACGCGTACATTTATAGATTGGTTAATTAGTGGATTATTATTATTATTATTATCGTATCTTGCACTTATACTATCTACCTTTCGCCGATTCAAAACGTTTTGTACCAATTTTTTTGTTTAAACATTTCGTGTCGTGGTTCGCATTTAAACATGATAAATGGATATATATATATATATTTATATATATATATATATATATTGAAATAGTTGATAGATCATTTATTGTAATAGAGCAGAGCACGATCACACGATATGATCGGCAACTAATTTTTTCTATAACTAAGTTTACTTAATTTTTTTTTTCTTAATTTTATTTTGTATATATGTTTGTAATTTGTCGTGAGTCGTTTCGATGAATTTGGGCCGATTTACCGATAGGTTTTCGATAGGTTTTCGATAGGTTTTTACTTTTTTTTTGTTTTTGTATAGCTGGAATGACTTAATTTAACACACACAACGGACACCTACACACACACACCTATACACACACGAAGATGGTTGAATAGATGACTGCGCGCCCTCACACACACACACACACGAACACACACACACCTATACACACACCTATACACAGCCACACACAGCAGGAGGACAACAAGAAAATAGACGGATGCGAATGCCAGCAGCAGTAGACAAAAAGTTACTACTACAATTTATGTATTTAATAATTATAATATTAATATTAATATAAAAAAAAAGAGAAAACAACAAAAAAAAGAAAAAACAAAGCGTGAATATTGTATAATTATAAAGCGTAAACCTAAAAGTGTAAACCAACAAAACTTTTTTTTTCGTGCTGTAATTTAGCATAGATACGTTTGGGTTCGCTTGTATACAACACACACACACACACACGAAACACACACACACGAAACACACACACACGAAACACACAAATCATGGCAGGTGTTTTTTTCTTATATATCATAAATTCTTTTTTAGTCATTTTTAAGAGTTTTTAATTTGGATTCTTTATTTCCCCAAAAGAAATACACACACGCACACATACGCACACGCCAACACAAACACACGCACACCACGCTAACAAAGTGTATACAAGAAGCGAAAAACCCGTTTAAGAACTTAAAAATAAAATCAAATATTAAAATAAATAACCGATGACTTTATAATGCGAAATTGTACTTTTCAATTTTTCAGCGAGTCGACAAGCTTTTATTTACATACCTATATTTTTAGCTACTTTATAATTATGTTTTAATATTCGAACTGAGCCCGATTTGAGATTAAACGTGATGTGATGTTTTTAATTTTTTTGATGCCAATCGATAGATAGGATTTTGAAAGATCGTTGACTTTTGAATTTTGATTAGAACCACATCGTTCTTGGAAATAAAAAAAACAGCAGGTTGTTTATGCAATTAAATAATTGATTTATTTATGTTAAAATTTAAATTTTGTTGTTTTTTATGTTATCTTCTTAATTATTCTTCCTAAAATTACACAAATCGATCATATATGAGAATTTTTGCTTATTTAAACTTAAAATAACTATATCTGGCATAATTAAAGTCCGTTCCAGCAAACATCTGCTTTGTCACTCGTGAAGGTCCTTAGAGCTCATTGTAGTTCTTAATTTGTCAGTCTGATAAGACAAAAACACATTTAAATTAAACAAGGCAATAAATATATACAGACATTTTATGTAAAGAAAAAAGGACATAACTCGGTCATGTCCTTGCAGATTTTCAAAGACGATCTTAATGAAATTTTACCAGTTGATAGTCCTGGTTAATACAATTCTTTTGGCACATGACTCGCAAGGATACGCATGGATACAGCCGAGTTATGGCCTATTTTTAATATACAAAATTGTCCTTAAAACTTTTCTGTTTGAAGGACTTTCGTCCTTTGACTTGTACATTTTTTAATGGGAGGGTGAGAACCCAATGCTGGCCAAAGGACATCCCGATAGTCCTTCAAATGTCAAAGTCCGACTTACCCCTAGGAAAAATTTCGACGCAATTTTTTGTTGAATTCCGGAAATCCTTGAATGCCGATCGATAGTAATGCTCACCACGAGCTTAAAAAGGCATATCCTTCATTCTGTCGATTTTGGCCAAAACTTAGATTTTCATTTTTTTGATACCAATCGATAGTACGAATTCAAAAAGGTTTAACATTTCAAAATCGGACAATATTTACCCGAGATATTCAACAAAATTCATCAAAAAAGTTATGATTTTCGAACCGACCCCGATTTTTAAAAAAACGTGATGTAACCCCTTGCCATTTTGCCGATTTTGGCCAAAATTTAGATTTTCATTTTTTTGATGCCAATCGATAGTACTGGTCATTACGAGTCAAAAATGGTATAAAATTCCCAAATCGGACAATATTTGGCCAAGATATACCAAAAAATCATCAAAAAAGGTTGACTTTACAAACGAATCGTTTTTTGGTCCACAACTTTTTTTAACCAACCGATTTTTGAAATGTTTGAATGCCAATTGATAGTAGGGATTCGTACGAATTCAAAAAGGTATAACATTTCAAAATCGGGCAATATTTACTGACAATATTTGGCCAAGATATACAAAAAAATCATCAAAAAAGGTTGACTTTACAAACGAATCGTTTTTTGGTCCACAACTTTTTTTAACCAACCGATTTTCGAAATATTTGAATGCCAATTGATAGTAGGGATCCGTACGAATTCAAAAAGGTATATTATTTCAAAATCGGACAATATTTACCCGAGATATTCAACAAAAATCATCAAAAAAGTTATGATTTTCGAACCGACCCCGATTTTTTAAAAAAACGTGATGTAACCCCTTGCCGTTTTGCCGATTTTGGCCAAAATTTAGATTTTCATTTTTTTGATGCCAATCGATAGTACTGGTCATTACGAGTCAAAAATGGTATAAAATTCCCAAATCGGACAATATTTGGCCAAGATATACCAAAAAATCATCAAAAAAGGTTGACTTTACAAACGAATCGTTTTTTGGTCCACAACTTTTTTCAACCAACCGATTTTTGAAATGTTTGAATGCCAATTGATAGAAGGGATTCGTACGAATTCAAAAAGGTATAACATTTCAAAATCGGACAATATTTACTGACAATATTTGGCCAAGATATACCAAAAAAATCATCAAAAAAGGTTGACTTTACAAACGAATCGTTTTTTGGTCCACAACTTTTTTTACACAACCGATTTTTGAAATGTTTGAATGCCAATTGATAGTAGGGATTCGTACGAATTCAAAAAGGTATAACATTTCAAAATCGGACAATATTTACTGACAATATTTGGCCAAGATATACCAAAAAAATCATCAAAAAAGGTTGACTTTACAAACGAATCGTTTTTTGGTCCACAACTTTTTTCAACCAACCGATTTTTGAAATGTTTGAATGCCAATCGATAGTAGGGGTTCGTACGAATTCAAAAAGGTATAACATTTCAAAATCGGACAATATTTACTGACAATATTTGGCCAAGATATACCAAAAAAATCATCAAAAAAGGTTGACTTTACAAACGAATCGTTTTTTGGTCCACAACTTTTTTTAACCAACCGATTTTCGAAATATTTGAATGCCAATTGATAGTAGGGATCCATACGAATTCAAAACGGTATATTATTTCAAAATCGGACAATATTTACCCGAGATATTCAACAAAAATCATCAAAAAAGTTATGATTTTCGAACCGACCCCGATTTTTAAAAAAAACGTGATGTAACCCCTTGCCATTTTGCCGATTTTGGCCAAAATTTAGATTTTCATTTTTTTGATGCCAATCGATAGTACTGATCCTTACGAGTCAAAAATGGTATAAAATTCCCAAATCTGACAATATTTGGCCAAGATATACCAAAAAAATCATCAAAAAAGGTTGACTTTACAAACGAATCGTTTTTTGGTCCACAACTTTTTTCAACCAACCGATTTTTGAAATGTTTGAATGCCAATCGATAGTAGGGGTTCGTACGAATTCAAAAAGGTATATTATTTCAAAATCGGACAATATTTACCCGAGATATTCAACAAAAATCATCAAAAAAGTTATGATTTTCGAACCGACCCCGATTTTTAAAAAAAACGTGATGTAACCCCTTGCCATTTTGCCGATTTTGGCCAAAATTTAGATTTTCTTTTTTTTGATGCCAATCGATAGTACTGATCCTTACGAGTCAAAAATGGTATAAAATTCCCAAATCTGACAATATTTGGCCAAGGTATACCAAAAAAGCATCAAAAAAGGTTGACTTTACAAACGAATCGTTTTTTGGTCCACAACTTTTTTTAACCAACCGATTTTTAAAATGTTTGAATGCCAATTGATAGTAGGGATTCGTACGAATTCAGAAAGGTATAACATTTCAAAATCGGACAATATTTACTGACAATATTTGGCCAAGATATACCAAAAAAGCATCAAAAAAGGTTGACTTTACAAACGAATCGTTTTTTGGTCCACAACTTTTTTTAACCAACCGATTTTTAAAATGTTTGAATGCCAATTGATAGTAGGGATTCGTACGAATTCAGAAAGGTATAACATTTCAAAATCGGACAGTATTTACTGACAATATTTGGCCAAGATATACCAAAAAAATCATCAAAAAAGGTTGACTTTACAAACGAATCGTTTTTTGGTCCACAACTTTTTTCAACCAACCGATTTTTGAAATGTTTGAATGCCAATCGATAGTAGGGGTTCGTACGAATTCAAAAAGGTATAACATTTCAAAATCGGACAATATTTACTGACAATATTTGGCCAAGATATACCAAAAAAATCATCAAAAAAGGTTGACTTTACAAACGAATCGTTTTTTGGTCCACAACTTTTTTCAACCAATCGACTTTTGAAATATTTGAATGCCAATTGATAGTAGGGATCCGTACGAATTCAAAAAGGTATATTATTTCAAAATCGGACAATATTTACCCGAGATATTCAACAAAAATCATCAAAAAAGTTATGATTTTCGAACCGACCCCGATTTTTTAAAAAAACGTGATGTAACCCCTTGCCATTTTGCCGATTTTGGCCAAAATTTAGATTTTCTTTTTTTTGATGCCAATCGATAGTACTGATCCTTACGAGTCAAAAATGGTATAAAATTCCCAAATCTGACAATATTTGGCCAAGATATACAAAAAAATCATCAAAAAAGGTTGACTTTACAAACGAATCGTTTTTTGGTCCACAACTTTTTTCAACCAACCGATTTTTTAAATGTTTGAATGCCAATTGATAGTAGGGATTTGTACGAGTTCAAAAAGGTATAACATTTCAAAATGGGACAATATTTACTGACAATATTTGGCCAAGATATACCAAAAAAATCATCAAAAAAGGTTGACTTTACAAACGAATTGTTTTTTGGTCCACAACTTTTTTCAACCAACCGATTTTTGAAATATTTGAATGCCAATTGATAGTAGGGATCCGTACGAATTCAAAAAGGTATATTATTTCAAAATCGGACAATATTTACCCGAGATATTCAACAAAAATCATCAAAAAAGTTATGATTTTCGAACCGACCCCGATTTTTTAAAAAAACGTGATGTAACCCCTTGCCATTTTGCCGATTTTGGCCAAAATTTAGATTTTCATTTTTTTGATGCCAATCGATAGTACTGATCCTTACGAGTCAAAAATGGTATAAAATTCCCAAATCTGACAATATTTGGCCAAGATATACCAAAAAATCATCAAAAAAGGTTGACTTTACAAACGAATCGTTTTTTGGTCCACAACTTTTTTCAACCAACCGATTTTTGAAATGTTTGAATGCCAATTGATAGTAGGGATTCGTACGAATTCAAAAAGGTATAACATTTCAAAATCGGACAATATTTACTCGACGATATTCAACCAAAAAAATCATCAAAAAAGTTATGATTTTCGAACCGACCCCGATTTTTAAAAAAACGTGATGTAACCCCTTGCCATTTTGCCGATTTTTGCCAAAATTTAGATTTTCATTTTTTTGATGCCAATCGATAGTACTGATCCTTACGAGTCAAAAATGGTATAAAATTCCACAAATACTGACAATATTTGGCCAAGATATACCAAAAAAATCATCAAAAAAGGTTGACTTTACAAACGAATCGTTTTTTGGTCCACAACTTTTTTCAACCAACCGATTTTTGAAATGTTTGAATGCCAATTGATAGTAGGGATTCGTACGAATTCAAAAAGGTATAACATTTCAAAATCGGACAATATTTACTGACAATATTTGGCCAAGATATACCAAAAAAATCATCAAAAAAGGTTGACTTTACAAACGAATCGTTTTTTGGTCCACAACTTTTTTCAACCAACCGATTTTTGAAATATTTGAATGCCAATTGATAGTAGGGATTCGTACGAATTCAAAAAGGTATAACATTTCAAAATCGGACAATATTTACCCGAGATATTCAACAAAAATCATCAAAAAAGTTATGATTTTCGAACCGACCCCGATTTTTTAAAAAAACGTGATGTAACCCCTTGCCATTTTGCCGATTTTGGCCAAAATTTAGATTTTCTTTTTTTGATGCCAATCGATAGTACTGATCCTTACGAGTCAAAAATGGTATGAACATTCCAAAATCGGACAAATTTACTGACAATATTTGGCCAAGATATACAAAAAAATCATCAAAAAAGGTTGACTTTACAAACGAATCGTGTTTTGGTCCACAACTTTTTTCAACCAACCGATTTTTTAAATGTTTGAATGCCAATTGATAGTAGGGATTCGTACGAGTTCAAAAAGGTATAACATTTCAAAATGGGACAATATTTGCTGACAATATTTGGCCAAGATATACCAAAAAAATCATCAAAAAAGGTTGACTTTACAAACGAATTGTTTTTTGGTCCACAACTTTTTTCAACCAACCGATTTTTGAAATATTTGAATGCCAATTGATAGTAGGGATCCGTACGAATTCAAAAAGGTATATTATTTCAAAATCGGACAATATTTACCCGAGATATTCAACAAAAATCATCAAAAAAGTTATGATTTTCGAACCGACCCCGATTTTTTAAAAAAACGTGATGTAACCCCTTGCCATTTTGCCGATTTTGGCCAAAATTTAGATTTTCATTTTTTTGATGCCAATCGATAGTACTGATCCTTACGAGTCAAAAATGGTATAAAATTCCCAAATCTGACAATATTTGGCCAAGATATACAAAAAAATCATCAAAAAAGGTTGACTTTACAAACGAATCGTTTTTTGGTCCACAACTTTTTTCAACCAACCGATTTTTGAAATGTTTGAATGCCAATTGATAGTAGGGATTCGTACGAATTCAAAAAGGTATAACATTTCAAAATCGGACAATATTTACCGGAGATATTCAACAAAAATCATCAAAAAAGTTATGATTTTCGAACCGACCCCGATTTTTTAAAAAAACGTGATGTAACCCCTTGCCATTTTGCCGATTTTGGCCAAAATTTAGATTTTCATTTTTTTGATGCCAATCGATAGTACTGATCCTTACGAGTCAAAAATGGTATAAAATTCCCAAATCTGACAATATTTGGCCAAGATATACCAAAAAAATCATCAAAAAAGGTTGACTTTACAAACGAATCGTTTTTTGGTCCACAACTTTTTTCAACCAACCGATTTTTGAAATATTTGAATGCCAATTGATAGTAGGGATTCGTACGAATTCAAAAAGGTATATTATTTCAAAATCGGACAATATTTACCCGAGATATTCAACAAAAATCATCAAAAAAGTTATGATTTTCGAACCGACCCCGATTTTTTAAAAAAACGTGATGTAACCCCTTGCCATTTTGCCGATTTTGGCCAAAATTTAGATTTTCTTTTTTTTGATGCCAATCGATAGTACTGATCCTTACGAGTCAAAAATGGTATAAAATTCCCAAATCTGACAATATTTGGCCAAGATATACCAAAAAATCATCAAAAAAGGTTGACTTTACAAACGAATCGTTTTTTGGTCCACAACTTTTTTCAACCAACCGATTTTTGAAATGTTTGAATGCCAATTGATAGTAGGGATTCGTACGAATTCAAAAAGGTATATTATTTCAAAATCGGACAATATTTACCCGAGATATTCAACAAAAATCATCAAAAAAGTTATGATTTTCGAACCGACCCCGATTTTTTAAAAAAACGTGATGTAACCCCTTGCCATTTTGCCGATTTTGGCCAAAATTTAGATTTTCATTTTTTTGATGCCAATCGATAGTACTGATCCTTACGAGTCAAAAATGGTATAAAATTCCCAAATCTGACAATATTTGGCCAAGATATACCAAAAAAATCATCAAAAAAGGTTGACTTTACAAACGAATCGTTTTTTGGTCCACAACTTTTTTCAACCAACCGATTTTTGAAATGTTTGAATGCCAATTGATAGTAGGGATTCGTACGAATTCAAAAAGGTATAACATTTCAAAATCGGACAATATTTACCCGAGATATTTGGCCAATACAAAAATCATCAAAAAAGTTATGATTTTCGAACCGACCCCGATTTTTTAAAAAAACGTGATGTAACCCCTTGCCATTTTGCCGATTTTGGCCAAAATTTAGATTTTCTTTTTTTTGATGCCAATCGATAGTACTGATCCTTACGAGTCAAAAATGGTATAAAATTCCCAAATCTGACAATATTTGGCCAAGATATACCAAAAAAATCATCAAAAAAGGTTGACTTTACAAACGAATCGTTTTTTGGTCCACAACTTTTTTCAACCAACCGATTTTTGAAATATTTGAATGCCAATTGATAGTAGGGATCCGTACGAATTCAAAAAGGTATATTATTTCAAAATCGGACAATATTTACCCGAGATATTCAACAAAAATCATCAAAAAAGTTATGATTTTCGAACCGACCCCGATTTTTTAAAAAAACGTGATGTAACCCCTTGCCATTTTGCCGATTTTGGCCAAAATTTAGATTTTCTTTTTTTTGATGCCAATCGATAGTACTGATCCTTACGAGTCAAAAATGGTATAAAATTCCCAAATCTGACAATATTTGGCCAAGATATACAAAAAAATCATCAAAAAAGGTTGACTTTACAAACGAATCGTTTTTTGGTCCACAACTTTTTTCAACCAACCGATTTTTTAAATGTTTGAATGCCAATTGATAGTAGGGATTTGTACGAGTTCAAAAAGGTATAACATTTCAAAATGGGACAATATTTACTGACAATATTTGGCCAAGATATACCAAAAAAATCATCAAAAAAGGTTGACTTTACAAACGAATTGTTTTTTGGTCCACAACTTTTTTCAACCAACCGATTTTTGAAATATTTGAATGCCAATTGATAGTAGGGATCCGTACGAATTCAAAAAGGTATATTATTTCAAAATCGGACAATATTTACCCGAGATATTCAACAAAAATCATCAAAAAAGTTATGATTTTCGAACCGACCCCGATTTTTTAAAAAAACGTGATGTAACCCCTTGCCATTTTGCCGATTTTGGCCAAAATTTAGATTTTCTTTTTTTTGATGCCAATCGATAGTACTGATCCTTACGAGTCAAAAATGGTATAAAATTCCCAAATCTGACAATATTTGGCCAAGATATACAAAAAAATCATCAAAAAAGGTTGACTTTACAAACGAATCGTTTTTTGGTCCACAACTTTTTTCAACCAACCGATTTTTTAAATGTTTGAATGCCAATTGATAGTAGGGATTTGTACGAGTTCAAAAAGGTATAACATTTCAAAATGGGACAATATTTACTGACAATATTTGGCCAAGATATACCAAAAAAATCATCAAAAAAGGTTGACTTTACAAACGAATTGTTTTTTGGTCCACAACTTTTTTCAACCAACCGATTTTTGAAATATTTGAATGCCAATTGATAGTAGGGATCCGTACGAATTCAAAAAGGTATATTATTTCAAAATCGGACAATATTTACCCGAGATATTCAACAAAAATCATCAAAAAAGTTATGATTTTCGAACCGACCCCGATTTTTTAAAAAAACGTGATGTAACCCCTTGCCATTTTGCCGATTTTGGCCAAAATTTAGATTTTCATTTTTTTGATGCCAATCGATAGTACTGATCCTTACGAGTCAAAAATGGTATAAAATTCCCAAATCTGACAATATTTGGCCAAGATATACAAAAAAATCATCAAAAAAGGTTGACTTTACAAACGAATCGTTTTTTGGTCCACAACTTTTTTCAACCAACCGATTTTTGAAATATTTGAATGCCAATTGATAGTAGGGATCCGTACGAATTCAAAAAGGTATATACATTTCAAAATCGGACAATATTTACCCGAGATATTCAACAAAAATCATCAAAAAAGTTATGATTTTCGAACCGACCCCGATTTTTTAAAAAAACGTGATGTAACCCCTTGCCATTTTGCCGATTTTGGCCAAAATTTAGATTTTCTTTTTTTTGATGCCAATCGATAGTACTGATCCTTACGAGTCAAAAATGGTATAAAATTCCCAAATCTGACAATATTTGGCCAAGATATACAAAAAAATCATCAAAAAAGGTTGACTTTACAAACGAATCGTTTTTTGGTCCACAACTTTTTTCAACCAACCGATTTTTGAAATGTTTGAATGCCAATTGATAGTAGGGATTTGTACGAGTTCAAAAAGGTATAACATTTCAAAATGGGACAATATTTACTGACAATATTTGGCCAAGATATACCAAAAAAATCATCAAAAAAGGTTGACTTTACAAACGAATTGTTTTTTGGTCCACAACTTTTTTCAACCAACCGATTTTTGAAATATTTGAATGCCAATTGATAGTAGGGATCCGTACGAATTCAAAAAGGTATATTATTTCAAAATCGGACAATATTTACCCGAGATATTCAACAAAAATCATCAAAAAAGTTATGATTTTCGAACCGACCCCGATTTTTTAAAAAAACGTGATGTAACCCCTTGCCATTTTGCCGATTTTGGCCAAAATTTAGATTTTCATTTTTTTGATGCCAATCGATAGTACTGATCCTTACGAGTCAAAAATGGTATAAAATTCCCAAATCTGACAATATTTGGCCAAGATATACCAAAAAATCATCAAAAAAGGTTGACTTTACAAACGAATCGTTTTTTGGTCCACAACTTTTTTCAACCAACCGATTTTTGAAATATTTGAATGCCAATTGATAGTAGGGATCCGTACGAATTCAAAAAGGTATAACATTTCAAAATCGGACAATATTTACCCGAGATATTCAACAAAAATCATCAAAAAAGTTATGATTTTCGAACCGACCCCGATTTTTAAAAAAACGTGATGTAACCCCTTGCCATTTTGCCGATTTTGGCCAAAATTTAGATTTTCTTTTTTTTGATGCCAATCGATAGTACTGATCCTTACGAGTCAAAAATGGTATGAAATTCCCAAATCTGACAATATTTGGCCAAGATATACAAAAAAATCATCAAAAAAGGTTGACTTTACAAACGAATCGTTTTTTGGTCCACAACTTTTTTCAACCAACCGATTTTTTAAATGTTTGAATGCCAATTGATAGTAGGGATTTGTACGAGTTCAAAAAGGTATAACATTTCAAAATGGGACAATATTTACTGACAATATTTGGCCAAGATATACCAAAAAAATCATCAAAAAAGGTTGACTTTACAAACGAATTGTTTTTTGGTCCACAACTTTTTTCAACCAACCGATTTTTGAAATATTTGAATGCCAATTGATAGTAGGGATCCGTACGAATTCAAAAAGGTATATTATTTCAAAATCGGACAATATTTACCCGAGATATTCAACAAAAATCATCAAAAAAGTTATGATTTTCGAACCGACCCCGATTTTTTAAAAAAACGTGATGTAACCCCTTGCCATTTTGCCGATTTTGGCCAAAATTTAGATTTTCTTTTTTTGATGCCAATCGATAGTACTGATCCTTACGAGTCAAAAATGGTATGAAATTCCCAAATCTGACAATATTTGGCCAAGATATACAAAAAAATCATCAAAAAAGGTTGACTTTACAAACGAATCGTTTTTTGGTCCACAACTTTTTTCAACCAACCGATTTTTTAAATGTTTGAATGCCAATTGATAGTAGGGATTTGTACGAGTTCAAAAAGGTATAACATTTCAAAATGGGACAATATTTACTGACAATATTTGGCCAAGATATACCAAAAAAATCATCAAAAAAGGTTGACTTTACAAACGAATTGTTTTTTGGTCCACAACTTTTTTCAACCAACCGATTTTTGAAATATTTGAATGCCAATTGATAGTAGGGATCCGTACGAATTCAAAAAGGTATATTATTTCAAAATCGGACAATATTTACCCGAGATATTCAACAAAAATCATCAAAAAAGTTATGATTTTCGAACCGACCCCGATTTTTTAAAAAAACGTGATGTAACCCCTTGCCATTTTGCCGATTTTGGCCAAAATTTAGATTTTCTTTTTTTGATGCCAATCGATAGTACTGATCCTTACGAGTCAAAAATGGTATAAAATTCCCAAATCTGACAATATTTGGCCAAGATATACAAAAAATCATCAAAAAAGGTTGACTTTACAAACGAATCGTTTTTTGGTCCACAACTTTTTTTCAACCAACCGATTTTTGAAATGTTTGAATGCCAATTGATAGTAGGGATTCGTACGAATTCAAAAAGGTATAACATTTCAAAATCGGACAATATTTACCCGAGATATTCAACAAAAATCATCAAAAAAGTTATGATTTTCGAACCGACCCCGATTTTTAAAAAAACGTGATGTAACCCCTTGCCATTTTGCCGATTTTGGCCAAAATTTAGATTTTCTTTTTTTTGATGCCAATCGATAGTACTGATCCTTACGAGTCAAAAATGGTATAAAATTCCCAAATCTGACAATATTTGGCCAAGATATACAAAAAAATCATCAAAAAAGGTTGACTTTACAAACGAATCGTTTTTTGGTCCACAACTTTTTTCAACCAACCGATTTTTTAAATGTTTGAATGCCAATTGATAGTAGGGATTTGTACGAGTTCATCAAAAAAGGTTGACTTTACAAACGAATCGTTTTTTGGTCCACAACTTTTTTCAACCAACCGATTTTTGAAATGTTTGAATGCCAATTGATAGTAGGGATTCGTACGAATTCAAAAAGGTATAACATTTCAAAATCGGACAATATTTACCCGAGATATTCAACAAAAATCATCAAAAAAGTTATGATTTTCGAACCGACCCCGATTTTTTAAAAAAACGTGATGTAACCCCTTGCCATTTTGCCGATTTTGGCCAAAATTTAGATTTTCATTTTTTTGATGCCAATCGATAGTACTGATCCTTACGAGTCAAAAATGGTATAAAATTCCCAAATCTGACAATATTTGGCCAAGATATACAAAAAAATCATCAAAAAAGGTTGACTTTACAAACGAATCGTTTTTTGGTCCACAACTTTTTTCAACCAACCGATTTTTGAAATGTTTGAATGCCAATTGATAGTAGGGATTCGTACGAGTTCAAAAAAGGTATAACATTTCAAAATCTGACAATATTTACCCTGAGATATTCAACAAAAATCATCAAAAAAGTTATGAAATTTTTCGAACCAACCCGATTTTTGAAATAAATTTTTTTTGAATGCCAATTGATAGTAGGGATCCGTACGAATTCAAAAAGGTATAACATTTCAAAATCGGACAATATTTACCCGAGATATTCAACAAAAATCATCAAAAAAGTTATGATTTTCGAACCGACCCCGATTTTTAAAAAAACGTGATGTAACCCCTTGCCATTTTGCCGATTTTGGCCAAAATTTAGATTTTCATTTTTTTGATGCCAATCGATAGTACTGATCCTTACGAGTCAAAAATGGTATAAAATTCCCAAATCTGACAATATTTGGCCAAGATATACAAAAAAATCATCAAAAAAGGTTGACTTTACAAACGAATCGTTTTTTGGTCCACAACTTTTTTCAACCAACCGATTTTTGAAATGTTTGAATGCCAATTGATAGTAGGGATCCGTACGAATTCAAAAAGGTATAACATTTCAAAATCGGACAATATTTACCCGAGATATTCAACAAAAATCATCAAAAAAGTTATGATTTTCGAACCGACCCCGATTTTTTAAAAAAACGTGATGTAACCCCTTGCCATTTTGCCGATTTTGGCCAAAATTTAGATTTTCATTTTTTTGATGCCAATCGATAGTACTGATCCTTACGAGTCAAAAATGGTATAAAATTCCCAAATCTGACAATATTTGGCCAAGATATACAAAAAAATCATCAAAAAAGGTTGACTTTACAAACGAATCGTTTTTTGGTCCACAACTTTTTTCAACCAACCGATTTTTGAAATGTTTGAATGCCAATTGATAGTAGGGATCCGTACGAATTCAAAAAGGTATAACATTTCAAAATCGGACAATATTTACCCGAGATATTCAACAAAAATCATCAAAAAAGTTATGATTTTCGAACCGACCCCGATTTTTTAAAAAAACGTGATGTAACCCCTTGCCATTTTGCCGATTTTGGCCAAAATTTAGATTTTCTTTTTTTTGATGCCAATCGATAGTACTGATCCTTACGAGTCAAAAATGGTATAAAATTCCCAAATCTGACAATATTTGGCCAAGATATACAAAAAAATCATCAAAAAAGGTTGACTTTACAAACGAATCGTTTTTTGGTCCACAACTTTTTTTCAACCAACCGATTTTTGAAATATTTGAATGCCAATTGATAGTAGGGATTCGTACGAGTTCAAAAAGGTATAACATTTCAAAATCGGACAATATTTACCCGAGATATTCAACAAAAATCATCAAAAAAGTTATGATTTTCGAACCGACCCCGATTTTTTAAAAAAACGTGATGTAACCCCTTGCCATTTTGCCGATTTTGGCCAAAATTTAGATTTTCTTTTTTTTGATGCCAATCGATAGTAGGGATCCGTACGAATTCAAAAAGGTATAACATTTCAAAATCGGACAATATTTACCCGAGATATTCAACAAAAATCATCAAAAAAGTTATGATTTTCGAACCGACCCCGATTTTTAAAAAAAACGTGATGTAACCCCTTGCCATTTTGCCGATTTTGGCCAAAATTTAGATTTTCATTTTTTTGATGCCAATCGATAGTACTGATCCTTACGAGTCAAAAATGGTATAAAATTCCCAAATCTGACAATATTTGGCCAAGATATACAAAAAAATCATCAAAAAAGGTTGACTTTACAAACGAATCGTTTTTTGGTCCACAACTTTTTTCAACCAACCGATTTTTGAAATATTTGAATGCCAATTGATAGTAGGGATCCGTACGAATTCAAAAAGGTATATTATTTCAAAATCGGACAATATTTACCCGAGATATTCAACAAAAATCATCAAAAAAGTTATGATTTTCGAACCGACCCCGATTTTTTAAAAAAACGTGATGTAACCCCTTGCCATTTTGCCGATTTTGGCCAAAATTTAGATTTTCATTTTTTTGATGCCAATCGATAGTACTGATCCTTACGAGTCAAAAATGGTATAAAATTCCCAAATCTGACAATATTTGGCCAAGATATACAAAAAAATCATCAAAAAAGGTTGACTTTACAAACGAATCGTTTTTTGGTCCACAACTTTTTTCAACCAACCGATTTTTGAAATGTTTGAATGCCAATTGATAGTAGGGATCCGTACGAATTCAAAAAGGTATAACATTTCAAAATCGGACAATATTTACCCGAGATATTCAACAAAAATCATCAAAAAAGTTATGATTTTCGAACCGACCCCGATTTTTAAAAAAAACGTGATGTAACCCCTTGCCATTTTGCCGATTTTGGCCAAAATTTAGATTTTCTTTTTTTGATGCCAATCGATAGTACTGATCCTTACGAGTCAAAAATGGTATAAAATTCCCAAATCTGACAATATTTGGCCAAGATATACCAAAAAATCATCAAAAAAGGTTGACTTTACAAACGAATCGTTTTTTGGTCCACAACTTTTTTCAACCAACCGATTTTTGAAATGTTTGAATGCCAATTGATAGTAGGGATTCGTACGAATTCAAAAAGGTATAACATTTCAAAATCGGACAATATTTACCCGAGATACTCAACAAAAATCATCAAAAAAGTTATGATTTTCGAACCGACCCCGATTTTTAAAAAAACGTGATGTAACCCCTTGCCATTTTGCCGATTTTGGCCAAAATTTAGATTTTCATTTTTTTGATGCCAATCGATAGTACTGATCCTTACGAGTCAAAAATGGTATAAAATTCCCAAATCTGACAATATTTGGCCAAGATATACCAAAAAATCATCAAAAAAGGTTGACTTTACAAACGAATCGTTTTTTGGTCCACAACTTTTTTCAACCAACCGATTTTTGAAATGTTTGAATGCCAATTGATAGTAGGGATTCGTACGAATTCAAAAAGGTATAACATTTCAAAATCGGACAATATTTACCCGAGATATTCAACAAAAATCATCAAAAAAGTTATGATTTTCGAACCGACCCCGATTTTTTAAAAAAACGTGATGTAACCCCTTGCCATTTTGCCGATTTTGGCCAAAATTTAGATTTTCATTTTTTTGATGCCAATCGATAGTACTGATCCTTACGAGTCAAAAATGGTATAAAATTCCCAAATCTGACAATATTTGGCCAAGATATACCAAAAAATCATCAAAAAAGGTTGACTTTACAAACGAATCGTTTTTTGGTCCACAACTTTTTTCAACCAACCGATTTTTGAAATATTTGAATGCCAATTGATAGTAGGGACGAATTCAAAAAGGTATAACATTTCAAAATCGGACAATATTTACCCGAGATATTCAACAAAAATCATCAAAAAAGTTATGATTTTCGAACCGACCCCGATTTTTTAAAAAAAACGTGATGTAACCCCTTGCTATTTTGCCGATTTTGGCCAAAATTTAGATTTTCATTTTTGTCCAAAATTTTGGACAAAATTGAAGAACTAGCTCAGATGAACGGAAAGTAGCCGGAAGAATGCGAATGAGCTGAGCGAATGATAGCTGGACTTAAGCTAGGGCGAACTAGTTCATTTTGGGAGCTAGTGTTGAGTAACGAGAGAACAAATTCACAGACTTAAAGTCAGCTTAAAAGTATGCTACAACAAGCTGTGCTAAGAGAGAGAGAGAGAGAGAGAAAGAGAGAGGGAGAGAGAGGGAGAGCTTTGCTTAAGCTTTCGTTGGCTAAATGAGAGCTTGCGTTTGTTATTTATTTATTAAAATGTCAACAATTTGTGTTGAATGTATTTCAAATCGTACGAAATAAAACAAATAAATTCAAAATTTGAACAAAATACAAAAGGAAACAACTTGGACACAGGCCACACGAGACGGCAACAATAACGGGAACAGCAACAGCAACAACAACAACAAGAAACAGCAGGAGCAGGAGCAGGAATTGGCGTTGCCAGAGGTAAACACTAGCAAGAGCAGGAGCTGGCGTTGCCAGAGAGTGCCAACTGTGGATGTGTGCGTGCGTGCGTGCGTGCGTACGTGCGTGTGCGTGTGCGTGTGTGTGTGTGTGCGCATATGGAGTGCGCGCGCCTAAGGATCTAAAGTTTGGCAATAGCTCAGCTTGCCGCTACCCTTAATTAACCCAACCCCCCGCCCCCGCCACCCGCCAACAAACAGTGCTCGCCCCTTTTTTGGCCTTGCATTAAGTAGGAGGATGAGCATGTTCTTCAATCGGATGCCGCTGCTGAACTGCTTCAGCGGTCCAACCGAGAGCTGCGAGGAGCTGCTGCCACTGAGTGCCGCCAGCAGGAAGGAGCCGGTGATCATCAATGTGTACGATCTGTTCAACATTAATGAGTATGTGGTGCCGCTTGGTTTGGGCATCTTTCATACGGGCGTTCAGGTCTATGGCACGGAGTACACATATGGCGGGCATAGCTTCGCCAACACGGGCATCTTTGAGATGCCGCCGCGCAGCGCCGAACAGGAGCTGGGCGAGCATTTTCATTATCGCCAGAGCATACAGCTGGGCCACACGCAGTTCACGCGCGACGAGGTGCATCGCATTGTCGAGCAACTGGGCTGGCAATTTACGGGCAATAGCTACCATCTGACCAACAATAATTGCAATCATTTCTCGGACGCGATGGCGCGCATCTTGTGCGGCCGCCAGTTGCCCGGCTGGATCAATCGGCTGGCCTATTTCGTCGGATGTGTGCCCTTCCTGGAGCGCTGCCTCCCACCCGAGTGGCTAACGCCGATGTAATCTTGGTCGGGGGGCGGCGGGGGGGCGGGGCGGGGCCTTGTGCGCATATCGATTGTGGGCGGAGACACGGGCACAGGATGAGACAGAGACAACAGAGCCAGCCCGACGATTATTATTATTATTATTATTTTGTTGTTTCGGTTCGGTTCGGTTCGGGTTGGGTCGGGCTGGGCTGGACTGGGTTGGGTTGGTTGTGTTAACGAGTATATCGATTGCCCCCATTAACCACGCACGTGTGCATTTATATAGTTATTGAAATACACTTGACGACATACACGATAAATTCAATGCCACCTATATTGATAGTCTAAATCTAATAAATAGTACTCTCAGAAATTTAGCTCAAACTGTCTTTTGTTCTCTATATCAGATATACTCGACGATTATTGGTTAGGTTAGGCGAGCAGCGAGTAGAAAGTGGCGAGTAGCGAGCATAATTTTACGTAATTATTGTGTAATCTTCAACGGGTCTCGCGTTCGATGGGAAAATCTCAATGCCTGAAATAGTAACGAGTTAAAATCTGCGAGCAGCGAGTAGCGAGTAACAAACTATAAATGTACACACTTATGTTCAATTGTGTAATTGCAGCAGCTCTTAAATTAAATACTTTTAAAGATTTTAATGTCGAAATAGTAGCGAGTAAAAAGTAGCGAGTGACGAGTCATAATTGTTTATAGTTAAGTTCTATTGAGTAAGCTAAATAGAAGCGAGTAGAAAGTAGCTATTGGGCAATCTTAGGCGCTTCTCTAGCAAGTAGCGAGTAAAAAGTAGCGAAAGACGAGTCATAATTGTACATAATCCCGGTCTATTTATGTGCAAACTTAAGCAATTTTAATTTTCGTTCTTTAAAATAGTAGCAGTATTAACACCTAATCGTTAAAGATGTGACGAGTAGCGAGTGACGAGCTATTCATGTTCGGTATAAGTGAATTCCTTGGAAATTCTCTATAATAAATTGAATAAATTATAATTGAATTAATGAAGTATCAAAAATATTCGTAAATAACTGAAAGTCAGGCATAAGTTTGAAGATAACAACTTACCTCGAAAGCGCTGAATATTTAATGATGACTGGACATGGGCGCTCTTTCGATTGTTTGGCCATTGGAATTGGACAGCAGAGAGGCCGAGCTTGTCGAAGATATCAAAATATATGAAAAATGCACGCATTTTTATGAGTCACAATTGAAACTCTTGGGCGCCATCAAAGAATCTGCTGACATCTGCATTTCGGGCACCCTTCCATGACGTTGCTTTGGCTGTTGTTTGTTTATTATTTCTCAACTGAGTCAAATCGATAATAAGGCGAGTGGGATAACAGCTCTTCTTGAAGGGGCACAACAAAATTTGAATACCAAGTTGACAGAAATTCGGAAATAAAACTCTGCTGAAAAGCTATCAAAGAGGTTTTCCAAATAGAAGCTAGCTACAATTAGTTCCGGTTCGAGCTCGGAGCTTAAAGTTTTAGATTTTCAATTAGTTGGTCCAAAAACTAACCAAGCAATATATATTAAGGTGAGGCTTTCCCATGCTTAACCTAGTTTTTTAGTTAATTTTAGGAAATATAAACTGAACCACAAACTTTGTGCGAAATGGAGCTAAGGGAAGGCACTGGTTCAAACCGTAAATAGAACCACCGACATCTACTACATCTACTACTATATAATATAATAAAATCAATCCGATCTTATTAATACAACTACGTAAGTAGTCCACTTTTGTCAAGATTTAAAATTAATTAAAAACTGTTTTAATTTTTTTTTATTAGTTTTATTTATGTTTCATTTTGCTGTTGTTTGGCATAATTTGTTAAACATGTTTTTGGTTTTCATTTTGTTTTGTTTTTCGTATTTAAATATATATAGTTTATGTACTTTATTTGATTTTTGGTTTTTTTTTTTTTGTTTTTCGTTTTTTTTTTTGTAGTTGTATTTTGGTTGTAGTTGTTGCATCGATCGTTTTGCATTTTGGTTTTGTATGCTTTCGTTTTTAATTAGTTTAGTTTTCGTTTTCGTTTAGAATTAATTATTAAATTTAACTTCTGTTTATGCATTGCTTAGCTAAAAAAAATCCACTTACAATTAGTTTACACAAGTTTAAATAGTTCGAACGACGCTTTACTTCTGATCGCTTTGGGTGCATATTTTTTAGGGGTTGTTTTTTTTTTTGCTTAATTGGTAAGTAACGAGTGGCGAGTGGCGAGTGTGATTTGTGGCACAATTAAGACTCGTTACATTTGGTTGGAATTGAAAAAAGACTGTGGCTTGATAAGCTAGCGACGAGTAGCAAGTAGCGAGTAGCGAGTAGCGAGTGAACCGCAACTCGTTTTATCTGGTAGACTGTGAGACTGAGCGTGTAACGAGTGACCCGAGACGCGTTATATTTGAGACTGTGTGACGAGTAGTGACGAGTGACGAGCGACGAGCGACGAGTAGCGAGTGGCATGTAACTGTAGTTGTATTCGTTATTAACAATCTGTCTTATGCTAAGCGCGCCTTCGCAAACTGATTTATATTGTGTGTAGTATACATAGTTTATGTGCTTATGCATATGATACAATAATAATTTCATTTTTACTTTGGTTTATCATTCTCTTAATCGTTTTCTTTGTTCAATTATAATGTCACGCTAAAATCTCAATACACAGTTTGGCTTAGTAACTACGACTAGTTGCCTATTACAATATATGCTTAAATACGATTTGTTTATCTTTAGGGGTTATGACAATATTCCCCTAAAAAAAAAAAAAAAAAAAAAGTTGAATTACACAGACAAAATATCAACAAGTCTTACAAGTACATTGTATATATATATATTTATATATATTTATATATATGTTTAGGTATACGTTACGCCCACATAAATTCGAGTACGACATTCAATAGCTTAGGTATTTCAGCACACACACACACACGCACACACACACACACACACACGCACACACGCACACACAGCTACTTGACATGAAATAGTTCTAAGTACATACAGACAGAGATTTATAGCTATGCCTACCTATATGTATATACACACACACACATATATGCATGTGCTCTATACGTATTTAAGTGCTACTCTATATATGTCTATATATATATATGTATATATATGTATGTATGTAGCTGCTGCCCATTTGACGCACTCGCTCTTAAATGATCGCAATCCAATGGCCAAAATTGGAATTGTGATCTTTTAAAAGAAGTCGTCAAAGGTTTTTGATTATGTTTGATATTGCAGCATCGGCGCCGATAAGTTCGGATGATGCGAGCTATTCATGCGCAATGCGGATAGGCTTTTGTTATACCATTCGTCCTCCGGCGACATGCCTGGCAAAAGAGAGAGAGAGAGAAATGGAAAAACGGAGAAAAGAAAAGAAAAGCGAATTAGATTAGATTAGAGATTAGCTCAGGTGTCGATTGAATCAACAGTTCTTTATGCATATTCATGATTACTTAAGATTTCCGCTACGTAAACGAAAAACAGGCGACAGGACACAGGACACAGGACAGAGGAGAGAGGAGAGAGGACAGGATGCTCGCCTAACTGGACATGCGACTTGAGAAATTTGTCTTCGCTTCGTTTTATGTACATGTTGTTGTTTTTTTTTTTTTGTTTGGGGCTCCTTGAAATGTGCTTGGCCGGAAATTCATTTGCTGATTCGTTGTCGCCTTGCTTATTTCTCTCCTCCTCTCTATCTGTCTCCCTCGCTCTCACTCTCTCTCATAATATCCGGTTAAGTAGTCAACCCCGCAAACGCAAACATTCCATATGTGCGCATATAAATGCAAGTATTATATTTATATATAGTATATATGTATATCTAATATATCAAACGTATTTACGCTAAGTAGTTGCTTATCTTTCGGTTTTGTTTATGGCTCCATTTGAAACACTCGCTCTCTCCCTCCCTCCCTCTCTCTCTCTCTCGCTCACTCTCTAACGGCGCGACGGCGTCTTTCAGTATGCGTCCAATAAACAAAAAATCGAACCTCAGACAAACGACTCGGATTAATGGAGCCGCATTTGAACGGAAAATTTACTTACTTTTTGCCATAATATTCAGCTAAATGTTTAGATAATATCAACTATATAAGTAGCTGCCTATGAGGTTTTACCATGAAGTTCTCTTTGTCATCAATGCAAGTTGAGCTCATTTACGTGCAAATCGCTAACTTGGAGGACTCTCTGCTATTATTTGTAATATCCCTTAAATATGATTGTACTCGAAGAGCAATGCTTCTTCAAAGAGAGAGGGAGAGGGAGGGAGAGAGAGAGCGCGCTAAGCTTTTGCGACTCTTCATGGTCATTATCGAAATTAACGAAGGTAAACGCAGCTTTTATAAGACATCACGTTCTCCCGGATTCAAAGATAATAAAAAAAATAAGCTACGCAAATCAAATTTTAAGAGCTGAGATTAGTTGAAAGAGCGAGACGGAATAATATCCAAAACAAATATGGCCACAGTTAGTTAACAGCTCGAAAATTGCACAAAGAAAATAAAAAGTGGCAACCATTTGAGGCTTTGCGAAAGAATTGTGACGTCACAGCGCAGAATGCCGGGCGCGACCTTGTCGAGATGCGAGGCTCTGTGCGCATGCTCAAGCCAAGCTCAAGCCGAGAGAGCCAAAGCTCTGCTCGGGCGCCCGAAGAAGAGAGGCGCGCGCGTGAGTGAAAGCTGGCAGCGGGCGATCGGTGCTCGCAGCTAAATAAGGCCAAAACAGATGTCAAACGTTTTTAATTAGTTGGCGACCAGCGACGGGCCAGGACGTTGACGCAGCGCAAAGAAGATCGCAAGAAAGCAAGTGCAACAAAGCAAAGAAAATAGAATGTGAAAAAAGAGCAAAAAGAGAGACAAACGTGAGTAATGCCTGCCAATTCGAGTAGCTATCGACAGTTGTTGTTGTTGTTGTTGCTGTTGTTGTTGTTGTTGTCGAACTTACCCATCGAGTCCTGACGCACGCCCACGGAGCCCATATTCGTGCTGTGCGCCATTGAAAATGGCTGCGTCATGCCCGGATAGGAGGAGGCGCCCATTTGGAACAGATCCTGCAAGGGTTACATAAGTTAATAGACTGTGCGTGTGTGTGCCCGTGTGTGTGTGTGTGCCTTACCTGGGGATAACGGTTCATGGTGTTGTGGTGTGGATACGGCTGATAGCCGCGGGACACGCTATAGCCTTGAATGTTCCGCATCATGCCGTTGCACGACGGGATCACAGATGGTGCCAATGCCTTTTGCAGCTGCTTCTCCTGCTTGCGGTATTTGGCGCGTCGATTCTGAAACCAAACCTGCAACAAAAGCAACAAGCAAAACGTTTGAGTGAAGAACAAAAATGCAAAGAATGCAATGTAAAGCGGCAATTAAAGCGTTGCCGGACCTTTAAGTTGTTTTCAAAATTAACCAAACGCCAGCCGCAGCACTTGGGCAACGCTGTGAGTGCTGAGGAAAAAAAAGAACGAAAATAAAACGAAAAGCGGATGATGGCAAAAAAACAAAAAAAAAAAAAAAAAAAAAAGGCAAAGCCAAATGGCAAAAAACATGGCAAAGCCCCCGCCCCACCCCACACACGCCCAGGCATTTCTCCCAAGACTAGGGGCGACGTCTGTCCTCGTCTTATGACTGAAAAAATCTACAAAATTGAAATTGAAAATAAGTTGACGACGCTGTTTGTAAGCGCTCAACGGGCGGTGGGGGGAGGGGGGGGTGCTGCTTGGCGAGGTTTGTTGGGTTCTGCTTAGACATTATTAAAGATGGTCCTCACGATTGCGACCGGGCGAGGGCGAGGGCGGGTGCGAGTGCGAGAGGTGGGCGAAAAGAAATTGCCAAGATGAAAGCCCGCGCCTTGGCATAGACAACAAGCGTATGGGTGCGGGGAGGGGGAGGGGGGAGGGGGGGGGGGGTTAGTCGCCTGACTTGGGTTGTGTAAAAATTTCCGACATTTTGAAAGCTGCGCTCAGCTTGCTTTGAGTTGCTTACAAGACGAAACGTAGCGCCTGTAATGGCGGGCACAGACAAGGGTGGGGGGGCGGCGAGAGAAAAGGGGGGCCTGCAAGTGTGTGTGTGTGTGGTGGTTGCGGGCGGTTGTTGTTGGGTTTCTTGCCTGTCGTCTTCTTGGACGTCTTTGGCATTTTTCTTGTATTTATTTTATCATTATTATTATCTTTGTCCATGACTATGTGTCTGTGTGTGCGTGTGTCTGTGTGTCTGTGTGTGTTGGTTTTAATGAAAAATACAAGCTTGCCTGACTGTCTGCCTGCACCCCCCCCCCCTCCCCGCTTTGGGGGTTGTTTTGTGTGCCCACTTGATGGCTCGTTCGGTTTCATTTGGTTGGCTGCCAGCATAAAAATGCCAGCCCAGCATGTATGTGTGTGTGTGTCTGTTTGTGTGGTTGTGTGTGTGCGCCTGTAAAAAATGCTCTTAACCATGAGCCAGAGCTGTTTGTTGGAGGGTTGAAACTGGTCCGACTGTCTGTCTGTCTGTCTGGTAAGCTAGTGTGCGTGTGTGTGTGTGTGTGTGTGTGTGGGCGGAGTAACTCAATTAAGGATCCATTTGATGGCACACACACACACACAGCCATAAAATAGATACACATACACGAAAATAAAATGGCAAAAATACAAATGGATAAAAAAATCCAAAAAAAAAACCAAAAAAAAAAGGCAACAACAAATTTGTAAAATCGAGCGCAGAACTTTGTTATACCCTAACAAAAGTAAATATGCATATTTTCCAATCGATTTTTCTGTCAGATGCACAATTATTATATAGAGAAAGAGAGAATCAAATGGATTTTAATCGATTTTCATGTTTACAATATATATAAGTAGTTTTTTTACTGCATCAATTTTGCTCCCAGCCTAAATATTAGACCAAAGTTTAAGTTTAAGGCTTAAATTTCTTGCCTGCCAATTTGTTGAAAGTTAGTTCTTTACCCTTTTTTTTATGCACAAACTTTGTCTGTCTTATAGAGTAGATGCATTCCAATGCAATCTGAATTTATCTAAAGGAAATACCAAAATTTTCCCCAGATATGTGATTTGTCTATAAGTTACAAAATATATGCCATGTTTATGAAATTTGAACTGTTGAGAATTTCGTTAATAAAGGTTTTTACAATTGCTTGGTGAAAAATGCTTTTCGAATTTTTATAACCATCTTGAGGCTTGGCAAAGAAAATGTTTATAAATTTTTCTACCAAATCGAGGCTTAGTAAAATATGTTTTTTGTAAACTTCAATTTTTTTTTGGCATCTTGGGACTTAGTAGAAATATATTATAATTATTTTGACCAGCTCAGTAAGAAGAAAATTTATTTAATTTTTTGTCAACTTATTATTTTGTTATTCTTATTTTTGTTTGCCGTCTTGAGGCTTAGAAATGAATAGAAAAAAAAGAATATTGAAAATTGTTTTTACTTAAAAAAAAGTGTTTCCAACCATTTTTAGCATCTTGAGGCTAATTAAAAAAATGTTTTGAATTTTTTGTTACCAATGAAATAGTTTAAAAAATTTGTTCGACCATCTTGAGGCTTAGTTAAAAAAATGTCGTTCGATTTTTGTTAACCATTGAGATTTGCTAAAAAAAAAACGTTTTTCATTTGTTTTACTATCGTTTAATTTTTATTTAGTTTCTTAACGATTTGCAGAGAAAGTTTTGAATAAAGTTGCTCGCAGCTTAATTTGAGCATTCAAAAATTTGCCCAAAATGTGTTCAAGTATATTAACGTGAATTTGATTGTTTGTTTGTTTTTTTTATGTTTTTTTTTTGGGTATATGCTCTAATTAGTTATGCAAAGCAAATTAGAGAAAAAAAGGGAGTTTTTTGAATGCTTCTCATTTCTGTGGCTAATCTCAAAATTGGCAGGCAGCGCAGCTTAATTAGATAAATGTAAATTATAACTACAAATTACCATGCATCAGAAATACACACACACGCACACACACACTCGCACACACACACTCACACACACATGTTGTTGTTGTTGCCGCGACGGAAATATGAAAATTAAACGTATTCAAATTGAATTTACTTTCAACATTTAATCAAATTTTGACCCGCATAACGTTCAGTGCAATGTTTTGTGTGCTTTGGTTTTTTCAATTCAACAACGTTTAGGTTTTATTGTTGTTGTTGTTGTTGTTGTTGTCGATGTTGTTGTTGTTGTTGCTTTGGAGTTAGCCGAACTTTTGGCAATGTCGGTGGCGGTGCGTTGACCTACAAAACGGCAGCCAAACCAACTCCTATCAGACATCAGCTATCATAAATGGTCGGGTTAATAAATAGGCGCGTGCCAATTGGAGTCCAATTGGAATCCATATCACTTGAGCTGGCATTAAACTTGGTTTGTTCGCGCTTCGTATACTCCACTCAAGAGAGCGAGAGAGAGAGGTAGAGAGAGAGAGATAGAAGTAGAGAGAGAGATAGAGAGCGAGAGAGAGCGCGAGAGAGAGAGAGAGAGAGAGAGAGAGAGAGAGAGAGAGAGAGCGAGAGAGAGAGAGAGCGAGAGATAGAGAGAGATAGAGGAGATAGAGAGAGAGAGGTAGAGAGCGAGAGAGAGCGAGAGAGAGAGAAGGCGACATCTGCGAGCCCATAAATTGAACATATTATATATATATTCGTGATCAGCAGCAATAGTTGAATATGCTTAAACGTAGACAGAGAAGATGACATCTGACTATATATATATATATGTATATATATATGTATATATATATGCCTGATCAGTAGCAATAGATAGAGATAGATTATCATATCTATCTGATCTGTCTTTTGCCTAGTTACAAGTCTCCTTCGCAGGCAGAAACCGAAGGAATCGCAATCCCGGAAAAGATTCTCCAAAGTTCTTCAGCTTATGCAAATAACTTTAAACCTTTTCCTTAGACATGAGCTAAGTCTGAACAATATCAGAATTCTATATCATTGGGTTCTATGGAAATAGAAACGCTTGACAAATGCTTTGATCTCGAACAAAATCAGCCTTAACAAGAGTTTTTAATATTATTTCTTGTCACTATTTTTTTTATCGGTTTCTAGTCTAATTTCCAGTTCTGGCTTTGACAATATCTGCTATCGATTGAATTGAGAGACTTTTTATAAATTGTTGCACATAAAGAAACTCCCAATCATCAAAAACTCTTTAATGTCATCTTTTTTATATTATATATTTTGCTCAAAGAAAGTATCGCAATATTAATCTCTTTATGTATAAACAGGGCGTGTAAATATTAAAATAAAAGCTTTTAACAAATGAACTCAGTTTCTATTCAATTCATAAACTCTGAAGCTCGTCAAGCGCTAAACACAGTTAACAGAGTGCAGCACACAGAATATCAATTCTGGCTTATAATTCTCAACCAGTTAAAGCAGCGCGAAGACTTCACATATGCCTTCCCTTTGTCTAACTCTTAAGTATTTGTCAACAATTGATTCTGGCTTGTAATTCTCAGGCCTTCCCTTTGTCTAACTCTTCAATATTGCTCTCTAATTGGACAACAATTGATTCTGGCTTGTAATTCTCAACCAGTTAAAGCAGCGCGAAGACTTCACATATGCCTTCCCTTTGTCTAGCTCTTAAGTATTTCTCAACAATTGATTCTGGCTTGTAATTCTCATATCTTCCCTTTGTCTAACTCTTCAATATTGCTCTCTAATTGGACAACAATTGATTCTGGCTTGTAATTCTCAACCAGTTAAAGCAGCGCGAAGACTTCACATATGCCTTCCCTTTGTCTAACTCTTAAGTATTTGTCAACAATTGATTTTGGCTTGTAATTCTCATGCCTTCCCTTTGTCTAACTCTTAAGTATTGCTCTCTAATCGGACAACAGTTAATTCTGGCTTGTAATTCTCAACCAGTTAAAGCAGCGCGAAGACTTCACATATGCCTTTCCCTTTGTTTAACTCTTAAATATTGCTCTCTAATTGGACAACAATTGATTCTGGCTTGTAATTCTCATGCCTTCCCTTTGTCTAACTCTTAAGTATTGCTCTCTAATTGGACAACAATTGATTCTGGCTTGTAATTCTCAACCAGTTAAAGCAGCGCGAAGACTTCACATATGCCTTCCCTTTTGTTTAACTCTTAAGTATTGCTCTCTAATTGGACAACAATTGATTCTGGCTTGTAATACTCATGCATTCCCTTTGTTTAACTCTTCAATATTGCTCTCTAATTGGACAACAATTGGAAATGTCATAAGAACTCGAATTGATAATATTTATTGCCTACTTATTGGCGCGCGCTCGCAATGCATTTGTGTAATTGGCGAAACGAGCTGCAGCGCATTTAATTCGCTTTGCAGCTGATAAAAAGTTGCTATTGTTTTATAAACATCTATTGGGAAGAAACAAAAAAAAACTGTTTACAGCTAATTGAATTGCAGTTGGGTTTTATGCAAAAGTCACGTTTCACATTTCCCATTTTTCCGAATCGATTAAACGATAACATAACAAAAAAAAAACAAAAACCCGATAAACAGACATTCGAGATGACATTTTCGTTGGCTCTTGCTTATTTTGTTTGCCTCGCCCGGCTATTGTTCCCATCGTATTATGTGACCCCCCCCCTAGCCCCACCCCCTCCCTTGCACCGACAAATGGCTTTGTTTACACGCATGCCATATTATATCGCTTGCATATAAAACGTTTTTATCGGGCCTTCATAATTTGATTATTATGGGATAAATGCGCGAATGTTAATCATTTTTTTGTGCGCAATGTTTTTGCTGCAAATGCAATCGAGAGACAGAAGGCAGCAACTGCAATCCCATTAAATATGCATCTCTATCTATATATATATATATATATATGTACATGCGAGCTGAGGCTTGACGTACATATATCATCTCGTTTATTGTTTTCCTACGATTATATCGATAAATATCGATTTTGCGAGCCGTTTATTTAAGCTTAGCTTGCGAATTGAAAGCGTTAGATGCAGTAAATTTCACTTATTGAATAGCTGCTCCCACTGGAAGAAAACGCATTTGAAAAGTTAGAGCCTTGCGCTTTGGTATCTACGCACTTTTATGGGCCATCTTTAGGCCCTGCGAATTTCATAAAGATCGGACTGTGAACAGCCAAGTTAACTGAGACTGCTTTTTATGCCCTGAACCCATTTGAAAATGGATAAAGAAGGTTTAATGTATTTGTGCAAATGTGTGTAACAGGCAGAAGAAGGCATCTCCGACCCCAAAGAGTATATATATTCTTGATCAGCATCAACAAAGTCGATCTAGCCATGTCCGTCCGTCTGTCCGTCTGCCTGAACGCAAGGATCTCGAAACCTTTAAGAGCTAGAGACTTGAAATTTTGGCTGTAGTTCCTCCTGCTCCACGCGCAGATCGAGTTTGTTTCCGATATTCGATAACTTGGCCCGTTTCCGAGTTTTCGATAAAAATCGATATCGAAATCATGTTTTTTGAGCAATTTCGGCAAATAATACGAGCTAGAGTCGCCAAACTTGACATGTAGTTTCTAGAATATTATATATATATCAAGTATCTATTATTTTAAAGCTATCTCCTGTTTTAAGAAGCGGGTTGAGGGTATCCCCTGGTCGCGACTCGAACCTCTTACTTGTTAGCTCTTAGCGAAGCACTCGTCCAAATTGAAGGAAGGCGGCCAAATTGGGAATCGCGCCCGACGAATCCGAATCCGTCGAGTTGAGCAGCAGAAAATGAATATGTAAGAAATGTTTTCGGGAATGCGATTTTCCAACCAGATGTGGCTGGCAACGCCTTTTTAGCCAACCCCTCGGCTGGGCATCAAATTTGCAATAAAGTTTCTACACGACAAATTTCGTCAACACCAGCTCACAAATTATGATGCAGACATGGTTGTTGTTGTTGTTGTTAAGTGAGTGCCAGAGTCAAGTTGTAAGCGCACTCGTCAAATTACCAAACGGCAAAGGAAAACCTGTCTCTGTCTCTGCCTCGTGTCTCTGTCTCTGTCGCTCGCCCGTCAACCCCATCCGCATATTCATATTCGAGGGTTGCGGTCGCGGCAGGCAGCCAGTTCGAGTCGACGACAAGGGTTGCCGAGTGTAAATATTTGAACATTTGTAGAAAAATATGGTTTATGCTGTGCTAATAGACCGGCATTTGCCTGTCATTTGATCGCCAACAAATGTCCTGATTCCGCATCACTTTTAAGATATTCCCTCTCAATCAACCCCGCAACCCCGCAGCGCGCACGCCTCATCCGATTCAGATTTAGATTGTTAACATTTCAATCAGTTGTTTGTTCTGCGCACATAATTATCAGATCAAGCTATATATGTACATCACAATTCTCTAGAGCTCTCTCTCTCTCTCTCTCTCTCTCTCTCAACAAAAGCACTTTAAAGCTGTTCATGCGATTATATCTGGAGAAGAGCTTTGTGCTTTAAGCTTTAAGCAGCTTTGCAGCTTCCCCTTCGCTTCTGTCCAGATCTCTAAGATCTCATTTAACTTGGCTGTTCACAGTCCGATCTTTAGGAAACTTGCTGGGCATAAAGATGGCCCATAAAAGTTCGTAGGATTTTCACACTTTTCAACACTTTTCAACTATTCAACAGCTCGCAAAATCGATATTTATCGATATGCTGCAATTGTAAGCGAATGTTTGTTTTAAGAGAACATATAGCTCATATTTATCTTTACACAGTGTAAAGTGTATAAATCTTCTTCTTTATTTTCGTCCACACCTCGTGTTCTCTGCTTCTTCTTCTTCTTTTAGAGTGCCCAACCTACTTTCATATAGCTTTACAACACTGGATGTTGCAGCTTGACTTTTGTTGACTCTCAAAAGTTTCCATTAATCTTCACGTTTTTTTTGCAATATATGTATATACTTTATTTGGTCGAAGTTGCTGTCTCTCTGCCGCTTCAAGCCATTTTGAATGTGTTTGGGGCTCAAAAAGCCATTTTTTATCTAACATTTTACAACACTTGCAAAAATTGCACAACTTTTGCGCCGCGTCATGAATGAAGCCATGGCTAAAAATGCACTGCCAGCAGGCAGACATGTGTGTGTGTGCCGACGTGTGTGTGTGTGTGTGTGTGTGTGTGTGTGTGCGGATGTGTGTGTGTGTGTGTGTGTGTGTGTGTGTGCGTGTGTGTGTGTGTTCCACTTAGCCAGTTCTCTTTCAGCTGGGAATCTTGCTGGTTAAATCTGTGATTTTTAGACGCCTTTGTGACATGTAATTCTACACCTCAAATGGCGAAATCAAATGCGCTCTCAGCACCAATTTTAGCCCTGCTACGGACAGGAGGGGGCGGGGGGAGGGTGGAATGGTTTAGGGAGGGGGGGGTGGAATAGAGCTACCCTAACCACAGGGCCGCTGCACTCACTTGTTTCGCGAGTCATGATAAAAACTATAAATTAATTATTACCGCGGCGCACTTGAAAGCGCAACAGAGTCGCAGAGGCGCAGACAGGGCAGGGGCGTGGGCAGGGGGGACGGGGACGGGGGCAGACACCCCGGGGGGGGGGGCGGTTTGCTCGACTAGGCCTGGTCTGGCTTTGATGCCGTGTCGCCTCGCCCGGCGAGCACTTTAGAGCGACACCCAAAAGCGAAGCATTCAATTGGAATAATCGCGCACTAATCGTCTAACCGAGATCATCGGCGGATTGTGGGCTTAAAAGGGGGAGGGGGGGGGGGTGCGGCGGCGGGGGGTGGTGGTTGGTACGATATATCGTGGCAAATGCGGATGCGAATGCGGATGCTCAAAGACCAATTGAGTTGAACAACTGTTGCAATAAATTGCAAAATTGAGCCTGTTATCGGGCCCTCGATAACTTTATTGAACGATACATATATATCGATTGTCAGCTTACAATTTGGAGACTTGCTTGTTGTCGATTACTTTGTATATACAGATACATATCGATGCACAGCTTCCAATTTTGTAGAAACCTTTGGTAAATCGAGCACAGGACATGTTTACTTTTGATTCGATAACGATAGATATCGATTTTCATCTAGCAACTTTGTAAAAAGCTTCGTATTTGGAGACTTTCTGTATACGTTTTTGTCGATAACTTAACGTATCGATACATATCGATTTACAGCTTTGTATCGATACATTGTAAGTAGCTTCAACTATAATAACCGCTGAACAAGTTTGTCGATAACTTTAGATAGATCGATACGCATCGATGCTAAGCCTACGATTTGTGAACACGCTTCAACGAGACTTAAATCCTATATACAGCATAACAAATATATGCCGATAACTATATTTCGATACATATCGAGGCTAAGAATTTTAAAAAACTAACAACTTTAAATAAAACTTGCTGTCGATAATTTTATCTGCCGATACATATCGATATTCATTTCGCTTTCGATAAACTAGCTGAAGACGCAACTCTCAGATAAAGTTTGTTTTTGTGATTATCGATAACCTTAAAATCAAAATCGATAAGTATCATATATAGATATAAACCTGCTTTGTCTATTTTCTCATCACATCTCGGACAACAGAAGAGTTGGAGAAACCAAATTCATAGTATAAACAGTTTAGGAAAGTAGAAATTTTATAGATACCCTGTTAAAGTTATTTCCAGGGTATTTTTAGCTACTCACTTGTATTCGGGCCTCGTTCAGCTTTGTCGTGCGCGCCAGCTCCTCGCGACAGTAAATATCCGGGTAATGCGATTTGGCGAATGCAGCTTCCAGTTCGGCTAATTGTTCCTGAAATTAAGCGGATTTTAATTTGGCTAATTTGTTGTCATATAAGCTGCACTCTCTCCCCCTTCCTCCCTCTCTCTCTCTCTTCTTCTTTCTCTTTAATTTGGTTTTTTTTTTGAAAAATATTCGTGACTTTTTGTTGAACAGAACTTGGCCAGACAATTTTCTATTCCCATAGCTCAGTTTCAGCGTTGAAATGCAAATTGTGTTGCCTACTTTGGGGCTTGTCGCAACTTTCAGAGCTGCCAAACACCGAATTTCCATTAGAAAGCAGTGTTGAAAAGTGACCAACAATAATCATAATAATAATAATACTGCCCTAAGCTGTCGCAGCTTAACGGGCTGCAAATGCAGCTTTAGAGTCTTAAGAGTTATCGAATTATCGATTGCTTGAGCCGCGCGCTATCGATGCTCTCTGCTCGTAGTATCGATAGTAGTATCGAAGCTAGAAGCTCGTAACTATGGCCACACTTTAAGGCTAATATACGATTATTTAACTGAGCGCTGCGCTTCACAGTTTGAACTCCTTTTTGGGTTCGCTTCGAGAAGCCGATTTTCTACAATCGTGAATACAGGCTTCTCATGTAGTTTCATATAATTTGCAAGGCATTTAATTAATACATAACTCGGAGATTTAAGCGAAATATGTATCGATATATGTATCGATATAGAACGTTTAAGGAGCTTGAACCCGCACGTTCAAAAACAATTGACAATTGGAATAAATATATTAAAACAAAATGATTTGATTTGTTTGCACTTTTGATTTGAATGAATTAAACCCTCGATAGCTCAAATATTTAAAAATTGACCTCGATATATATCGATATAAGCGATATTGTATTTATCGAAGTGTGGGCAAGCGTGTGGTATCGATGTTGGAATGAAGACAACCTCGATACTTGAAGCCTCGATACTCGACTTATTTTGACTTATTTATAAAATGGAAAGGTTGCCAAAAGCCAAATAAAGAAATCGAACAAAGGAAAGGAATACTAACTTGACAATTAACCAGATTTAATTATCGATATATATATATGATATATATTATCTCATGCAAGAGTTTATCATCTTTTTAATCGATATATCGATATACTTTCTGCCCAATATCGATACATATCGATGTTGAGGTAAACGTTTCTTGGGCGTAGCTCGCAAATTATGAAAGCAAGTTACGCGAAACTTATATATAATATCGTATAATCGTGTATAGTCTATATAGATGCAGGGGAAGGGGAACTGGACGCTTATAATTCGAAGAAATTCATTTCCGCAGTTATTAGCTTGGGTAAATAATATTTATATGCCTTCTTTGTGAGCTGCAAATTGTCAACGAATCGGACAATAAAGTCCGATGCACACACGTAATTGGTTGGCTCTTCTTAAGTTAAGTTCAGTTACAAGATTTTGATTCAAATCAATTTGATTTTATTGTCCAAAAGTGTTTGGGAATTGAAAAACGGTTTATTTTACAGCACTACAGCCGTTGTTTTGCAACACTTGTTTGCACTTTGGACGCGTCTGTCTGTTGATTAGATTTCTAATCTTGATTAAATATCGCCTTGTTTAGGCTGTAACTAGACTGGCAACAACAACAACAACAACAACTGAGGTTGTGCCCCGTCGTTAACTTGGAGAATGCCAAAGTTTTAATTACAAGCGTAACCTTCACGAAATCGAATTAAAATTTCTCACTACGTGCAGCAGCAGCAAAAGAGGGATAGACAGAGAGAGAGAGAGAGAGGAATACCCCTAATGTATGCAGATGCGCTCCATAAGATATATATATGTATATTATTTGTGTAGTTGTGTATATCCTGGCACTGACCTGTGTGAATGTGGTCCGATGTCTTCGTCTGGCTGGCGTTGGGCAGGATGCTGTGGTTGGGGTATGCCCGGCGTGCTGACTCAGCGAGGAGAGTCCACTTCCGGGCGATGTGATGCCGGCGGAAACCGTCGACAGGCCGCTGTTGGGTTCCGGTTTGAGTTTCTTGAATGCACCTTCAGCTGCAAGAAAATATCAATTATGATTATTATCTATAAATTAAAGTGCTTGTCCAGCCAGACAGACAGACAGCCAGACAGATTGGCTGGCGATCAGCCGTAAGCGCTGGGAAGCAGACAATCCCGATCCGAAAGGAAGCTGAACTAAACTTCCTTTCGGATCGGTCTTTGGACAACATTTGACAAAATGTCGGACAAAGTGTGTTCTAATTGGCATCAACAGCAACGCAGTGTAATTTTTTTGAGCGTCGAACCTACAAGCGAGAAGTTGTCGGTTCAAATTGAACAAAAATTCACAAAATTTATGCTTTCACAAGTGAGAAGTCGCCGTTTCAAATCCTTCAGAAATCTTCATTTAATTTGCTTTAAATGCGAGAAGTCGCCAGTTCAAATCCAACAGAAATTTGTTTAATTTGCATACCTGTTTATATCATTTGCTTCAAGTGCCACAGAAATGTCTAAATGCTGGCTTATTCCTTTGGTTTAACAAGCCTGTAATGCCTAAATGAGCGTTGAACCAGCAAGCGAGTAGTCGCCAGTTCAAATCCAAGCAGAAATTGCTTATATGATTTGCCTTATAAAGCTGTATGGAAATGTCTGGGCTTTGGAGCAACAAGCTAGAAGTCGCTGGTTCAAATCGAGCAGAAAATTTCCAATTTTTATGCTTGTTTATTTCGTTCACTTTGCGGGCCTGTGACACCTGCATGTCTGAGCGTTGAACCAGCAAGCGAGTAGTCGCCAGTTCAAATCCAACAGAAATTGCTTATATGATTTGCCTTATGAAGCTGTATGGAAATGTCTGGGCTTTGAATCAACAAGCTAGAAGTCGCTGGTTCAAATCGAGCAGAAAATTTCCAATTTTTATGCTTGTTTATTTCGTTCACTTTGCGGGCCTGTGACACCTGGATGTCTGAGCGTTGAACCAGCAAGCGAGAAGTCGACAGTTCAAATCCAACAGAAATTGCTTATATTGTTTGCCTTATAAAGCTGTATGGAAATGTCTGGGCTTTGGATCAACAAGCTAGAAGTCGCTGGTTCAAATCGAGCAGAAATTTCCAATTTTTATGCTTGTTTATTTCGTTCACTTTGCGGGCCTGTGACACCTGGATGTCTGAGCGTTGAACCAACAAGCGAGAAGTCGACAGTTCAAATCCAAGCAGAAATTGCTTAAATTATTTGCCTTATAAAGCTGTATGGAAATGCCTGGGCTTTGAATGAAAAAGCTAGAAGTCGCTGGTTCAAATCGAGCCGAAAATTTTCCATTTTTATGCTTGATTATTTTGTTCACTTTACGGGCCTGTGACACCTGGATGTCTGAGCGTTGAACCAGCAAGCGAGTAGTCGCCGGCTCAGAGCCAAAAAAAAACGAAAATAAATACAGAATTTGGAACTACAATTAGTTCCTTGGCCTTGGGAATCAAACGCCCACGAAAACTGCAAAGTCGAATCCATGAACGAAATGATGCGAATTGCATTTTGCAGCGAGCATCGCCGGGTAATTTGTTTGCAGCGAAAAGTAGGCAACACAAATTGAATGTTTTCTTTGCGGCTGGGCGTTTAATATGCGGCAAACGATTATCCTGCCCGCTCTGCGACCGCCCGCATAATTATGCCCCAACAAGAAGGAGGAGGAGAAGGAGCAAGAGGAGAAGGAGAAGGAGGAGAACAGCAACAACAACAACAACAATGGCGACCGCAGTGCGGCCACAAGACATCGCGACGGCGACGACGACGTCTCCTTGTCCAGAGTTTTGGGTCACGTCGCCGGGTCGCATGAATATGCAATATGGGATAATTTATGCAAATTTCAGCCACATTAATCGAGCCGGGCCGGGCTGCCACCTGGCCGGGCTGCCACCTGGCCGGCGTCAAAAGGCGTCAAATTACACGGCCAAAGGTCAAAGCGCAGCGCGAGCCAAGCTGGCCGCAAGTAGGGACCAGAGGCCGGAATATCAAGCTTCGAGCTTGCCCAGGAAGTCATCAGAGCCGCTGCCCCCTCTCTAACCTCTGACCCTCTGACCTCTGACCTCTGGCCTCTGGGCTGGCGCTTAATTGGCGCGCTTAGCTCGTTAACAAAATTTTAAACTATGCATACATTTTTGGGGCCGTTTCGCACTAATTGAATAACACACACAAAGCGCGCTCGTCGCTACCTTTTGCCCCATTGACCCCGCCCCCGCCCATTGGCCCCGCCCCGCCCATTGGCAGGTGCAATTTACTTATGTTAAGCCAGTCTCCTTCTCCCGTTTGCTCTCTCTTGACCTTGCGGCTGGGCCTGAGCCCAACAAGGTCAAATAGCTAACACGTGTCCGCCTTTGTTCTCGCCTAAAAGCGATCCTCCAAATAACTAGAATTGAGACTTCTTCTATATTATATATATATATCTATCTATATCTATATATATCTATCCGCACTCAAGCTTGACTCTTAATCCTTCAAAGACTTTCGCCTTAATCAATTGCCAAACTAATTTCTCTATCTGTTCCACAAACTCTCGATTTGCCTTTGGGCGACTTTCGCCTTAACCAGTTGCGAATTGTAAGCGCGTTCTTGTCGGCGTTGCCAGATCAATCGATAATAATTAAATTTGTCCGTGGGAAAATATATTCTCTGTTTTCAAACGGAACCAAAGCTGCGGAATATTACTTTTGAATAAATTATAGTTTCTGCTTCTTACCAAAAATTTTGCAGTTTAATTCTTTTTATCGCGTTTTCTTGGGACTGTGAATTGAATATTATTTCAGAATTTTGTCTAGACCGTAAAAAAAAGGGAAGGGATCTTTATCTGTTCAAAAAAGCGTTTGAGTGCTTAAATTTGATTCAAACCAGAATACCCCCGATCTTTGGACAAGCCATTCCTATGCTTCTTTAGCAAAAAGTTTATGGCGAACTTTATCTCTTTATGAACCTAAATTCCCTCTAAGGTCGAATTTAACGGAATTATATTCATAATTTCTTGAGAGAATATTTCAGAGCAGACCAGAAGAAATAGTTGGTGAGAGAACTAAATTGCATAACTACCTGAGTTAGTCTATATGCTGACATCTAGAATATATAGCTGCGATCGATCGAACGCTCTTTTATATATTTTTAGGGCTTAATGTATCTGTGCAAATGTATGTAACAGGCAGAAGAAGCCAGCTCCGACCCCAACAAGTATATACATACATATATTCTTGATCAGCGTCAACAGCCGAGTCGATCTAGCCATGTCCGTCTGTCCGTTCGTCTGTATGAACGCAAGGATCTCGAAACCTATAAGAGCTAGAGACTTGAAATTTTGGCTGTAGGTCCTCCTACTCCATGCGCAGATCGAGTTTGTTTCCGATATTCGATAACTTGGCCCGTTTCAAAGTTTTCGATAAAAATTGATACTGAAATGCTGTTTTTTGGGAAATTTCGGCAAATAATATGAGCTAGAGTCGCCAAACTTGACATGTAGCTTCTAAAATAGTATATATATATATATATATATATATATATATCTCAAGTATCTTTCATTTTATACCTATCGCCTGTTGGAAGAAAGGGGGTTCAGGGTATCCTCTTACTTGTTTATAATATAAATGAGGCCTATTTTCGAGTTGTGTGTGCCGTCGGCAGTTCAAGTGCGTGCCTTAAGATATATAGACAGGCAGTTAGAAAAGATATAGATATAAACCCAAAGAAGATGCCTTCTATTATATTTAATATATTTATATGAATATATGTATATAAATTCCTGATCAATTTGAACAGCCGACTTTCTATAAAACTTCGTTCCTATAGGAAGAATCGGTCAAAAATGAAGTTCCAATTAGAGCAACTTTTTCCTGTCATATGATATTTAGAACAAAGTTTTTACTATAGTTTCAACAAAGGTTTATAAATGGTTTCATGATGTTATAATTTATATAGATACAATCATAAATTAAGACCGATTGTTCCTATATGTAGTATATATATATAAATCATAAACCGATTTATATGCCATTGTTGGGAATATAGTAAAAACTTTGTATCAATCAATTTATGGTGTTTTATAATATATAGAAACAATCAGTCTGAACTCGTGATTGTTCCTATACACTATATATATATATATATATATTATATGATATATATATATATATTTATATATATATATATATATATATATATATATATATATATATATATATATATATATATATATATATATATATATATGTATTTAAAAAAGGCTCTGCATCCAATGAAATGCAGTTGGAGACAAATGTGACTCCATAAATTATATATATATATATATATATATATATATATATATATATATATATATATATATATATATATATATATATTTATATATATTCCTGATCTGAAAGTCGATATCTCGAGCCTTGAAATTTGATGTAAACATTCCATTGACAAATACACACTTTTCTACGCCATAATTAAGCATCGAAAATTTCAACGAAGTTTTAGAAGAAAGAATAGAAGAAGCAGAATTGGGGATTAACTTGCAACTTGCAGGGTAACTACCCGTCGAGCATGCCCGACTAGAGACTTGTTTGAAGCAAAAGTTGCATTGAATCAATATTCATGAGCACAGAAAAATGTTGGGCTACTTAAAGGATTCAGACGCCTGCCGCGAAGGAGGAGGAGGAGATGGAGGAGGAGGAGGAGGAGGCTAGCTGGAAGGAGGCGTGGCAGTTAGCAGCTGAGTTCTGGCTTGTATGCATGTAATTTGAACGCCTTTTGGGTGTCACAACAATTGCGCTAAGCCGATTGAAAGGGCGGGCGAGAGGGTCGCGGCGGGTCGGATCGGATCGGGTCAGCAGCAGGCGTTAATCCTTGGCCAGAGATCGGAGGGGACAAAAGGGGTTAAGAGCACTGACAAAAGGGCTGATTGTGTGTGTGTGTGTGTGTGTGTGTGTGTGTGTGTGCGGGAGGCCTACCTGAGATGGTGTGATCGGAGAGGCGCGAGGGCGGCGTATGGGCCGGCGTATGATGATGCGAGGACGAGTCCATGCCGGGCGTGGGCAGGCCCGAGTACAGAGCGCTGAAATCCTCGGGCGTGCTGCTGCACTTGCGCTGATGGTTGAGCGACGAGGACGACGACTTGTCCAGCGTGGTGATCGGTGAGCGTGTATCCTGCACGGACGTGGCCAGGCTGAGCAGCCGGTTCTCGTGTGCCCCGCCAATGCCCATCAGACGATTATCCTGGAACGACATGAATTTTGTGTCCTGCGGTACGCCGCCGCCGTTGCCGTTGCCGTTGCCGCCGCCCGTATGCTGCATACTGCTGGCATGATCCTCGAGCAGACCCTGCTGCAGCCCGAGCAGGCCGCCAACCAGATTCGGACGCAGCTCGTCCATGCTCAGCTTGGCCGCCTGGCCGCAGGCGCCGGCCGCCGAAAAGTTCAGCTGCCGGCTAAATATGGCCGGAAATATGTTGAACTGCTGCGAATCGGCGCTCGATTGCGGACTCAGGCCCAAACTGTGCGGCGCCACGTGCGGCAGCGACGTGCTGCTGCCGCTGACCACAGATGCCGCCGAAACGGATGCCGATCCGGCGCTGGCAGCGGCGGCCGCAGCAGCGGCTGCGGCGGCGGCGGCGGCGGCGGCGGCCGCTGATGTGCCTATCGTATGACCTGCTGCTCCCGGTCCCGAGCCCGGTCCGTTGCCAATTAACAATGTGGGCGTGACCACGCCTACGCCGTTGCTGCCCAACAGCTGCTGCTGCTGCTGCTGCTGTTGCTGCTGTTGCTGCTGTTGCTGTTGCTGCTGTGTTGCCTGCAACTGTTGTTGCTGATGTGGCGCAGCGCCCGCCGGCAGCTGTTGCTGTTGCAGCGGCAGCACCGCGTGCAGCTGGTGTGCGTGCGCGGCCGCTAGGGCGTGTGCGTGACTGTGGGCGTGGCTGCTGCTGCCGTTCGCTGGCAACGGCTGCTGCTGCTGTTGCTGCTGTTGCTGCTGCTGTTGCTGTTGCTGTTGCTGCTGCTGACTGTTTGTGTTGCTGCTGTTGGTGTTGCCGACGACTCCTACTACTCCAGCAGCGCCGCCACCACCGGAACCAGGGCCGCCGGCACAACTTTGATGTTTGAAATCCAATTTGTGGCCGGCGTAAAAACGCTGCGTATCGATATACGTTTTGAAGAAATCTATTGAATAATCCAACTGGAGGCTGTAACGCGGCGAACGCGCACTTTCACGTAAATGAAAATTTGGTTTCCGTTAATTGCCAATTACAATTGTTGCGCTTTTGCTTTATTTTTTACTTGTTTTTTGTTATTTTTTACTTGTTTTTTGTTGTTTTTTACTGTTTCTGTTGCGTCGTCTTGCCGCAATTGACTTGATTTTGCCTGTGAAAAGCTTTGGCTGCCGTTTCGTTCAGTTTGTGAATGGCTTTTTGAATTTGGCGCCGCGTGCGCTTGTCTTTAATTGGCCAGCCTTGAGCTAAGCTTCGTTCAGTTGTTGTTGTTGCTGTTGTTGTTGTCGCCGCACTTAACGCAAATAATGCATTTTGTTATTATTGCCGTGCTCTTCGCTCTCTTGAGACACTCGCACTCGCACACGCACACGCACACTTTTTGCAAATGGCGACGGCTTTTGGGCACTTGAAAAAAATATAGAATTCTTATTGGATTTGCGGACAATGCACATGCAAAAAAACAAATTGAAAGCAGTTGTTATTTATTTTTGTTGTTGTTTTGTTTTATTATTATTATTATTATTGTTGTTGTTGTTGTTGTTGTTGTGGTTGGAGTTGCACAATGCGGCGTCGCGTGTTGTGGCACCGTTATGTCTAAAGCCGTTGCAGCGACTGTTGGTTTTGTTGGTTTGTTGCCGCTGCCAAAGCAAAAAGCGGCGGCGACGCCGACGGCGACAGCAACAAAAGATGAAAAAAAAAAACAAATATAGGGAAACCAAACCAAATGCCACTAAAAAACACAACAACAAGCCGGCGCACACGCACACAAATAGGCAAAGCTGTTTTTTATATACATATATATATATTTATACGTATGAGCTAATGTGCTCTCCAAATTGTCGCAACTATTGTGAATTGTTTTGTTGTTGTTGCTGTTGCTGTTGCTGTTGTTGTCGCACGCACAACGGTATGTATTCGCGCGGCCGATCAAACTTAAAATGATATACAATTTCAGGCAACATACAAAATTATAACGAAATTAAGGATCATGTGCTCAGCTGCGATGCTGCGCTGCTCAGCTGCTCAGCTGCTGTCGCTGCTAGCGTCGCTGCTGCCGTCGCTGCTTCTGCTGGGGGTTGCTCTTGACTTGTGGGGACAATTGCGGGCTGCGCGCGAACGATTGGTGGTTAGCAGCGCTGTGTGTTTGCGTGTGTGTGTGTGTGCGAGAGACCACGAATCGTTAGTCGTACTAATAATTTGAAAAATAATGAAACTTGCGCTGCTGTCGCCGCCGCCGCCGCCGCCGCCTGGTCTGGCAACGCTGCGCGCGTGTCGAGTGCGACAGCATGCGCCATTTTGTGCTAGCGTCGTTTGACGCGCGCGCGCTTGCTCGCTCGCACGCACGCACGCACGCGTCGGCTGCTGTTGCTGCTGTTGCTGCTGCTGTCTCGCTTTAACTTGCTTGGTTAATTTCGTTAGTTGTTGCCCAGACGTGGACGTTAACGTTGGCGTTGACGTCGGCGACGGCGTCAGCGGTGCCCCGTGTGTGTGTGTGTGTGTGTGTGTGTGTGTGCGTCCGAGCAGCTGTCCATATGTATGCCATGTTTCTGTTGATCCAATAAGGCTCGTCGCTGTTGTTGCTGTTGTTGTTGTTGCTGTTGCTCACTCGCTCGCACGCACGCAACAAAATGAAACAACATTTATTCTATTAGACGTTTTCTTTCGCCTGCTCCAGCTTGAGCCAACACACACACACACACGTCTGACACACTTCCTTGGGAAATTCCATTTTCGCCGCAACAACGGCAACCGTGGCTAATTTGTCGCTGTTGCCAACTTGCGGCTCAGTGAAAGTGCGCAAATTAATTGCAGCAACAGCAAAATAAAACAACGCCACGCACAGTTTGACACAGTTTAACAGGCGGCAGTGCATGTCAAACTGTCAGCAACGATCAGCACCAAGCCAGCCTGCGAGCGAGCGAGCGTTAGAGCGAGATAGCCTGCCAGCTGCCTGCTGCCTGCTCATTAGGTTGCTGTAAAAAACGGCCATCATTCCAATTGGAATCTTATGCAGTCACACACACACACCCACACACACACACACACGCCATACCAGCAAAATTCATGTACGAAGTTCATGTGGCGCGGCAAATGTGTTGTGCCCGCTGCCAGCGACGCGCATCAAATGAAAATTTTGCCCCAGCAAAGCCAGCAGCAATGGCGACAGCAAATTGCAGCGCGCGCACTATATGGTTGTCTCGCTCTGGCTGGCGCGCGCGCAGCCAGTGCAGACGCGCTGACCAATCAGCGCACAGCTGCCGCAGCAAAATGGAGTTGAGCATGTCTGTGGCCGTTGCTGCTGCCGCTGCTGCTGCTGCTGTTGCTGCTGCTGCGCTGCCAGCGCAATGAATTAGTGTTCGTTAAATGTGGCAGCCTGGCGCTGACGTTGTCGCCGGCATCGGCGTCGGCATCGGCGTCGGCGCTGGCGCTGTTGCCACATTTCTTTGGCAGTTTCTTTTGGGGCGGCATTGGGCGCTGCAGTTGCGCGCCGCTTACTCTGTAATCCTTAAAACAATACTTTAGAACCGAAGGCACCAAAATGATGCGCCAAACTGACTTTGGCGCGTCGCCAGCGTTGTCGCCAGCGTTGTCGCTCGTTTCGTGCCGTTTAGCTGCTCATACCCCGCCCCCCGCCCCCGACCCCGTCCCCGCCCCTCGAGCCATTCTCGTCCTTGCTCCCATTCGCCTGGCCGTTCGCCTTGTGCGGGCGCGTCTGTCCGGCTTTTGCTTTGAAGCTGCCTCAGCTATTATTTTTTTGTGTTCCTTTTCTGTTTTTCATTTCTATTTTTCTATTCTATTTTTCCAATTTTTTTTTTTTGCTCTCTCATTTGTTTGTTCTTTATTGTGTTCTCTTATTTGTTCTCGTTTATTTTTCATCTTATTGCTTTTTCAGCATTGGGGCTCTGCCTTGCTCGAAATGATTTCATCTCCTTGCCTTACACACACACACGCACACTCGCACACTCGCACACATATGCTTGCATATGGCTTAAAGGCTGCGGCTTTGCCAGCCTCGTCCTTTTGGCCATATTGGCCGCTTAAATTGCAGCAAATTCCTGGCAAGCACATTTATCAATAGCACAGCTCGTCCTCGCGTCTGTCTATCGTTATCGAGCACAGCTCGGATCTTGAGTTGATTAACCAACACTCAGCTAACGCTCTGTGAACAAAAACTGAGGCTATTTAAGCCGTCCAAAAGCGCTTTCAATCCACAAATCAATTGTTTCCTTGGCGAACAATCGACAAATTATTATCTCTATATATATAACTGTTTGTCCTGACTGACTGACTGACTGACTGACTGACTGACTGATTGGTGATCAACGCACAGCCCAAACCGTAAGAGCTAGGAAGCTGAAATTTTCACTGTAGTTACCTTATGTGATGTAGGTGCACGTTAAGACGGTGTTTCGGGAAATTCCACCCGCAAGTGTGGAAAAATCGCGAAAAACGTTTGTATGTAACTTTTTTGTTTACCATCCGATTGGCCCCAAACTTATTTTCAAAGATCTTTGTTCAAATTCATTTGAGGGGTGTTTCACACTTTTAGGAAAATCCGTTCCTCCTTGGTGGAAATGGAGGTCAAAGATTTGGTGGGTGACGTTTCGCGCTCAAATTCATTTCCAGAGATCTTTAAGAAAAATCATTTGATACGTGTTTCACACTTTTCGCAGAATTCAAACTTCTTCGGGGGGAATGCGATTTCAAGATTTTTTCTACGATGTTTTAAATTGTGTCCGATTTGCTTCAAACTTATTTTCAAAGCTCTACATAAGAACTCAATAAACACGTATTTCAGCGATTTGGAAAATTCCACTCGCAACAGTGGTAAATTGGCGGAAAACGTTTGTATGAAAGTCATTTGTTTACCGTCCGATCAGTTTCAAAATCATTTTAAATTTGTTTGAGAGCATTGATTTTATAACATACGTGCCACGGGCAAGGCCGGGTTATACCCGCTAGTTTTGTATAATTGAACCTCTTACTGCGAAATTTCGTTAGTTATCCATATCTGTCCATATCTCTTAATTTTATGAATATCCACTTGGGACTTTGCATTGATCTGTCTTTTCGTTGCTGGCACTACATTTGTCGGATCGGAGCTCTATATCATATATGTGGCTGCCATAGGAACGATCCACAAGTAGATTCTTGTATGAAAAACTACGCTTTTGCGCTTTTGCAGATATCTTGACGAAACTCGGCATTGATTTAAAAAAAAAAATTCTACCTATATATGCATGTATATATATCTTTGCAGCCATATCTTATCAAGATCGCACTACTATAGCATATAGTTTTATGGTATGATTTGTTTTTTTTCAAGATATTTCACAGTACGAGCTTCACTCACGAGCTTCCCAAAGGGTATTAGATCTTCGGCGTGCCAAAGACATCCTCACTTTTTCGTTTTCAGTTGTAGTTATAGTTACTAACTAAATACTAAAGCTGTTGTTTAACTAACTTCAAGCCATGTCCAACTGTAGGTTTGACCCTCAAACTCAGATACTCTGAAAGAGGAATTTGCTTTACACTGTTGATAACTCACCTCAAATCGATAAGAATCGATATTAACATGCGCTCTTCCGATTGTGGGACAAATACAGGTGAAGAAGTCCTCTATTGGATACCTTCCCACTTGCCAAAGTTGAGAAAACGCGGCGTTTAGGGTATCTTCTAGTTGGTCACATGAATTGAGCTAATCTGCTTTGAGTATATTTGAGTATAAGTGTTAACAAGTGCGAGTACTATGAGTCATTAGGCCAAAAAATACTAAAGTACGTTTGAGTAGTTAATTGAGTTAATGAGTATGCATGAGTATGAGTGCGTATGTGTTAGAGCATGTTTGAATACTTTGAGTAGAGTAGCCAAATGAAATGCTACTCGAATGCTTGTAGGTTTATTTAAAAATCTACTCGCTACTAAATTCGAAATCTGAGCTGTTATCGTTGGCAAAATTGAAGGATCGCTTAAACTTTCTGCTCTTCATACGGATAACTTCTTCGCCTCAATATTGCACAGTTCTCTTCCATATACTTTAAATTCTTGAATAACGCATTTGTCTCTGGCCATAAATCCTTTGCCAGGGCATTTTTAGCATGCTCGCCCAAACCAAAACTAAAATATGTATATACAAATATTCGATATTCGCATTTATCCAATTGGATTTTATTGCGCCGGCAAATTAGCTAGCCAACAATTTCTTCATGTTTACATCACATTGTGATTATCCTTGCAAAAGTCGAAAACTTTTACCTTGTGCACTTTAAATTCCTTTCAGCTGCTCTGAATTGGCTTTAAAGCTGTTTTTAAGTGCATTGCACACACACACACACACACACACACAGACACACACGCAGCAGCAGCATTACCAATTCCAATTCGAATTCCAATCCGAATTCTCAATATGCTGCATGGCTTGCATCATCCACAGAGAGCGACATCAAAAGGCCGCAATAACCTGTTTTCCACACACACACGCACGCATACAAATGCACATTCACATGTTCACGTAGCTCGCACACCCACACACACACACACACACGCACACACAGACAGACAGACAGTTGCGTGCAGTTGGATTCGTTGTCAGAAAACAAGCAGTTGGGCTATTAAGCATCCATTTACGATACTAATTTGTGTATCATTACAAATTTTATCTGCACACACACACGCACACACATGCACACTACTAGCCTGACCCCCCGCCCCACGCCCTGCGCTCTTTTCGCTCCCTTTTCAAGTTTACAGTTTACAGTTAACCATTTTGTCGAGTTCGCATTGCAAACGCCCATCACTATGACACCCCCCCCCTCCCCTCCCACCACTCGCCCCACACAATGCCAAAGCAAAATGGCAGCCATTGCAAAAGCGTTACCCTCACTCCCCCCCCTCCCTCCCCCCAAGCTGCTGCTCTGTTCCCGTTTCGTTCCATTGAGCTGCGTTTCGTCTTGTCCGCAAAATGCAATAGCCCAAAAAAAAAAAAAAAGAGACGAAGAAGAAGAAGAAAAACAACAATTAAAACAGCAATTACATGTGGTTGTCGTTGTTGTTGTTGTTGTTGGTGTTCTTCTTCTTGTTTGCTGCTGATGACGATGATCATAACATCAATTAGGGCTTGCTTCTTTCTATGTTATCCATTCGGCCAGCAAAGCCAAAAAGCCAAAACCCAAACAAAATGACGACCAAAACGAATGGACAACAACAACAACAACAATATTAGGAACAACAACAACAACAGGAGGAAAGAGGACACAGAGTTTGGTTGGTTAGCTGGTCGCTTGGCTTGTGGACATCTTCGGCTCATCATTTCTAGATTGGCCCCAAAACAACAGCAACAACAACAAATAAAACAAGTCCAGCGTGGCGCTTGACAGAGACTGCACGACTAGAAGATACCCTGACACTGATTGAATCTGAACCAAGCTGTGCTTCTGCTTCTGCTTCGCTTTGTGTTCGGTGCTTAAAGTCCGATCTTTATGCCATTTTTTAGGGTAAACAATAAGCGAAAGGCTCCAATTTTGTTTTTCAATCTTTCACTTTTCTTCGTGCTTAGCTTTCATAGCCTTTAATATTGACGCTTTCTTACAAACGAACCTCTATCTGTTCTATCTATATTGTCGCTTTACGTTCTGATCAAGAACTTTAATACTTTTCCTCACCTGTCGCATCCTATTGAACTTGTCTACTCGTAAACAAGTATGAATATGAGTACAAGTGAGTAGATGTGAGTAGATGTGAGTATATATGAGTACCTGTGAGTAGATGTGAATACATGTGAGTAGATGTGAGTATATGTGACTACATGTGAGTACATGTGAGTACATGTGAGTACATGTGAGTAGATGTGAGTACATGTGAGTACATGTGAGTATATATGAGTAGATGTGAGTATATATGAGTACATTAAGTACATTAAGTACATGTGAGTACATGTGAGTACATATGAGTACATGTGAGTACATGTGAGTATATATGAGTATATATAAGTACATGTGAGTACATGTGAGTATACATGAGTAGATGTGAGTACATATGAGTACATAATATGAGTGAGCTTTCTTTTGCGCATATCTTTACATTTTAATTTATTCGGAAAATGCTTGCATTTGAGTTTGAATACGAGTAGTCTGAGTAGCTGCTGCATGAAATATGCGAATAATTTTAAGTATTTTTAAGAATTATTCAACTGAAATTGCATTTATGAGTATGAATTAGTTAAAGTATGACTATATATGAGTATAAGTGTGCATACGTACGAGTACCATGAATAGCTCAGCCAAGAAATTCGGAAGTTATTTTTGCTTTGAGCACGTTTGAGTATCAGTGTGAGTATTTGCTATGAGTACATTTGAGTAAAAGTGTTAACAAGTGCAAGTACTATGAGTCACATAACCAATAAATACTCAAGTACTTTTGAGTAGTATGAGTACATTTGAGTAAAAGTGTTAACAAGTGCGAGTACTATGAGTCATTAAGCCAATAAATACACAAGTACGTTTGAGTAGTTAATTGAGTTAATGAGTATGCATGAGTATGAGTGCGTATGTGTTAGAGCATGTTTGAATACTTTGAGTAGTGTAGCCAAATGAAATGCTACTCGAATGCTTGTAACTTTTTGTGTTGTGACTCATAACAATACTCGCTAAATTCGTACTCATTATGTACTCATTCACTGCCCCATTACAGGGTATCTGCTAGCGGGGAATTCTCGACCATTTGCTCTGGCGCTTACTCAGTTGCACTTGCAAAAAAAAGAGCACACACACACACACACAAACACACATATGAAGCTGAGTGCTTCGCACTCGACGGGCAGCCTACTCACACTCACACTCACACTCACACTCACACTCGCTCTCCCTCCCTCTGCCCGTCTCGCTCTACAAAGTTGGCACGCAAGAAAGCAAAATGTATCCCATTGATGTGGCTTTTTAACTTTTCATTATTTACCGCTAAAAGCATCTTTTAAAAAATTTCAAATAGCTGCCGCACAGCAACAGCAACAACAACAACAACAACGCACAAAAAAAGTGCACACAGCAGCAACAACAACAAAAGCGAAGCTACAACAACAAATAACGGCAAAGAAATGTAAGAGAGGGAGGGGGGGAAAAAGAAGAGGAAGAAATGCGAGAGTAGACAACAAAAATGGTTGGCTGCTCGCTCCACAAAAAGTGCCAGCCCTCGGCAGTGCGACGAAACACACCCCGCCCCCCCCCCCCGCCCACTCGCATGCCAGCCACCATTTTGCCAGCTCTTTGATATTCGCCCCCCACCCCTCCCCCCTTCTCCACGCCCAGCCATTTGCTAGCTTTGTCGTCCTTCAACTCATTTAGCTTGCTGCTGCTCTCTGTTTTATTTTTTTCGTTCTTCTTCTCTTTTTGCTCTTCTACTTTTTTTCTGCCAACCAACCCCCCTCCCCCCTCTCCCCTCTCCGCAGTTCATTTCTTTTGCCTGCGTTCGTTGTTTTTTTTTTTTGTATTCTCCATTTTTCCTTTTTTTTTCGTTTTTTTTCTCAGCGCTTTCGCATTTTTACTTTGATTGCAAAACGCACTTTTATTCTCCATGTTGCGCTTAAACGCTTTTAAAGGCTTTCTCTTCCTCTTCCGCTTGCTCGTGCTTTTGCAGCTCCTTCGCCTGACAAACCCCCCCGCCCCCTCCCTCCCCTCACGACTATCTGTCCTGCCTGTCGTCCTCGTCGTCCGCGTCGACGTCGTCGTCGTCGTCGTCGTCTAATTTAGCCTATTAGCTAGTAGATGCTTTTACACACACACACACACACACACACTCTTACACACACACACACACTCTCTCTCACACACACACAGTGCCTTTATTATGTAGAAACCTTGGCAAGCTTAAAGCTTTCGCTGCTTAAGATTCTTCCATTGAATCTGCTTAATGGAGCACTAAAGTGCAACCGTAACCGTAAATAAATAAACGGCACGAAAAATTCTGGAAGAACTGCAGATATTATTGAACGGGAACTGCTTGAGATATTCTGTTTGTTTAGCTTTAGTTTTATGATGTTTGATCTATTTCGGGTATTAAAGCAAAATTGATTAAAGGCTTTTTAAAGTATTCGAAAGCTTCGTTTAAAGCTTTGCTGCAAACAAAATTCTTTGGCAATTTGTTTCATTTTTGAACCAAGATTCGAACTAAGATTCCTGAACCTGCTTTGTTTCCAGCAACTTTTCCGGTTAAACTTATTGTTAAACATATTTTTATTTAATTTTTGGAAAAAATATGCATTTTTTCCTTATCAAACAGAATCGGTTTGAGCAGCGGTTCATGCTAAATAAATATTAACTACTTTGGGTTTGAACCAGCACGGTTCAAACCGAGCGTGCAGCCCTTGTTCTTAGATAATGGCACACAACGTTCTGATTCCGTTTGTTCCTATGCGAGTTCCATGATATAACTGTACGATACCGATGCTACGATTAAGTTAAGATTAAGATAGCTTAATATCTTATTATATTTAGTATATATATAGATTTAGTGAGTAAATTCATGGGACATTCACTTTTCGTGTTCGATGTTTGAACTTGGATTTTTTTTATATACACAAATCTGTTCATTCCTCGACACTAGAAGTTAACGTCAATAAACTGCCAAAAAAATATATATGTATATGATATCTCTGCCGGAAAGTCTGCCAGAATCGTAGTGTGACAAAGCTAGGTCGAAAACACGGTTTGAACCAGCACGCAGGTTCGCTTAACAATTTGAAGAGCTTAAGTCAGGTACATACATATATCATGCATGTATGTGAGCATGGTTCGGTTGAACTGTTCTTTAAATCAGTTTGAAAAATTATCCTGCAATATGGTATCTATAAGAATATCGCCCCAGCATAGAATTTGTGAGCTAAGTTTCCGCGTGCAACTATTCGAAATATTGTTCAGAACTTGGTTGACTCTCAAGAGGCGAGATTTCGTTTGAGTGCACTTTCGCATTCACTTAAAATGTATTCATTCGAGATCTGGACTATTTTAAGGAGCGGTATCAACGCAAATACTCCAAACGTTTTAAAAGTCCATGGAAAGTTATTTGGGTTCGATTGGGGCCAATTTCTCTGAGCGAGCAATGAAGTAATATTTGTTCGCCCTGATATAACAAATAAGACTTTTTTGGTCGTTAGCAGGAATTGTCCATTATTTCAAGTAATTGTGCAAATTCAATTATAACATAAATCGGAATATATATGTATGTACATCTGAATATGGGATGTTATACAATAATTATTATCAACGGGGCATTCCCTCTGAGCGAGCAGAGAAGTATTATTTGCGTGAATCTGATATCAAATAAGACTTTTTTGGTTCGCTATGAGGTATTGTTCATATATAAACACGTCTGTCTATATACTACACTACAACTGTTTGCCCAGACTGATTAATGATTGATTGATTGACTGAGTCTTTGATTGAACGAATGAATGCAATACTGAGTTACTGACTAGCCGACCGATAAATGACTGATTAATCGACTGATTGACTGACTGACTGACTGACTGATCAACTGACTGACTGATTGACTAACTGACTGACTGAGTGACTGACCAACTGACTGGCTGATTGACTGCATGACTGATGGACTAACCAACTGACCAAATAACTGACTCACTAATTGATCAACTGACTGACTGATTGCCTTACTGACTGACTGATTGACTGAAAGGCTGATCAACTGACTGACTGATTGACTGATGACTGACTGATTGATTGACCGAATGGCTCACACGCGGAATGGCTGATTGACATCACGATTGATTGACTTACCAACTGACTAAATAACTGCCCAGCTAACAGATTTTTTGATTGACTGAATGCCTGACAGATTAATTGACTGCCTTACTAATTGTCTGACTGATTTATTAACAGACTGATTGACTGCCTGCCTGACTGATTAACTGAATGATTAAGGGTTTGATTGACTGCTTGACTGACTATCAAACTGACCGACCGGAATTTTCTGATTGATTGATTGACTGAACGACAGGGTTTAATTGACAGCGTAACTGATTAATTGATTGACTGACAGTTTGCCTGACTAGCAGTATTATTCAGCAACTAATCGAATGACTGACTGATTGACTGACTGACAGGGTAACTGACTGACTAATCGATTGAATTACTGATTGATTGACTGACTGACAGGGTAACTGACTGACTAATCGATTGAATGACTGGCTGAATGACAGGGTTAAATAGACGGTTTGACTGATTAATTGATTGAATGACTGACTGGTTAATCGACTGATTGACTAGCTAAATCATTGACGACTGACTGTTTTACTGAATGACTGTATGGTTGATTGATTGACAGACTGATCGGTTGGCTAACTGACTAACTGAACTTCTGGCCTGATTGACTGCCTAATCGGCAGACTGATTAACTGACCTTGCTGACTGTCTGATTGATTGATTGATTGACAGCTCAAGCGAATGTTTTGTTTACCTATGCAATTATCTAACGGAATATATGTAAATGCGCACTAAATTGCAAAATTCAAGCTTCCACGCACAAGTGCGGAAAATTGATGGAAAACGAATACAAAAACGAAAGTTTAATTTATTTTCAACGGGCTCAAACACATTTTAAATGAACTTTCCGGTTGGGAAATGGGGTAGAAAGGACAAAGCCAGGCCCGAGCAAAGCCGGGTGATATACGTACAGCTTATCAATATGGGCCGTATGTGCCCCCCCTCCCCCACGCCCTTGATAATAATAAAAAAAAAAAACAAAAAGTTGTAAAGCTGCGACGTTTAAATGATTTAAATCTTTCGATTTAATTAGCATCATTTTAAAAAATTCAATTTCATTTTGCATTTTGCTAGATTATTACAATACACACAGACAGAAGGGAGGGGGAGCGAGCGAGAGGGGGGAGAGAGGGGGGAGAGGCGGGGGCAGCGAGTGTTTGTGCGTAAAAAGGCGTTTCGTTCGATGGAAAGGAAAAGGGGAGACGGGAAACGTGTTCATTCGTCTGCTAACTTTACCTGTGAACCGCAGTCGAATAGTTGAGAAGTGCCCCTCCCCCCCCCCTTGAAGCTGTTGCCATTGCGAACCATGAGCCGGTCATGCCCATTAATTTTTCAATCAAACAATTTGCGCAAGCGGCGCAAAGCCCGAGCTCCAGCTGGGCGCCAAGGAGCACGACGGACACACAAATGCCGCCAGCAACAACAACAACAACAACAACAACAACAAGAAGAAGAAGAAGAGCTACAACAACTGCGCGATGTTTCATCCTGGACGCTCAACTAAAATCAAGTGCATGTCCCTTGATGCTGAGGATACACTCAGCAAAACTCAGCAGAAAAAAAAAACCCAACGAAACGAAAAGCGAAAAAAAAAAAACAAATGGGAAAAATGTCGCCCTGCTGTTTCCGGAAAAGTGCTCGGGGCGCACATATGTCAACTTTTTGCACTGACTGCAGTCGCCCGCCCGCTGCCTGTATACCCTGTACTCCAGTGACAGGGTATACATTATCTACATATATATATATATATCGTACCTGATCACGTTGTTCTGTCGGTAGTCAAAGTTTCTTCTAGCGAGAAGTCACTGGTTCAAATCAGGAAGAAATTATCACGTTTATGCTACTTAGTTTATTTGATTTCTTGTTGATCACAATAACAAACCTTTTCATTTATCAATTACAATTTCGCTGCGGCTTGCATTTCGAATATAATTCACTTGAACCGGGCGACGCCGGGCAATTTCATTGAGTTTATATCATACGCAACATAACTTGTACTTATTTATTCGATTATTTCCACTTTTGCTCAGCAAAATCGATAAATATCGATCAAATATTCGATGACTCTTCCTACTTATCGATAAATATCGCTGCCTCAATTTTGTTCATTTTTTTAATCATATCTTGGCGATTATTATTTCACTGATCCGTGCAACGCCTGGTAATTTCTTCAAGCTAATACCATACGCAACCCAAGCTTATATTTTTTTATTCGATAACTATAACATTTATCGATAACTATCGATATCCAAACTCTGTTATCCCAGCATATCTTTCAAAGTTCTCCTATATATCTTTTTTTTTTGGATAAGGAGTCGGAGTTCAAGTCTTAGTTTTTGCTATATATTCACTTTTAAATGCCTTCTGTCAGTCCCGAGAATTTCAGAAGATTCGCCCAACAAACAGAAGAGTTACTTGCAAAAAATATTCTCGAAATTGTGAAGGCAACTTTTTTTCATCAAGTGCCAGAGTGCAGAGTATGTGCTAGTCGGTCAGCCGCTAGACTGGACCGCACTTTCTAGTTGTTGCACACGCACTATGTGTGCGTGTGTGTGTGCGTGTGTGTGCGTGTGTGCGTGTGTGTGCGTGTGTTCGACAACTTTAGCCGAGAAGTTTTGGCAGCAGGAACAGAGCAGAGCGCGCTTGAAGAGCGGCACAACTTGAAATTGGAAACTTTTGAATGTCCCTCTTATCAAAATCGTATAATTTGAATGTAATTTGCAACTGCTAAAAGGGAGTGGGGCGGGTTGAGGGGGGGGGGGGGTGAGGGGGGTGGGCAGGCATGGGCCCCGAAACTGAGACCAATCGCAAGCTCAATGCCAGCCCAAGGGTTGCCCGAGTGGGCTTAGTTGGGGGTTGCTGGGCGAGTTGTGGGGCGGGGAGGGGTAGGGGGAAGGGGGGGGAGGGAGGGAGCTGTGCCTGTTTGCAGCAATGCGGTAAAGTCAATGAGACGACGACAGGTTGTTAAATGTTTAATGCGCTCGCCTGCCAAATACCAAAGACAAAGCCTTTTAAGCGTATGCTAATGCTAATAAGAAAGCCCCCTCCCCACACCTCCTTCCCCCCTTCACAGCTTAAATGCTAGGCGGATGGGGGGAGGGATTGGGGAGCTTTGCCCAGCAAACATAATGAAATTAACAAATCGTAGCCTAAATCTTGCACATACATCAAATTTGAGTGGAAATCAACGAGGTTTTTCAGTTCGAATATGATTAGAACCAGTCGCAATTGTCCGACTAGAATATACCCTGAACCAACTTCCTGCTAAGAAGAAAGCTATTTGATCTACTTAGCATATATATATTATTCTAGACGCGACAAGTCAAGTTTGACTCTGACACTGACTCGGGCTCTTAGAACCAACGAGATTTGTTGTTTCGATATGATTTGTATCGATTGCTCGCAAACGTGGCAAGTTATCGATTATCGATAACAAGCTCGATCTGCGCGGGCACTAGGCGGACCTACAGCTAAAATTTCAAGTCTCTAGCTCTTAAGGTTACTGAGATCGACGCGTTCATACATACGGACGGATGGATGGATGGACGGATCAACGGACGAAGGAAGGGATGGACGGACGAATAGACAGACGGACCGACGGATGGATGGACAGAAGGACGGATAGATGGATGGATGGACGAATAGATGAATGGATGGATGGAGGAACGGAGGAAGGAATGCACGGACGGATAGACAGACGGACCGACGGATGGATGAACGGATAGATGGATGGATGGACGGATCGACGAACGGAGGAAGGGATGCACGGACGGATCGACAGACGGACTGACGGATGGACGGACGGATCAACGGACGGAGGAAGGGATGGACGGACGGATAGACAGACGGATAGATGGATGGACGGACGGAGCAACGGACGGGGGAAGGGATGCACGGACGGATAGACAGATGGACTGACGGATGGATGGACGGATAGACAGACGGACTGACGGATGGACGGACGGATCAACGGACGAAGGAAGGGATGGACGGACGGATAGACAGACGGATAGATGGATGGACGGACGGAGCAACGGACGGGGGAAGGGATGCACGGACGGATAGACAGACGGACTGACAGACTGACGGATGGATGAACGGATAGATGGATGGATGGACGGATCAACGGACGGAGGAAGGGATCGACGGACGGACGGACAGACGGACTGACGAATGAATAAACGGAAGGAAGGATGGACAAGCTAACGCTCAGACGGACATGGCTAGATTGACTCGGCAATTGGATGCTTGATCAAGAATATATATGTATAGAGTCGTTATGTGGTCGGAGAAGCTTCCTTCAGCCTGCAAACATACATTTGCACAAATACATTAAAAGTTAAAAGTATAAAAAGAAATTAAAGACATGGCACATAAGTTAGTAACTGGGTTAAAAACTCTGGAACTTTAAACTATTTTCCTTTTTTGTTGATTTTGATGACATTAGCAAAAATTATAATCAATTTGAAAGACAAACAAAACTTTCCCAAAAAAGCCCAACAACATTGCTCTATAGTCGAATTTGAGGAGGTATTTTAAAAAAAAGTAGCTGAGTTTGTCATGCATGCTTTCATGCATGAGTTGTAAGTGAATTTGGCTAATCAATTAATTTGCAGCAAATGCGCTTTGAGCGTCAAAAGTCTGCCGCAAAATGCAGTCTCGAGGATTAGCCAACATGCTTAGCCCTAACTAAAGCTCTATTGAGAATGATAAAGGAGAAGGGATGGGAGGGATGTGGTGTGGTGTGAGTTGAGAGCAGCAACAACAAATAGCGATGATGACAACAATTTAAAATCCATCAAGAGCACAAAAAGGCCTCATTAAGTCAAGAGGGTGACAAAGCAAATGGTCGGGGCGTGTTCCATGCCGTATGTGCCAAACTCGACCCAAACCCAATTCCAAACCCAATTCCAAACCCAAACCGAACCCAACCACCGAAACCTGCATTACATTCCCCCCCCCCCCGTCCGCTTTGGTCGCACAAAATGTGCGCATAAGACACAATAGTAATTATTGCCTAAATAATTGCAAATGATGAAGCAGAGCTCTTGTTGCTGGTGGTTCGGCTGCTTCTGGTGGTGGCACACATGGTGGTCCATTTGCTGTTGCTGGCTGTCATCATTTGTCCAGCGGCGCTGAGCACAAGTGCACTACAATTGACAAATGTTTCGGCAGGTCTTCAAGTTGCTCTGCAGCACAGTGAAGCCGAACTGGGCATGCCCTGCGACTGTCAAAGACATAGCGTGAACTTTAACTGTCAGTTAACAAGTCCAAAAAAATCATTTCCTTGCCTAGCTATGCTTAAGTAACAAGAGCAAAGAGCTAATGAGAAGCTTATGAGAAGCGCAAGGAGAGGCGCCAATATCATTTTGTACATTGAACGGTAGCTATCGGATGTATTTGATAATCCTAGCAATAAAAGTCAAATTTGTTGTTACACAAACGTGTTTTAGGCAAATGCATGTGCTTATGAGAAGCGCAAAGAGAGGCGCCAATATCATTTTGTACATTGAACGGTAGCTATCGCATATATTTGATAATCCTAGCAATAAAAGTCAAATTTTAGGGAAACGCATGTGCTTATGAGAAGCGCAAAGAGAGGCGCCAATATCATTTTGTACATTGAACGGTAGCTATCGGATGTATTTGATAATCCTAGCAATAAAAGTCAAATTTGTTGTTACAAAAACGAGTTTTAGGCACACGCATGTGCTTATGAGAAGCGCAAAGAGAGGCGCCAATATCATTTTGTACATTGAACGCTAGCTATCGGATGTATTTGATAATCCTAGCAATAAAAATCAAATTTGTTGTTACACAAACGTTTTTTAGGCAAATGCATGTGCTTATGAGAAGCGCAAAGAGAGGCGTCAATATCATTTTGTACATTGAACGGTAGCTATCGGATGTATTTGATAATCCTAGCAACCGTCTTTGTGCAAAACGATGTGGCACACAAACAGCATAAATAAAAAATGTGATTATTCCCGTCAATACTTTTTTAAGCAAATGTCAGTGAAAAGTTAGCCAAAGTAGAACTGTAGCTCGAGCAGATCCCGAGCTTGCCAAGCTTGTCGGACGAATATGAGACACAGCCATTAGCTTTGAGTAATACGAGTATTCAAAATTAATCCAAATGCGCATATGCTCGATTCGCAACTATTTTCGTGGCGCTGACAAAGACGCAGCTCGTCATTCCGAGTGACTGTCAACACCTCGGGGTGTCGCGCTAAAGCGCACAGTTGTTGCACGCCCAACGAGTGAGAGAGGGTGAGCGTGAGAGAGAGTGAGAGAGAGAGAGAGAGCGAGAGAGAGAGAGCGAGAGAGAGGGCGAAAGTTTGGCTGAAATTTCAAATGTTTTGCCTACGAGGGGCGGACGCGCGGTCTGTGCTGGACATTTAGTCAAGCAGCCGGGCAACCCTCCCCCTTCCCCTCCCTCCCCCTTCCTCCCCCCTCACGCCCTCTCTCCCTCCTGGCCCACGCCTCATGCCTGGCAACGTGTCGATGGGTTTTGTAATTCGAGCAGGCGTACGAATTTGGGCTCTGCTGCTGCTGAGCTGAAAATTGAAATGGCAAAAGGAAAAAAAAGAAGGCGAAATTGTAACAACTCGAACAATTCGAAATGAGGATCAAATGAATTGTCGAATTATGCCACAAAATTTTGATATCAATTTGTCCATGTGTTGCACTCCACGATCCCGTTGACTGCGTCCGGGGAATGGGCATTTTATTAATTCACTTGTGATAAGTCGGTTAAGACAACAAAGACAACACGAAATGCAATTAATCAAATTCAGATTTATCTACAATATTTATAATATATATATATGTATATGTCTTATCTCTATATATGCCTTGCCGAATGTGATGAGGGGCCTTCCGGGAATTCCACCCGCAAGTGTGGAAAAATCGCGAGAAACGTTTGTATGCAACTTTTTTGATTACCATCCGATCGGCCTCAAACTTATTTTCAATTATCTTTTCACACTTTTCGACAAATCGCGCTCAAATTCATATCCAAGCATCTATGTATGAAAAATCATTTGAGACATGTTTCACACTTTTCGCAGAATCCACGCTTCGTCGAAGATTTTTAAATGAACTTTAAAGTTTGCATATATGTATGTTATATGGATGCCTGTTTGTACATAGTACATTGTTTGTTTGTTTGTATATATGCAAAAGTATATACATACATACATACATGCATGTGTGTTTATATACACATCTTTACATATATACGTACAGCAATACATACACATAACACACAAATGTAGATACGTATATGCATATATATGTAAATACATATATATATACATACATATGCACATACATGCATATATACATTCATATATATGTACACACGCACATTCTACATACATATATATGTATGTACATATATATAAATGTACGTACATATAAATGTACATACGTATATATGTACACACATACTTACATATGCACATACATTCATATATATGTACACACGTACATACTACATATATATGTATGTACATATATGTATATAAATGTACATACATACATATAAATGTACATATGCACATACATACATATGCACATACATACATATGCACATACATACATTCATATATATGTACATACTACATATATATATGTATGTACATACATATAAATGTACAAACATGTAAATGTACATACATACGCATACACAGACATACATATGCACATACATATGTATGCACATACATACACATGCACATGCATGCATACATACATTCATATATATGTACACACGCACATACTACATATAAATGTATGTACATACATATAAATGTACATACACATAAATGTACATACATACATATGCACATACATACACATGCACATACATACATATGCACATAGATACATTCATATATATGTACATACTACATAAATATATGTACATACATACATACATACCTATAAATGTACATACAAACAACAAAAAACAACAACAACAAAACAACAACAAAAAAACAACAACAAAAAAACAACAACAAAGAACAACAAAAAAAAAAGCACTGCACTACTAGCTATAAGCATGAAAAACTGCAGAGCCTACTTGAATTCTTGAGAATCGAGGAGAAGAGCACTTGCAGCACAGCGAAAAATGAGCTTGTTCTGCGCTTGCATAAATGCAAACATACATACATACATGAATGCAAACATACATGAATGCACACACACACACATGCACACACACACACACACACACACACACACACACACACACACACACACACACACACACACACACACACACACACACACAGACAGCCGTGAGGCAAGCGGCCTATACACACTTCTACAGCAATATATATGTATGTATGTATGTATATATGTGTATATATGTATAAATATGTATGTAAATATATATAATTGTATTTATATCGGTCAAAACTGAACCGATTTTAATAAGATTTGACTCTTTGTTCATGGCTTGGCCTCTTGTTCAATTTGGCATCTAAATCTGGCAACATTTTCTTTGTGTCTCATCTTATATATATCCCATATCTTGTGTATCTTATATATCCTATATATCTTATCTTACAAACATTTGCACAACTTCCTGGTGCAAATGCAAAACTTAAAGCAATGAACTGAAGATAAATAAAAATTGCATAAAGCAGTTCAATTTATAGAAAGCTCGCGATATTTAAAGAAAATTCTGAGGCACGAAAGCGAATTGCAAATAAAAAAAAGGTGAAGTAAGTCGAGCTGCTGACACAAATCAATTAAAAGTCTAATCAAATTAAATTTGAAGCCGAGTTCGCAGTTTAAAGTTGAAAGCGAACCGGTTCGCGTCGAGCCTTGAACTTAACCGTAACCGTTACTGAATCATATTTAAATTCAAAACTGGTTCCGCTAGTTTGGCTTGAGAACAAATTTAGCCCGCAATTTCTCGATGAAAATATATATACGATAATATTGCAATATTCTCAGTAGAACGGGCAGACACAAAATTCAAATTAAATTGTTACATCAAAAGTGCTGTAAACCAGCTGCATGAATCGTCTGTCTGTCTGTCCGTCTGTCCGTCCGTCTGTATGAACGCAAGGATCTCGAAACCTATAAGAGCTAGAGACTTGAAATTTTGGGTGTAGGTCGTCCTACTCCATGCGCAGATCGAGTTTGTTTCAGATATTCGATAACTTGGCCCGTTTCAAAGTTATCGATAAAAATCGATATCGAAATACTGTTATTTGAGCCATTTCGGCAAATAATATGAGCTAGAGTCACCAAACTTGACATGTAGCTTCTAGAATAATATATATATATATATATATCTAGTATCTATCATTTTTGTATACCTATCGCCTGTTGGAGGAAGAGGGTGCAGGGTATATCCTAGTAGGGAGCTCCCGACTAGAACCTCTTGCTTGTTATACATATATTTTTTAATGTATATCTCCAAATGTAATTGGCGCAGTTACAGCCCGAATCGAAAGATATGATATGGAGAAGAAAACAAATGCAGAAAAGGCAATTCAGCGGGAATCCAGGGCACAAGCGCTGCGAAACCAGGTCAGAGGGCCAAAGAGCTGAGAGTTGGTGGCCTTTGTTATGGCGGGGCGTCTGGCAGCTGGGCAGCTGGGCAGGTGTGCAGCTGGGCAGGTGGGCAGGTGTCATCAATGGCAGCAGCAAGGCGCATCTGTTGTAGCCACATCCACAGCCGTCGCCGACGTCGCGCTTGCCCTTTTGTTGCCGGGCGTCGACGTTCACTTGGCCAAACTTGCAGCCTTTTTTTTTTTTTTTGGCCGTTTTTCGGCGCTGTTGTCGGCCAATTGATTGAGACACGTGCCTCCACTTTGCGCAACAGCAACAACTTGAAGCGAGTCAAAAGAAGTCAAAAACCAGGCCACGTGCCTGCCCGTGTGTGTGTGCGTGTGTGTGTGTGTGCGTGTGTGTGTGCGTGTGTTAATTTTGTCAGCTGGAGCTACCTAATTGAGCTGCTGCATGATAATACACAGCCATGCCGCGCTCAACCCCCCGCTCAACAGTTCCGCAACGGCTTGCTCGCCGGAAAAGCCTTTGCCAATTCTCATTGCGTGTGTGTGTGCATGTGTGTGTGCGTGTGTGTGTGCGTGTGTGTGTATGTAGGTCACGCCTTGTTTTACACAATCTATAAATTTAAGAAGCGTAATCAATGCATTTGTTGCCCGACCCCCTTATACCCTAACCTAGACCGTCAACCAAGCGAATCTTGGACTTCTATTTTTTTTTTGCAGCCCAAACAATTTGTTTTTGCCTTAATTTCACTTTTCTTGGCTTTTTTTTTTAGAGTTGTTAACTATTATTTTTTGTGTATTTAGTAGAAACAGAAAAATGGGTATATTCCTTGAATTTGAACCGACGACCGCACGCTTGCCAGTTCGAACTTACTTAAAGTTTTTCATTTGATTTATTTTTACCCCCCTCTATTATTTTCGTTAGTTTTGATAACAATTTGTGCGGCTTTAACAAACTGTAACCCATTGAATTTTGTAGCCTTTTCAAGCTACCTTCAGGAGCTCAATTTTATATATACATATATACTATACTATATATACTATATATTTACTAGACCTCTCTAACAGCTCAAACTTAAAGTTTTCGTTCAGTTTTCTATTTGCAAAAGCTGAAAGATGTTGAAGGCGTAAAGTTAATATTATAATGATTCATTATCATTATCAGCATTATTATAGTTTATTATTCATTATCATTATCATCATTAATATAGCTTATTATTCATCATCTTTTATTCATTATTCATTATTTATTTTTCATTTATTTTTATTATTTATTGTTTATTATTCATTTATTATTATTTATTATTCGTCATTCCAAATTCATTATTTATTGTTTATTATTTGTCATTCATTCTTTAAATTATTATTAATATTGTATTTTCATTGTTCATTATTTGTTGATAATAATACATTTTGTATTATTTGTTACTTGCATTTATTATTTATTGTTCATTATTTATTGTTCATTATTTATTGTTCATTATTTATTGTTCATTATTCATTGTTCATTATTTATTGTTCATTATTTATTATTTATTGTCATTATTTATTATTTATTGTTCATTATTTATTGTTCGTTATTTATTGTTCATTATTTATTGTTCCTTATTTATTATTTATTGTTCAATATTTATTGTTCATTATTTATTGTTTATTGTTTATTATTTATTATGGATATTTTATTTTTCATTATTTATTATTTATAATTTAATTATTATAATTTATTATCAATTATTTGTTGATATAATTATTATTTTTTTATTTTTATTTTATTTTCAATATTTTTGGCATTTGGGCTTGTAGAAATTATGCTCATACCTGATTACAGGGTAAACTTCCAGTCGTGCACACTCAGCTTTGTTCACAAAGCCTTCATTTATTTGATTTTCGACTACGACATTTTTTTTTGTCATTGCAATTTCATATTTCATTGTTCAATTAAATGTTACCTTTTAACACGCATGTGGAGTGGGGGGAGTGGGGAGGGTGGGGAGGGGGGCTCCGCCTTTTTTGGTGGGCGTGTCTGTTAGCCGCCCATTGTTAGTCGTGTGCCAAAGCTAAATGAATTGTTTGTTGTGCTTCGCTTGCCTCACACACATCCCGCCTATTGTCCAGACGCACGTGTTTGTTGTTGGGAGGGGAGGTGCAGTGTTGCAGGGGTCTTCTAGCTAGCTAGAGGGGGGGTGGGGGCGTGGGGGGTGGTGGTTAGGGGGGGATGAACGTCGGTTCGGCCAATTTTGTATGGTGCGTCTAATTGAATATATATTCATGTTTGCGCATCTCTCTAGCTGCGTACCAAGTAACGCCCACTATTATTATTATTTGCAGCTCATTGTGTGTGCGTGTGCGTGTGTGTGCGTGTGTGCGTGTGTGTGTGTGTGTGTGTGTGTGTGTGTGAGTGTGGTTTTGTTTGCCTATAGCATATCCTGCTTATCCTGACGCAACAGATTTCCGATTTATCAGAATGTATTATCTCTATGTAAAGCACAGTTGATTGATTGACTGATTGAGTGATTGATGATCGATTGATGATCGATGTTTTTGTTTGCCTATAGCATATCCCGCTTATCCTGACGCAACAGATTTCCGGTTTATCAGAATGTATTATCTCTATGTAAAGCACAGTTGATAGATTGACTGATTGAGTGATTGATTGATTGATGATCGATTGATGATCGATGTTTTTGTTTGCCTATAGCATATCCTGCTTATCCTGACGCAACAGATTTCCGGTTTATCATAATGTATTATCTCTATGTAAAGCACAGTTGATTGATTGGCTGATTGAGTGATTGATGATTGATGTTTTTGTTTGCCTAAAGCATATCCCGCTTATCCTGACGCAACAGATTTCCGGTTTATCATAATGTATTATCTCTATGTAAAGCACAGTTGATTGATTGACTGATTGAGTGATTGATGATCGATGCGTAGGCCAAGCGATAGGAGCTAGGAAACTGTATTTTGCACTGCAGTTGCCTTGTGGCATGTAAATGCACGCTTAGACGGGAAATCGGGAAATTCCAACCGCAAGTGTGAAAAAATCGGATAAAGAGAGTTTCGTCAAGCTTTATTTTGTCTCCAAAAATTTTATGCGAAAACCAACCCACCTGGCTGGAAAACGGGCGCACAAGGTTTTATGGGCTTCGCTCGATCGATTTTGCAATTTATCTTAACAACTTTTTCACAAAGAATAACGTAAATAAATTTGCTAAGATTTATGTACAAAAATAATGATTGATGGCATGGGTACATTTAGATTTCACACAAGTGGAAAATGCGTGGAAAAGTGACATTAAAAAACTTGAAACTCGGGCAAGGCCGGGCAATAGCCGCTAGCTAGGCGGGACAATTCGAAAGATCTGTGGGCCCACTCGATATCGATATGGCTATCGATAAACCTATCGATAACTGGCTAGTAAATCGGTAAATCGGTCGGTGGACAATTGCTGTTGATTTGGAATCACGACACTCAACTGTTATGTAGAAAACGATAACAGTGAGTCTCGCGTTCCAACTCAAAGGCAATAATTCTTGAGCAGCTTTCGACTCAATTTGAATCGATAAATCGGCTTTCGTGTCTCTTTTTTTTTTGGGCCTGATCATGAATTCGATATGGTTTTTGATTTTAGATACTCCCTATATCCAGTATGTGTGCCACTTATTGAAATACAAGATGTATGGGGTGTCTGCAATCACAAACCACGTAGCCGCAGTCAGCCCAGCAGCCAAGTGTTATCGTTTCCGTTATCGTTATAGCTATTTGTTATCGATATTTGTTATCGCTTGTTCTAGTGCGTTCTTTGGTGCCGCCCCTCGCGATTGATGATAGCATCTCCAATGAGCATTTCACATTGGATTAGTTCTCATCGATGCCGATGCGCTGTACCAGCAACAACAAAAGCAACAAGAACAGCAACAAGTACTCGTGTTTCCACTGGCCCAGCCCAGTTGCGATTGCGCGGACATCTCATCGTATGAGCATTCGATAACCGACGAGATATTCACGTTATCGAGACTGAGACATCGGCAACGACTACAAAATTGTGCGTTGATTGAAATTTAGGCTGACTCTTTGTGCCGGCAATTGTTTAAGAAAGTCGTTTAAAAAGGGGTTTAAAAAGTGGTTTGAAAAGAGGTTTGAAAGTGATTTCAAATGTGGTTTGAACGTGATTTCAAATGTGGTTTGGAAAGTCGGTTGTAAGCGTGATTTAAAAAGTGGTTTGAAATTGGATTGAAATTGGTTTAAAATGATATTTAAAAAGTTGTTTGAAAGTGATTTGATTGAAATTGGATTGAAATTGGTTTAAAATGATATTTAAAAAGTGGTTTAAAAGGGATTTAAAAAGTGGTTAGAAAAGTGGTTTAAAAAGTGGTTTGAAATTGGTTTAAAATGTTATTTAAAAAGTGGTTTTACAAATGGTTTGAAAAGTGATTTGAAAGTGATTTAAAAAGTGGTTTAAAACGTGGTTTAAAAAGTGATTTCAAAAGTGGTTTGAAATTGGTTTAAACGTTATTAAAAAGTGGCTTTAAAAATGAGCTTAAAAAGTGATTTGAAAGAGGTTTAAAAAGTAGTTTGAATGTGATTTAAAAAGTGGCTTGAAATTTGCTTAAAAATTTATGTAAAAAGTGATTTAAAGTGGTTTAAAATGTGATTTTAAAAGTGGTTTAAAAAATATACAAAAAGTGTTTTGAAAGTGTTTTAAAAGTGATTTAAAAGTGGTTTAAAACTTGGCTAAAAAAGTAGTTTGAAATTCCTTAAAAAAGAGGTTAACTAAAGTGGCTTGAAAAGTGGTTCGAAAAATGTCTTGAAATTAGTTTAAAAAGTGATTTAAATACCTTGAATTTCCTAAATATGCATAGATCAAAAATTTCCACACCCATAACTCGGTCAAAACTCGGTCGATTTTTACGAGGTTTGAATCAATTTGGCATCTTAATCCGGCAACACTATTCCTGGTCGAATTTCAAGTCAAATTGGTCCCATTAAAATATCCTATGTAGGCATGCTTGTTTTCTTTTTAACAAGACTTGAAGACTTTAAGCCTTATAGACTCTCGAATGTAGATCAATTTGGATCTTAATCCGGCAACACTATTCCTGGTCGAAATTCATGTAAAACTGATCCCATTAAAATATCCTATGTAGGCATGCTTGTTTTCTTTTTAACATAACTTGGAGACTTTAAGCCTTAGAGACTCTCGAATCTGGATAATTGACTCTATCAATACCTGAAACTGAAAACAAAAGAACTGTGAAAAACTTGGCCAGAATTAGCTGGACACTTGTCGCCAGCCTATTGTCCTGTCTATTGTCAAGCTGCACATAAAAAGGATATTTTTACAACAAATATTTCAACCACGTCGCTCAATGAATATTAAAATGAATGTTAAACGAGCTGCGTGCCAAATGGTATTCAAATGCAACTCGATTGTAAAAACTGATGGCATTTGTTGTCATCATCATTATCATCATCAGCATCAGCATCATCATCATCATCATCATTGTTGTTGTTGTTGTTGTTGTTGTTGGGCCTTTCAAGTGCACATTAATGAGCTGCTTGTATGCTTTTAATTTGCATATGTCTGTCAGTAAATGCCCAATCGATAGATAGATGGGCTTTTGATTAATTAACATACACACACACACACAGTCGCCCCCCCCCTCCCTCGCTAGCCGGACGCATCCAGAGCCATGTCCATGTCCATGTCCATGTCCGTGTCCATGTCCGTGTCCGTGTCCAAGCCAACGCCATGGCCAGAAACCATAATTGATTGTCGATAATTCATGCGAGCTTAAATTGCCAATTGCATGTGGAGCCGGCGGGGCGGAGCGGGGCGTAGCGGGGCGGGGCGTCAGCGTAGGCGGTGCCACAACTACGTCGGCTAATGGTAAACATATAACATACACAAGCATATATATCTATATATATATGGACATGTACAGCCATTCGAGAGGGCCGTTCGATAAGTAATATTATAGTAACAAGAGGTTCTAGTCGGGCGCTACCGACTAGGAGATACCCTGAACCCTCTTCTTCCAACAGGCGATAGGTATACAAAAATGATAGATACTATATATATATATTATTCTATAAGCTACATGTCAAGTCTGGTGACTCTAGCTCATATTGTTTGCCGAAATTGCTCAAATAACAGTATTTCGATATCGATTTTTAATCGATAACTTGGAAACGGGGCAAGTTATCGAATATCGCAAACAAACTCGATCTGCGCATGGACTAGGACGACCTACAGCCAAAATTTCAAGTCTCTAGCTCTTATAGGTTTCGAGATCCTTGCGTTCATACAGACGGACAGACAGACGGACGGACAGACGGACGGACGGACAGACGGACAGACGGACACGGCTAGATCGACTCGGCTGTTGATGCTGATCAAGAATATATATATATATATACGCAGCATCACAAATTTCGTGAACTAATTCCTTTCAGGCGTATGGCAGCTCCCATAACCGGACAACTATCATGGCTGTCCGCTTATGAGAGCTTTTGCATACCCAGCTAAAACTAAGTGAACTCTTGTCTGTGGTCCTCACAGGGAGATATTCTAAAAAAATGTGTGTGTTTTTTTTTGCCTCAAATAATGATATCGATGTTATCGATAATTATCGATATTTTTAAAATATTCAATCAAATAGCTTCTTCTATTTATGGCCTAAAATAATATATGCTTATATTTTAAATTTCAGCTCGCAAAACACTTTTTTGTTCTCTTTCCATCTAAACTCAGCTCAACCAGCTCAAGCTAGCCTCACATAGCCCAACCAAGCGCAACTGTACCACATCTAAGGCAAGCAGACTCAACATAACCTTGAATTATCACAACCTAACCTAACTTAATCGCCGTTTAGCTATAAGTCCAAAACTTTCCAAATCCATAAAGTGCTTGCGCCTTGCTCAAGGCCTGACTTTTTCTAGCGAAAAGTAAATCGATATTTTTTTATCGATAACTATTAATCTTGCCTAATTGCTAGTGATGACACGTGAACCGATAACTTATCGATCAACCCGCGTGCTTATGTACTTATGAATATGCAAGCCAAATTGCCTTTTGTGCGTGCATGTATGTGTGTGTGTGTGTGTGTGTGTATGTGTGTGTGTGTGTGTGTGTGTGTGTGTGTGTGGGAGTGAGTGTGTGTGGGTCGTTGTCCTTTCGTCTGGGCCCCTTAACGGCCAGTTGTGGCCGATGGCCGTGCAAAAACTGCGCAACATCATGAAAATCCATGGCAAATTAAAATTGGCACATTTTCGCACGAGACCAGCCGACACACCCAGAAGACAGCCAGGGGCGTGGAGGGGGGATGCAGGGGTAGGGGGGGTTGAGGGGGCAGCAGGCAGCTGCGCTTAAAACAAAGCCATCAATTTTGGTCGTTGTTGTTGTTGTTGTTGTTTGTGTTGGTAGCGTAAAATAAAGTTGTGTATGTAAATTGGTTGGCTGTGATCTGCATTATGGCTAAGCGATGGCACGCGGTGCCGTTGGTTAAGCGTTCAGTGTTGGTAAATGCCACGAAGGCCGAGCGTGTGCGTGTCCACAGCGCTAACTGCTGCCGCTGGAAGCCAATTAAGTTGTTTGCCCAGTGTGCGTAAGTTTCGAATGGAACTAGCTGCAGCTAGAACTTGACAGTGCTGTAAAGGAAATTGTGAGGCTAACGATAACTAGCTGCAGCTAGAACTTAACAGTGCTGTAAAGGAAATTGTAGGGCTAACGATAACTAGCTACAGCTAGAACTTAACAGTGCTGTAAAGGGAATTGTGAGGCTAACGATAACTAGCTGCACCTAAAACTTGACAGTGCTGTAAAAGACATTGTAAGGGTAACTATAACTAGCTGCACATAAATCTTTACAGTGCTGTAAAGAAAATTGTGAGGCTGACGATAACTAGCTGCAGCTAGAACTTGACAGTGCTGTAAAGGAAATTGTGAGGCTAACGATAACTATTTGCACCTCGATCTTAATAGTACTGTAAAGGGAATTGTGAGGCTAACGATAACTAGCTGCACCTAAAACTTTAAAGTGCTGTAAAGGAAATTGTCACGCTGGCGATATCTAGCTGCACATAAATCTTAACAGTGCTGTAAAGGACATTGTGCGGCTAACGATAACTAGTTGCACATAAATCTTAACAGTGCTGTAAAGGAAATTGTGGAGCATTTTTCCAGTGCTGTTAAACGAATTGTGAAGCAATCGGACATATGAATAAGCTTGTACAACATTTCTCAGTGCTGTAAAACGAATTGTGAAGCAATCGAAATGCTGTAACTGAACGTATTAAACAAATAAAACGTAATTAATAGATTGATGACTGATTGATGATTGATTGGCTCTGTTTCAATTAACTATGAAGAAGTTGCAGTGCCAAGAGCTCCGACAAATGTTAGCCTGGAAACAAACGATAAATCTATTGAAAAATATAAATTTGGAGCATTTAAAACAAACCATTTTTTTTTTTTGGAGTAAATATGGTACGGTTTGGGATGGGCTTTGCCTGTTCCTTATCCAACAAGTTCAGTTCCGGTTCCTGGCAAATAACAAATCGAATTATAGGATTTAGGAAGGTATACGCAATCCCGCCTAGAAGCCTAGAAACCAATGTTGGAAAACGAGAGGCAACTCCTGTACAGAATTGAAAAATCGTGTTTGGTGAGATTTGACGACTTGTTGGGCACTTAGTTGCTAATGTGGCCGATATTTTCAATATGTTGTGTTAATATTGCCAGGGCATATGCAAAAATAAGGCACTTTAGCAGCCAAGAGTCCACGGTCCGAGTCCAGCGTAAAAGCCAGACAGATGCCAAAAAAAAAAAAAGCTGAGCCCGGCGAAATTTGTGCGCCATGCGGCATATGAAGCGAAAGGCCCTTTTCGACTGCTATGTGCATTTTTTGACTAGTCATAGATAACAGTCTGAAAGGGCCTTTTGGCTCAGATGCAAAGACAGCGATAACCATAACGATAACGATAACGACGACGATAACTTGAGCGATAACGATAACGATAAGCGCATCTGGTGACTAGCCGTTCCTGAAGTGTCAAATAGTAGGTACTACTCGTAAGAAAATGTACGTTGATTTTTATTTGGCACATCAGTGACAGCATGTTACGAGTAATTGCACAACAGCCACAGCCGGAGTCACAGCCGGAGTCACAGCCGGAGCCACAATCAGAGCCGGAGCCAGATGATAACGCGATGTGGCATCTAAGCTGGAACTCGATTCTCCTCTGTCATATGCGGCCGATAACTATGGCAGTGAGGGTGGGGTTTCCTTATTAGATGCGATACTCAAACGCATGTTATCGATAAACGATAGACACAAACGATACAATCGATAATAACCCCGGAACAGGCACAGCCGTACTCTACGCTTTTGGGAACGAGCACTCTGTCACACTCGGTTCCATTGCCGTTGAGTAGAGCTGTTCCTGATGCATATCTCAACGGATTCACTGAAACCAGAATTGTATTATTTTTTTTGGAAAAAAAATTGAAAAACATTTGACTTTATTATTAAATACGTTACGAACTAAATGGAGAAGTTATTACCATGTGCAACTACGGAGCTGGGAATGATGATGATGAATCCATATACATATATATATATACTATATATAGTATATATAGTATATATGATATATATGGGATGCATGCCAATTTGGTTAGTAATTACTTTTCATTTAATACTCGATTTGCTTGTCTTTTGTTTTTTTTTTGTTTTGTTCATTTGTTTTGATATTCGTATTTTGCAGAACTAGCCCATGGCATTCTTGACGCACAGCTTTTCCATTTGTTCGGAGTAGAAGCCATTGAAATTGATTCTATGGACGAGATTCATGAAACGATCGGCGGTATTATCCTTGGCCAGATCATTGATTTGCTTGAGGAACGATATCAGCATGCCCGTAAACTCCAGATCGAAACGCTTCACGCGCTCCGCAAACGTATCCGTCTCATCCAAAGTGCTCTCCGACTACATTTTCAAAGGGAGAACAAATTCCTATGAGTATCTTCAGCAAATATAGTTGATGAATTGATTAAAAAATATATAATTGGTTTTGTGTACATTAAATAAATGACGCATGCAAGAAGGGATCAGGGCATAAATGATGATATTTCGATGATAACAAAATGAAAGAAAACAAATATAGCCATGTATGTGTGTGCGTGTGCGTGTGTGTGATATACCTGCAGCCGATCCGATATATCTGGCTCAGAGTCGGACAGATCCGTATTCTCATCGCTGCTATCACAGACCATGGACTTGAGCTCCGCATCGAGAAAGAAACGTTGCGAACGCTAATAATTTGGGCGGGGGGCAAGAGGGGGGGGCGCAGGCATGGGCGAGAGAGAGAGAGAGAGAGAGAGAGAGGGAGAGGAGACAAGACACAAGACAGGTGGAGGCGCATTGACAATTATTCAAGCTCAATCCATATAGAAATACAGGTATATATACTTTAATATATATATATATATATATATATATGGAGGTATGGACTCACCTGTATGAACTCGCAGAACTTGAGACAGATCTTGCATAATTTGAATATGGCACGATTCAGATGCGACGTTTCGGTCAGCATGCAGTTCTTGAGGCAGAGATCTAGAAAATCCTGATGCAAGCTGAGCACCATATCGACATTCTCCACATTCTTCATTTTCTCAATGAATATATGCCAATTGGGCTCAATTATTTCGATCATCATATAGTACTCGAGATTCTGTACGGCGTTCATCATGCGCTGACGCAGCGTAAAGGCCGAACGATAAAGCTCAGCGGCATGCGGTGAGAATTTCTTTGCAATTGAGTTCTCCTTCCATATTCTGCAAGGGATTTAGTTATTGGATGTTAATGTGCGCTCTTTAAATGCATTCACTCACTTGCAGAGCTGACGCTCGACGTGCTTGCAATAGAAGAGCTGGCGGAAGAGCATCTGGTATTTGGTAATGGCTATGTGATTGAGCACCAGCGAAACGGGCCACTTCACCTCGTAGGTAAAGGCAAAGCACTCCAGGCCGCTCAGGTCGAGGCGATCCGTGGTCTTCCAGTATTCTGTAAATCAAATCAACGAGTTAACACACACACACACTCATTTTATCGATGCGCTTACCCTCCTTCTGGTTCATGATCTTGGACATTTGTGTGACCAGATCGTAGGTGAGCAGCTCGCAGTGCAGATCATCCTTGTAGGGATCGCTGCGCGCGGATGATAGGCGCAGCGTCAGGCCCAACAGATTCTCGAGCGTCATCGGCAGCACCAGATCGACATTCTTGGCCAGCTCATCCTCGCAGGCGTCCATGAATTGCATGGTAAAATCACCCTGATTTAGCAATAAATAACGCTTCACCGACTGCAGATGTCCCATCAGATCGTTCTCGGTGAGAAGCACATCGAGCAGCATACGGGCCGCAAAATAGTAGGCATCATTGATGACATGCACGTGCAGCTCGCTGGTTGGATCAAATTCGAGATTCATTTGCTGTGTGGGCATCACACGCTTGCCGCACTGCCGGATCACATTCAGATATTTGCCGGTGCGCAATATTTTGTCGGCATATTTCTCCAGGAATGTGGGTATACATTCGGTGCGCACTGTATAACGTTTCTCCCAATAATCATCGGAATAATGCTCGGGCAGCTCATCCTTGTGTATGACCTCGTTATCCTCGACCAGAAACTCGTGCGTGCTATCCACAATGATGCCCTTCTGTATCCAGAGCTGCAGCATACGCATATACGGCTCAGCCGCCTTCCTGGCCAGACCAATGATCAGCTCCTGGGCATACTTGTCGCCCTCCAAATGCTTGATCCGATCGCACAGATGCGACAGCACGGCAGCCCCATGGTAATCATGCTGCGTATAAATACAAAAATTCTAGATATAGATATAGCTTTTATAATCTACGAGATGTGCTTAAAAAATCGGAGCTTGTAGTTTCCGTAGAGGTCCCTCTACCCTTTGCTCGTCATCCGTCGGACGCACACACTAACCATGTCCAGTTCCGCCAAGGTGGTCCAAATCTCATCTATGACCCAAATGGTTGGCTGCAAATAGTAGAGTAGCTTGGGCACAGTCAGATCATTCTTGAGCATCTCCACCTCGGCCTGCTGCAGCAGCATCTGCAACGTGTAGACATTAAATTTTCAATTTGGAATTTAATTGCATTCGGATCGGGCTGCTGCAACTCACATAAAAGTCGTGGGTGATGTTCTGCAGCGCAGCGTTGAGCGCATTGTTCACCTGGCCATTGCCGTCGGTCAGTGCGATGACCTTCTGTATGCCCATAAAGTGCGAGGCCAGCGGCAGTATTTCGTGCACCATTTCGGCCAGCGATTTGTCCAGATGCACATGGACACTGAAACGCGTCTCGTACTTGGATAGGCCCTGGGACAGATCATCGTGTGGCAGCGCCACAATATAGTTGCCCCGCACACCGCTCAGGCAGTAAATGATTTCGGTGAGCAACAGACGCTGCTGTGCATCCGGCGGCAGTGCGGCCAGCTCGGGCTTGGGCATCGGATTCGGCGGCTCCACCTTGTAGTAGTCCCAGAGCAAATGTGTCCGATACTCGTCCGGCAGTCCATCCTTGCAGCCAACCAAATACTTATTGTTGTTGCTGTTGTTGCTGCTGCTGTTGTTGTTGTTGTTGTTGTTGTTGTTGTTCAGACTGCAGCGATCGAGGAAGACATTGCTCAGCGGCCGATAGCCGCTGCCGAGCGCCACGCTGCTGGTGGCCCGACTGCTGGGCGCCCGACTGCTGGCCGCCCGACTGCTGTTACCGCCATTGCTGGTGCCCGTGCTGATGGCAATGCTCATGCCCGATCTATGGCTGTTGCAGGGACTGCTGCCCGGACTCGAGTCCAGATTGTAGGTGACACCGGATCGGGCACTGGCCGCGTTGCTGGCCGCATTGTTGCCCGCGGACCGATTGCTGGCTTTGCTGCTGCTGCTATTCAGCAGCTGATCAATGGAGCCCATTGTCAGCGCCGTGCTGTTCGAGACGGCGTTCAGCACGCGCTTCTTGATCTGTAAAATCAAAAGGTCAGCATATATTGATCAAGTCTGCGAACGGGTTCAAAGCCACAACGGAACCCTTATATCGTAACAGTTGCATCCAGGGCAAGAACTTACTCAGAGGAGATGCAAACATTATGTCCACTTTTAATGGTATCAGGGTTTGATCAACGAATTTCGATTAATCAAATTATGTGAGTTATATTTCAAAAAATGGGGCAACATGTCAAGAGTTGGCTGCTGGTTTCAACATCTCCTCGAGCCGGACCGAACAGACCGTAGCCCTGACTATGAGTGAAAGGTTATTGCGGTAAGGAACTCACCACGCTGAGATCGCCACGCGGCACAATCGGCTCGCTGGGCACGGGACGACGTGCGTATGTGGCTATAGCCGTGGTCACGGGCACCGTGGATAGGCCCAAGGACTCGTCGGACTTGCGACGCGTCACGGGCGTCGATGTGGACAGGTCGAGCGAGTTGCGCGCATGGCCACTGGCATTGGTCGGCTGCTCCTCATCGTGCAGCAGCAGGCTGCTGGAGCTGCATTGGTTGACACCACCAGCAGCAGCAGCAGCAGCAGCCGGATCCAACATGGCGGGCGATTCAACATTTTTGCCGCTTGCCGGATTCGATAGATTCGAGCTGCTGCCGTACTTTAAGGGCCACATGGCGTCGTCGTTGATGCGTTCGGCAAAGACCAGCAATGCGTACATGGGATCCTTCCTAAAAATTGGTTTGACTTTTGTCATATTTTTTATTTAACCTTGTTGTGCCGGAACTTACCGCTCGAGTGTGCTTGTTATTTCGGCTAGGACCTCGCGATAATTGGGCCGCTTGAAGCTGATGGACTCAAGCAGCGACAAGAGCTCGCGGTCGGGTCGCCGCTTATCGCAAGTGGCACGAAATTCGCGCAGTATCTTTTCGGGCGTGTATGGCGTTCTATAAACGAATAAAGACGCGTATCAATTTTGATTTGCATTCCAATGTGATTCACAACCAACAAAAAAATATATATAAATATATACATATAACAAAATTCATTAATTGAGCAAAGCAAACAGCAGACAGCAGACAGCAGACGTCAGCCAACAGCCGTCAGCGTTGAGCATCTGGTGCATTCTGGGCTGGGCTGGGCAGTGCACTTACTGGGATTCGGCGATGAGATTTGCCAGCACAATGCGCACTGGATCGGTTTTACTCGTTGCGGCGTGCGCCATTTGTTTTTGTAAATTTTAATAAATTAACGGTTTAAATGAACAGTAAATGGCTAGCTAGCACACACAACAACAAAACACACTGGCTCGCTTTTTCAGCTGAGGGGCAGGCAGGCAGGCAGGGAGGCCACTGCGCTCAAGCGCAAATTGAGCGGGTTTGCCAATTGCTGCGTATTCGTATTCTCTCTTACTCGTTGTTGCTCTTTCTGCAACAGCGCTGCCACCCAGTTCGAATTATGCAAATCTATACAAATCTTTGGCGATATATAAACTATTACTTACATTGCGTTGTGCAAATCTAATGATACATATGCGCACAGCTTAAGGCTTAAGCTTAATTCGCTAAATATCTGTCAGCAAAATGTGCAATTGACATAAATGCCTGTACGTTTGACATAAGGCCAAAAATTACATCAACTCTATCTCATTTAACATGTATGTATTTATGTTCTTTTCTGTTTTATCATAAATAAGTTGATTATTTTTTATCAATTTAAGCAATTTGTTTCTGTTAAATTTACATTTTATTTAAGCTAAGCTGACAAAACAACAACAAATTTAACTGCGATGTTTGCAATGTTTTCTCTATGCGATGTTTTCTACATAGTTATCGATAGCTACGATACACATCGCTAACAGCTGCACGTGCATTTGGCATTGGCAACAAATGTTTACCGAAACATAAACATGGGCAAAAAGGTGTACAATGCCAAGGCACGGCGAAATCCGGAAACCATTGTCGACAATTCCGCCGTAAAGAATGTGAGCAGCATCTCTGGTGACAACCACTGTCGGCAATTAATTAAACCAACCGTATTCAACAGATCAAAATCGTCAGCGAGGATGTGGCCGGCGGCAGCGGCATTTCCACGGGCTACGATGAGGCCAACGCGCTCGTCCTGCCCTCACAGAAGCGTGCCACCAAAATCAAAGTTGAGCAGCGTCGCAACGTGAAGATCCTCTCGAAGAAGCAGCGCAAGCATCTGCAGACCATTGTGGACAAGAAGAAAAAGAAAGAGGGCGTAAGCAAGCGTAAGTTCCAAGTGTCCGCACATTGAGTAACCGGGAGAATTTTCCTTGCAGCGAGCAGAATTGCTGGAGAATTTGGCTGCTGTGCAAATACCCGAAGCCGAATTGCGGCAATACACATCGATAAGTCAGGCGCAAACGATGGGCCTGAAGCGTTTGCATACGCTCGATGAGTTCCTGGCCAAGAAGAAGGAGCGCCAGTCGCAGCTGCTGGTCGAACAGGAACAGCACGGCGCCAGACGCGTCAACGCCATCAAGGGCAGCAAACGCAAGCTGCTCATCGAGGAGCAGGAAGAGCTCGAAGCCAAGCGCAAGAATCCAAACATTGTCAATGCCGACAATATATCCGACGACGACGACGATTCCAGCACGGATGACAGCGACAGCGAAACTGATGGCAATGACGAACCGGAAGCCAATGAGGCAGTTGCCATTAAAGAGCAGCCGCCGGCCAAGCCAACGGACATGCCCACACCCATGACCACGGTTAAAGCTGCAGCCGCAGCAGCTGCGACACCGTCTCACCAGCACAAAACAGTGTATGTGCCGGTTGATCGAACGGCCGAGGTGCAGGCAGCGCGTCTGCGCCTGCCCATACTCGCCGAGGAGCAGCAGGTGATGGAGCTAATCAATGAGCATCCGATTGTGATAGTCGCCGGCGAGACGGGCTCCGGCAAGACGACACAGCTGCCGCAGTTCCTGTACGAGGCGGGCTATGCCCAGCACAAGATGATTGGCGTTACGGAGCCGCGTCGCGTTGCGGCCATTGCCATGTCCAAGCGTGTCGCACACGAAATGAATTTGCCCAGCAGCGAGGTATCCTATTTGATACGCTTCGAGGGCAACGTAACGCCAGCCACACGGATTAAATTCATGACCGATGGCGTGCTGCTCAAGGAGATCGAGTCGGATTTTCTGCTCAGCAAATATTCGGTCATTGTGCTGGATGAGGCGCACGAGCGCAGCGTCTACACGGACATCTTGGTGGGTCTGTTGTCGCGCATTGTACCGTTGCGGCACAAGCGCTCCAATCCCCTCAAGCTGATCATCATGTCGGCGACGTTGCGTGTCAGCGATTTTACGGAGAATGCGCGTCTGTTCAAGGTGCCGCCGCCGCTAATCAAGGTGGAGGCGCGACAATATCCGGTAACCATACACTTTCAGAAGCACACGCCCGACGACTACATGGCGGAGGCGTATCGCAAGACATTGAAGATACACGCCCAGCTGCCCGAGGGCGGCATACTCGTCTTTGTGACCGGCCAGCTGGAGGTCAATCAGCTGGTGCGCAAGCTACGGCGCGCCTTTCCCTGCCAGCAGCGGGAGCAGCGGGCGCCGGACCAAACGGATGTGAAGCCAGAGCCGGAGCCGGAGCAGGAGTTCGATATGAAGCGCAGCATACGCAACATGCGCAAGTCCAAGAAAAAGTTTCTACATCAAATCTCGTTGCCGAAAATCAATCTGGATGATTACAAGCTGCCCGGCGACGATACCGAGGCGGACATGCACGAGGCCCAGGACAACGAAAATGAGGAGGACGCGGACGATGACTTGGAGGAGCTGCAGCAACTGTCAGCGCCGGCTACCAAGCAGCCGCTGTGGGTGCTGCCGCTCTACTCGCTGCTCTCATCGGAGAAACAGCAGCGCATCTTCCAGCCGGTGCCGGAGGGCTGTCGCCTGTGCGTGGTGGCCACCAATGTGGCCGAAACCTCGCTCACCATACCGCACATCAAGTACGTTGTGGACAGCGGACGCCAGAAGACGCGCCTCTACGACAAGCTGACCGGTGTCAGCGCCTTTGTGGTAACCCACACATCCAAGGCGTCAGCGGATCAGCGTGCCGGCCGTGCGGGACGCGTCAGCGCCGGTCACTGTTATCGTCTGTACTCGAGCGCCGTTTACAATGACATCTTTCCGGACTTCAGTCAGCCGGATATACAGCAGAAGCCCGTCGATGATCTGATGCTGCAGATGCGCTGCATGGGCATCGATCGTGTTGTCCATTTTCCGTTTCCCTCGCCGCCCGATCAGCTGCAGCTGGTCGCCGCCGAGCAGCGTCTGAGCGTTCTGGGCGCCTTAGAGCCGCGCACCGAGGGCAATACGCCGCCGGCTGTCACCCAGCTGGGCAGGGTGATCTCACGGTTTCCGGTCGCGCCGCGTTTCGGCAAAATGCTGGCCCTCTCCAATCAACAGCAGCTGCTGCCCTACAGCGTCTGTCTGGTCGCTGCGCTTTCCGTGCAGGAGCTGCTCGTGGAGACGGGCGTGCAGCGGGACGAGGATGTGGCGCCGGTCTCGAACAAATACCATCAGCGGCGCCTTAGCTGGGCGGCCAGCGGCAACTATCGCCTACTCGGCGATCCCATGGTGCTGCTGCGTGCCGTTGGCGCGGCCGAATATGCCGGCTCCGTGGGCAAGCTGGCCGGCTTTTGTGAGGCGAACGGATTGCGCGCAAAGGCAATGAACGAGGTGCGCAAGCTGCGCGTCCAGCTGACCAACGAGATCAACTTGAATGTGTGCAATGTGGAGCTGGGCGTCGATCCGCAGCTGAAGCCGCCCAGCGATGCGCAGGCACGGTTCCTGCGACAAATCCTGCTCGCCGGCATGGGTGATCATGTGGCGCGCAAAGTGCCGCTCGACGAGATCGGCGACAAGGAGGAGCGACGCCGTCTCAAATATGCCTACAATTGTGCCGATATGGAGCAGCCGGCATTTATGCACTCGTCCTCGGTGCTAAAGCAAACGCCGCCCGACTGGATCATCTACCAGGAGGTGTACGAGCTCCAGCATGGCGATGCCAGCAAAATGTTCATACGCGGCATTACCGCCATCGAGCCCGAATGGCTGCTCCTCTATGTGCCGCTACTGTGCAATATACGCGAGGTGCGCGAGGAACCGGCGCCGCGCTACGATCCCGCCAAGGGCATCATCTATTGCTACGTAAACGCGACCTTCGGCAAGGCCGGCTGGGAGCTGCCGCTGGGCGAGCTGGAGATGCCGCTCAGCGAGAAGGCCTGCTGGTAAGTTTCCAAAAGGTGCCCCGTGTGATAATTCATTCATTCGTTCATTTAAATTCGCATTTGCAGCTACTTTGGCATGTTCCTGCTCGATGGCATCGTTTGCCCGCCGCTGGCCGCATTCAAGCCCAAACTGAAGTCGACGCCCGCCTCGCTGATCAAGAGCTGGTCCAGTCTCAACGACAAGGTGCTGCGCTTCAAGCGCGCCCTCATCACCAAACAGATTCACACGCGCCAATCCCTCTTCGACCAGTGGGCGACCGAACCCAATTGTGAGCCCAATCCGCATATTCAACATTTGCCATATTCTCATATCATATTTGTCTTTCCTTGCAGTCCTGCTGGAGGAGTACCAGAATCTGCTGTACGATGTCGCGCTCAGCGAACTGGCGCCCATTTGGCCGCCGAACAAACCGGACACAGCATCCGCTTGAATCCCAATCCCAATACCAATCCCATCCCACTTTCACTCCTCGTTTACGTGTCTTGTACATATACTTCAAATATGAATCCTTATAATAAACATTTTGTTACATTTATCTAAAACGATTCTATCTCTTGTCAGCTTTATTTATGAATTTCGACTAAACCGTTTCTGGAATCCGTAACTCCAGATTTTTATTAACCTCCAGATTTTTATTAACCCAAATTGAAAATTGTGCAGCTGGAAAAGCTTGGAGAATCTAGCTATAGGTACCGAACCTTAAGGCAGGCCAAATGTTTCTAGCCCAAACCGATTCCGAAGTTTCATATTTATCAAAAATATTCAAGATTTATTTTGAGCTAGATCCGCCAGAGCAAAGCTGCAAACCGGTTCCGGAACCCAACTGGTTCGAGCCCGAAATTGAAAAAAAAATCCTTTATACTACGAACCGAACTTCGAACCAAATCCGGAAGCTGAACCATATTTTGATTCAAAATGGCTTGGTTTAAGCTTAAAGAACATTCGACTTTTCGAGACATGGAACTGAAAACTAATGTAAAACTACATTTACCATATCTCGTTTAGAAAATACTCAAAAAAAAAAAAGACTATAAAAATGGACTTATGATATGGTATATAAATATATATATAGCTTAGACTTCGACTATAAAGAATTTGAACCCGGAGCAAATTCTGATTCGCATCAAATCTGTTTTCGAAGAAAACAACGGAAGAAAAAACGAATGTTAAACTACATTTACCATATCCAAATCCAGTTCTCGTTTAGAAAATCCTCAAAAAAAAAGACTATAAATATGGACTTAAGATATGGTATATAAGTATATATATATATAGCTTAGACTTCGACTATAAAGAACTTGAACTTATGAAATCTGTTTGAACTTATCAAATCTGTTTTCGAAGAAAACTACGGAAGAAAAAACTAGTGTAAAACTACATTTACCATATCCAAATCCAGTTCTCGTTTAGAAAATCCTCAAAAAAAAAGACTATAAATATGGACTTAAGATATGGTATATAAGTATATATATATATAGCTTAGACTTCGACTATAAAGAACTTGAACTTATCAAATCTGTTTTGGAAGAAAAAAAAACAGTACCGACTTTTTGTATAACAAGTTTCATTTTTTTGTTTTTTATTTGTATTTTAAATGGTATATGTAATATATACATATATATACATATATATATATATATATATATATATATATATATATATATATATATATATATATATATATTATAAATGTGAAATTTCTTTAAAAATGGAACCAAACAAAATGTCAGAAGACAAAAGAAAAGAAAAAGAAAAAAAAAGAAACCATAATGAAATGTTGTTGTTGTTGTTTTTTGGGCTAATTAAAATGTTGTTAACAGCTAAGTTTCGATAGTTGTTCCAATACGATATATATATATGTATGTATATATGTTTTCTTTTTTCCACTTATATGTTCTTTTTGTTTTCGATTTGTGTATATTTATATATATATGTATATGTATGTCATATCTTTAATTATGTTTCTTGCTTTTTGCCTGTGTTGTACCATTTGTAGATAGTTTCTTGGTTTTTCTTCCTCTTCTTCTTCTTCTTCTGCTTCTTCTTCTGCTTCTTCTTTAATTTTCATTTATTTAAGGATTGGCTAGTTTCAGTTACAGCTGCAGTTAACTGTAAATTGAATAACTGTACATTTAGGCTGGGAGAAACGTTCGTCGTTTTGTTCGTGTGCTGCTTCTTCTTCTTCTTCTTCTTCTTTGCTTCTTTCTTTTGTTTTGTTTTGTTTTGTTTCTTTGTATTTTGTTTGTTTTTGTTTTGTTTTTTACAATTATTCTTAGTTTGTGTATTTGGAGAAATTATTTGGGCATTTTTCTAGTTTAGTTTTTGTTTTCGCATTTTGCTGTTGTTTGATTTTGTTGTTGTTGTTGTTGTAACTTATAGATTACAGGGTATTTATTTAGTGTACTCTTTATGATATATTCCTTTAGCTAGTTAAATACTCGCAACCATATTTTTTACACATCAACTGAATTTCTTTAGGGTTTTTTTTACTCGTTTTTTTGTTTTGTATATATATATTGTATTTTTTTATATAATATATCTATATATCTATATATATGTATGTATGTATGTATGTGTGTGTGTATCTCTCGCTAGATGTAGATACAGTTATACTTGATGTACATATATGTCGCTTGATGTATGTATGTACTTATGTATATATAGGATACACAAGCACATGCATAAATCAACTTGTGTGTGTGTGTGTGTCTAGTTGAGTGTGAGTGTGTGTCAGTGTGTGTGTGTGTGTAGAAAAAATCAGTCTAATGTATTAAGGCAACGTGAGAGCTTTACATTTTCATATTCATAAACATTATCTCAAAATGTCAGTAAATACATTTATACGAATATATATATCGAGTTATATATATACATATATATATATAAATGTATGTATATATATGTATATGCTTATATCATTCGCCAACATTAACATTATGTTCGTCAGCAATTGTTCTTGACTTTCGCTTAGTTCTTTAAGATTTACATTTACATTTACATTTACATTAACATTTACATTAACATTTACATTCAAAATTGCAGTTAGATTTTGTATACCCTGTACCCATTGGGAAAGGGTGTGGGGGGAAGGGGGGGGGGTTAAGTTAAATACTTGCACATGCATTTACACACACACACATATGTATGTATGTATGTGTGTTTGTGTATAGCTTTTGCTTTTTAACTCTATTACATATTATGTTTAACAATATAATTTTGGTATGTTTTGTGTTTCGCTTTGTTGTTGTTGTTGTTGTTTTTTATTAAATTAATTTCTATTTAGATAAATTCTTTGTTAGTTCTTATCAATTGAAATAGTTGCTGATAAAAGAAAAACAACAACAAAAAAAAAACAGAAAAAAATTGCATTTCATAAAAGTTAGTTAAATTAATGAAAAGCATTTTGGTTGATGGTTTTTTTTTTTTTGCCTTCTTTCTTTTGTTGTTTTTTACATAATTAATTTTACAATATTTAACACACATCGTGGGAATATATATGTATATATATATATATATAATTACACATATCAATTTAATAATTTTTATACATATATATTTTAATACTAACAAAAGGGTAATTTTTGTAAATTTCTTCATATATATATATATAGATATATATAGGTATGTATGTATATTATGTATATAGCTAAATTAGTAAACATACTATATATATATATATATATGTATATATATCATATATATTTTGTTATCGATTTAAACTACATTTTGAGTGAAAAAGCTAACGTTCGTTTTTTTTTCTGTCTATTAACAAATTTATAGCTAGGCGCATGTTCTTCATATAATATATAATATATAATGTATAATGTATATAGTATATAGTTTATGCTATATATAGCTTGTATAATTAGTATTTACATTTATCCAAACTAGACGCAGTCGTTTTAAAAACTCTACTTTGATTTCATGGAAGTATTTCTTTGTTGTTTTCCTTTTTTCCTTTTCTTTTTTTTTTGTTGTTTTTTTTTTTTTAAATATTATTTACTTGTATTTGCTTAGATCCGAATTCGTTTCAGTTGGGCTAATTGATATACACCACGCACACACCACACACCACTCCCCCCTCCCCCTCTCTCTGTGTGTGTGTGTGTGCTTTAAACTGTGGTTCCATTCTCCTCGCTGGCATTGTCATCCTTCTCCATATTGTCCTGTTGCTGCTGCTGCTCCTCATCGGGCTGCTTCGTTAACTCAGCCGTCGCCAACTCCTGCTCCTGCTGCTCCTTTTTCTGCTGCTCCCCCTCCGACGGCGGCGTACTTGTCGGCGTAGGCGTGCCGCTGACCTCCAGCGATAGCTCCTCGCTTGGCGGCGTCTGTATAACATTTGGCTGCGCCGCCGCCTGCTCGGCGGCTAGAGCAATCGCCTCATCCTCCAGCTGTTGCAAATGCTGGCGCAGCTCCTCCTCCTGCTGCTCCTCTAGCTGCTGTTGTTGCGCCAATCGGCTCGCCTCCAGCTCACGCATCAGCTCCGGCGGCAGCTCGCCCGTATAATCGAATGCCGCGAATGGCTCCGTCGTATCGATATTGATTGCCTGCTTCTTCTTGTCGGCAATCAGTTTCCACATGTTGAGCAGCGTATTGAAATTGACGCCAGGCGGCAGCGAAATCGAGGCAACAGCAGCTGCTCCAGAGTCGGCCACATCCCCAGCCGCAGTCGCAGCCGCAGTCGCAGCCGTCGTCGCAGTCGCAGCCGTCGTCGCAGCCGGCGTCGTCGCAACTGGATCGTCATCGTCATCGGAGGAGCTGCTGCTGACGGCGCGTATTTTGGGCATCTTGCTGCTGCTGCTGCTGCTGCTGGGGCCCAGGATGGGCGTCAGGCCGGCGAGCTTTAGTTGCATATTGTATTCGTGAAAGTCGCGCTGTATGGAGCTGCGCCTGGAGTTGGCCATCTCCTCGCTGCTGCTGCCCAATATCTGATTGTATTCGCGCAGGCCCAGCTCCTCGACGGGCACATAGTGCTCCCCGATCTCGATCAGATACACACAGCGATTGATATGCGAACGAAAGAGCACATCCTTGTGATTCGGCACCCAAACGTGCACCACATGACCAACCATTCCGGCCGTCGGCTCCCAATCCTTCCAGCTGAGTCGGCCGCCATTGGCGCGCATATGATCCGTCGGCCAGACGACGGCATCGATGATGTCCAGGCAGTCGTAGATCTGCAAGCGAAAGCCAATTAAATCAACTCCGTCAACTGCTTCAAATGCGCTTCATTTCAATAAAAGAACTTTAGCTGAAAATCGGTTCGAGTTCCCTTTAAAACTGGCTCAAATCCGGTTTGAAGCGGGCCTAAAACTGAATTGATCCAAGGAATCATACAACTTTTGGTTCCTTTTGATACCTCACATTCCTCACATTCGTTGGGTTTATATATATATATATAAATTGATCCATTTATAGCTATAAGTTGAACCAAAAACCAGGATTCATGGATGTGGAAGCCCGACTGCCGGAGCCGAGCCTCAAGGCAAGGCATTCTTTCAAACCTCACATTCCTCACATATCTCACATTCGTATATAATCCAATTATAGCTATAAGTTGAACCGAAACCTGGGTTCATGGATGTGGATGCCCAACTGCAGGAGCCGAGCCTTAAGGCAAGGCATTCTTTCAAGCCTCACATTTCTCACATTCCTCACATTCGTTGGGTTTCTATATATATATATAAATTGATCCATTTATAGCTATAAGTTGAACCAAAACCTGGGTTCATGGATGTGGAAATCCGACTGCCGGAGCCGAGCTTCAAGGCAAGGCATTGTTTGAAACCTTGAAATACCTCACATTCCTCACATTCCCCACATTCGTTGGGTTTATATATATATATATATATATATATATATATATATATATATATATATATATATATATATATATATATATATATATATATATATATATATATATATATATATATATATATATATATATATATATATATATATATATTATCTATCTTATACCCAAACTACCTTTAAATTGACTGAAACTCAAGAGCAGAAGAGTCCCTTATCAATAGATAGGCTATTTTTATAATATTGGGGTATAAGATTATCGATAAAACCGGTTTAAGAATGTTTTAGAACGTTCTTAAAGCCGGTTGAAAACTACCTTTAAAGTAAATTAAGTGTAACTCAAGAGCACAAAAGTCGTAGAATGAAAATAACTTTAAATAGATAATCTATTTGCATGATATTAAATGAAATGGATAAAAGCTGTGCGAAACTGGGCGAAGTTGGGTTTAAGACACGAAACTAGCCATAAACCGGTTGAAAACTACAAGCCAATATGAAACTGAAGCAAGGACAAAGGAGTCCCTTATTGACTATAACTTTTAAATAGAGAGTCTAAAAATATAATATTAACTTATGAAATGGATTAAAGCCGTTTGAAACTTGATCAAGACGGTGTTAAACCAGGTGTAAAACCGGTTTAAATGGGCTTAAAAAGTAGCCCAAAAGTGGCTCAAATGGGAATTATATTGAGGGTCAAGTCTTTAGAGGATTACAAGATGCACTTGACTCACCCCCGTATCGTCCACAATGATGACCTTTTTGTAGATATCGATGCGCGGCTTGCGCGGAGTTTGCTGAGCATTCGATGCGGATGCAGATGCGGATGCGGATGTTGCAGAAATTGTTGCTGATGCGGCGCTCGTGCTGCCGGATGCCGAGTCGCTGGCCATGAGGCAAATGGGTCCCTTGGTCTTGCGCGGATAGTCGCCGGGCGTGGTGATGATATTGCCGACGCCCAGGCTGCCGGAGGAGCCGGTCAGCAGCTTGTTGGAGCGCGGACTGGCGGACTCCTGTTCGACCAAATCCGGATTCGCATCGGCGCCGCCAGCAGCAGCCGCAGCAGCACCGCTGGCAATGGGCAATGTGGCGCGTCGGGTGCTACCCTGGAGGTGTGCGCCGGTGGTGCGGGCACGCGGTCCGCTGCTGCTGGCGCGCAACGTTGATCCGGAGGCCGACTGGTCCTGGTCGCGTTCGCGATTCAGCAGGCCGGCGATGAGCGTGGTCGAGGTGGGCTTGACCGGCATTACGGCGAGGCCGCCGCGGACGACGGCCAGCGTATCGCCGACATAGCTGCCGGCGAGGCTGCCGCCGGCCATATTGCTCGGCCGGACATGGCCGTAGTAGCTGTTGACGGTTAGCGTATTGTAGAGCGGCGCCGAGATGAACACCGGCGCCAGATCTGTGCCCGATTCGCCTCCGGTGCTGCTGCTGCTGGCCGCCGTGCCGGGTGCGCTGCCCGTGCCGGCGACCACAGCACCGACGCCACCGACGCCGATGCTCGTCGCGCCCGCTGCACCGCCTCCAACGGCAGTTGAGCCTGCAATGGAAATGGAGCCCGTGCCGGTGCCGGTGCCCGTGCCGGTGCCGACGACGCTGCCGCCGCTGCCGAAATTGCAATTGCCGCCCAGTTGCATAGATGCCTCCATGGCGGAGCCGGAGCTGCAGCCCTGTCGGCAGCGTTCCCGTATGCGATGCCACCAATCGAAAACCGTTTGCCTGATCGTATCGAGTGTAATGGCGCCGCCAATCACCTGACACAGCTGGCCATTTGTGTCCGCATAGGATGTGGTCAATGGGGAAACGTAAATGGGATAGCCAATCGGCTGATCGCAGCTAGAATTGATGATGTTGCGCAACGCCTGTTTGGCGTTCTGTATGCTGCCGCGTTCCGGATTGCGATTGCGCAAATAGATGAGCTCCTGCTGCTGGCCGGCCCAGAGGCCGCGCACGCATTCCCGATTCAGTTTGATGACGCGAAAGCTGAGAAATCGCTTGGTCAAACGGATGATGCGATACTCATCGGAGCCGTCCTCCATGACATGGCGCAGGGCCAGCAAATTGGGTGCGCCGCGCAGCACGGCGCTGCGCCAAACGGGATCCGCTTCGTGCGAAATGACCAGCTCCTTGGAGCAATTATCGATGGCCTCGTACAGGGCGAGCGGATCATGAAACTCATCCGGATTTGTAATGTGATCCTGTTGCAATTTGAGCGCCATTTTAACAGCGGGCGCCACCACCGAATGCAACAGCTCCATGTCGGCAAAGACCCATTCGTCGCGCGGCGACGTAATCCGAAAGTCACCCTTGAAGAGCGCATGGAGGCCGTGCAAGAAGAACTCGACGCCCGTCAGCGAACTGTGCGAGGCGGTGGCCAGGGAGCGACGCGCCAACAGGCCGAGGGCCAGGCACAGCGACACCAGCGGCGCATCCTTGTTGACGCTCTGGGCGCGCGGCTTTGGTGTCGGACGCGTTGTCATCGATGGCACCGTGCTGGGCATTATGGTGGTCAGATTTGTGCCCTCCAGCTGATTGATGGTCGGCTGCAGTCGCGGCGAATCCTCCTTGCGCATTTGCGATTTGCCCGTCGTTGTTGTCGTTGTTGACGTCTTCGCCAGCTTAACGAACACATTCGGATCCATGTAGGCCACATAGTTGCCCAGGCCGGGCGCGCTCTCCGATGTCTGGCGCGAGATATTGGCAAAGCTGTGCGAGCTGCTCAGCTGATCGACGCCGCACCGAACGCTGCCCTCCGGCTGGACATGGACGCCGCCATGCTGCGCCATGGTCGCCGTATTGCCGCCGCTCATTGTGGCGCTCTTCTGTGGCCGGACGCTGCGCAGCTGCTGCTGCGACTGCGACTTGGACTGCGGGGCGCTGGTGCCGCCGTGCGCGGACAGATTCGGCGTGCTCTTCGAGTCGTTGTGCGCGGGTGTGCTAATCGCTGTGACTGCGACCGGATTGCTTCCCGCTTGGACACTGGCTGGCGCCTGCTCTGGCGCCGTGCTTATGCTTAGGGGTGGCGGACGCGCTGGACGTGGCGGCGGCGGCGGCGACGGCACCACCACTGCCGCGGCGGCGGCCGTGGGCATCGCTGCAGCCGCCGGCGCCGGCGCTGGCTCCTTGACTGTCGGCACCGTCGGCACCGTTGGCACCGTTGGCTCCTTGGCGGCTTGCGCCTCCTTGCGCTTGTCCACGCAGTAGTTGATCCACTTGAGGTAGACATAGCAGAAGCTGGAGCGCGTTATGCCCACGGCGCGAAAATCGAAATCCTCATCCAAATTGAAATTGAATATCGGATCGAGATCGACAAATTGACGGCTCAGCGTATGCTGCAGTGCCTCCTGTATGGGACCCGACGCAAGCCACTGCTCCAGCTTGGGATTACGCACCACATAGTAGATGATGCTCTGCCAAAAATAAAAATAGAAGTTTTACAATTAATCTCCCAAGCGGTAAGGGGGGGGGGGGCACCTTTATGTAGTAGGTGATGAGCACTTTGCGATACTCGAAGACCTGTAGGGTGGCGCTGGCCAGATTATCGGATATGGAATAGCCCTCGATGACATATTGGGCGGCGACCACCTGCCAGGCCAGCCAGCGTGTGGAGAACATGGCGTTGGCGCTGAGCAGGCGCGGCAAATGGCCGGGATCACAGCAACAGCAGCCATCGTTATCCTCGACATCCTCCGTAATGGCCTCCACCTCGCGCTGCTGGCAATAGGTGCCGCGAAATTCGAGGCCGCGCATCTGAAACGTGCACAGACCGTTGCCCAGCTCAATGATGTGCACCAAACAATTCAGATCGTCCGAGGCGAGCACTGCAAATCACAATTATTGAATTATGTATTAAAACTTGGAAGCTGCTAGCTGCTTACCAAAGCAATCGCCCTGGTTGACATTGCCCCAGCGACCCATGAGCAGATCGCCGCACAGCGAATGCTGCAGCGATCGGGTCAGATGCTCGTAGAAGATGCTATTCAAATTGTTGTCATCGGCGCCAAGATCGCGCTCCAGCTGCGAGCTGAGCCGCGTGTTCGAGTGATCGATGCGACGCGTATTATAGTCGCGTTCCCAGAACTTAACCGGACGCACGTACGAGGTGAGAAATATGGCGCTGCCCAGAAACGGATTCAGCGGCGTCGACAGCAAAGCCGAGATGCCCGCCTGCAGGAACAGCATCGCCGAGTGCGGCACACTAAACGGCTGGGCGAAGGCATGGAATGCCGATCCCCACGTGATCTGCCACGGCGCAATGTACGTCACAATGAACTGCAACTGCAACGCGGAGAAATCGAAATATATATATTTATTATCCATATACATATATTCAAAGGGTAATTGATCTGTGGCTTACCTTGAGCAAAAAGTCGCAGCACTTGCGAAAAGCGAGCGATACGAAAAAATAGTCGATGATGAAGCTTTCCGTTGCCATCGCGAAATCAATGCGAAAAAGCAGCACGGTGAATATAATAATCAGATATTGGTTCGTCGGATCCGAGTACGCATTACGCACAACTGCAAAAGTAAGCAGAGAAAGCATGTGGTTACTAAAAATCAAGATATAGATAGAGATAAAGATAAGGATAATGATATAGATATAGATATATACATAGATATAGATATAGATAAAGATATAGATATAGATATGGATATAGATATAGATAAAAATAAAGATAAAGATAAAGATATAGATAGATATATAGATAAAGATGATAAAGATAAAGATATAAATATAGATATAGATATAGATAAAGATATAAAGATATAAAGATATAGATATAGATATAGATATAGATATAGATATAGATATAGATAAAAATAAAGATAAAGATATAGATATAAATATAGATATATAGATATAGATATAGATAAAGATGATAAAGATAAAGATATAAATATAGATATAGATAAAGATAAAGATATAAAGATAAAGATATAGATATAGAAATAGAAATAGATATAGATAAAGATATAGATAAAGATAAAGATATTTTAAATCTTAATCTTAGCTGGGAAATTTAGGATTAAAGATCAAGTATATTGAAGCTATTAACCTCGGGAACTATGGGAGCTACATCAGGGCAATTATATATGTAAATATGGTATCTGAGCATTACATAAAGTCTCAAGTCCATTTCAAGTAATTCTAACTATATGTGACCTCACTGAACTCGGGAACTAAATGAGATAGAGCTCGGTAATTTGGTATTTAAGTATTCCATAAAGTCACAAGTCCAGCTCAAGTAATTCCCAGCTAATCCCAACTATATGTGACCTCACTGAACTCGGGAACTATAAGAGCTACACGTGGGAAATTTGGTATGTAAGTATTCCATAAAGTCACAAGTCCATCTCAAGTAATTCCCAGCTAATCCTAACTATATATGACCTCACTGAACTCGGGAACTAAATGAGCTAGAGCTCGGTTATTTGGTATGTAAGTATTCCCTAAAGTCGCAAGTCCATCTAAAGTAATTCCCAGCTAATCCTAACTATATGTGACCTCACTGAACTCGGGAACTAAATGAGCTACAAGTGGGCAATTTGGTCTGTAAGCTTTCACAAACATGACAGGGATATAAATATAAAGAGCGAGCGAGAGAGAGAGAGAGAGAGAGGGGGGAGAGGGAGAGGGAGAGATAATGCTGTCGCACTTACATTTGAGAGCGCAAACGGCGACAATGAGCGTGCCCCAAGGAACGCCAAACTTGTCGACAATGTGCTGCGAATCGGCGGTCAGCGATGAGATGGCCAAAAGGGGAAAGAGCACGTTGCGCTCGAGGACGCTCAGATAGATGTAGAACTTCTCGAACCACATGATCTGCGGCGCATTTAGCACCTCGAACTGTCCGAATTCCTTTTGGCGCAGCAGCGGTCGGGCGAAGCAGAGCCAGGGCATATGCTTGCGCATCTGGGGCAACGCATAGTGGAGCAGGGCGCCAAGGGTGCCGATAAATACGTAGAGCACCACATTGAGATCCGGCTGGAGGACGGTGAAAACGGTGCTGCAGTGCAGCACCAGGACACTGACGCCGAGCAGTGTCATCACGACCAGATCGTTCTTCAAGCGCGTCGTCACAGTTGCCTGCAATTTGCGCGGCAACGGATCCGGCGCCTGTTCATCGTTGTCCAGTTCGCTGTTGTCCAGCTCGATGCCGGCATTATTATCATCATCATCATCATCATGATGATGATCACGATCGTGATCATGATCATGATCATGATCATCCGTTTCGGCGTCCAGAGCTGTGGCATCGATATCTGTATTGGCGGTGCCCGCGCCGGCGGTCAATGTGGACATATCGCCGGGATTCGTTGTCGACGAACTGGACATTTTGTCATCCAGCACATCCTCGCTGCTGGCTGCCGGCTTTGACTCGTACACGTTCTCCTGACTGCGCGCCCGCTGCACAAGCTCAGCGACAGCTGCAGCTGCTGCGGCTGCGGCTGCGGCTGAGGCTGGCTCCTCAACGCCTATGGAGGCATATGAGCTGGATGCGGTCATGGCGCGTTTGCTGCTGCTGATGGTCTTGGCCAGCGTTTGGCTGCTGCCCAGCGACGAAGCCTTCGATTTGCTATGCTTGTGCTCCAGCTGCAGCTCCAGCTGTGCCTCCGCTTGATCCTGTTCATGCTCCTGCTCCCGTTCTGACTGCTGCTGCTGCTGCTGCTGCTCCTCGGCCATGGCCAGCTTTTCCAGCGAGCTGAGCTCGATATGCTCATTGCTGTTGGCCATGGAGCTGAGCTCCGGCTGGCGTGCTCGCTGCGTCAGCGGCGTTGGCTGTGCCGTTGACGTCGGCTCCGATGACTGATGCTTGCCGCGTCTCAGCTCCCGCTCCCGTTGCTGTCCGGCTTGGCTACGTTTCCGGGCATTGGTGAGCTCGTCCTCGTCGTCGCGATAGGTGCTCACAATGCAGGTCTTGATGAGCCGCCACAAATGACTGAAATCGCTGGCCGAGCGCGACAAATGATAGCCCAACGGAATGAGCATGGCGCAAAAGATGGAGAAGAGTATATACTGAGTGCCGCGACGCTCGTCGAGGGCCGCGTACAGCGGCCCGTAGAGCAACAGGATGGCCAGCACGGAGCGCAGCAGGCAAAGGAATGAGCCTGCAAAGTGATATAAGTAGTAGTAGTAGTATTTGTGAAAGCTGGAGAGGATCAGTTGGCATGACTAACTCACCCAGTAGACTGCTCGCCGCATTGCCGCCAAAGAGATGCATATCGAGCTGCTCCAGCAGGTACATGAGAAACGTGTTGATCTGCGGGCACAGGCCCACCGAGAAGACGATCGGAAAGCACAGCAGCAGCACATAGAGCGACTGCAGCAGCAATCCGACCACATAGGCCGGCGCATATTGTATGCCAAAGAATATCAACGCCGCCGGCGGTCTCTGTGCATAGTCCGTGTCCAGACGCTTCAGCAGCAACAGCAGAGCGCCGCACAAACAAAAGTAAATGGCACGCGAATAGGCGACCGTCTTGTTGAAGCCGTGCACCGGCGATGCGGCGTCCGGCTGGACGCTCTTCACCAGCGAATACTGGGCGCCCGCTATGACCGCACAGAAGAGCAGCACGCACAGATCCTTGTAGTAGTTGTGCTGCAATATGGCGGCGCCCAAGCAGGCGACCAAAGTGCACAGCACACAGGCCAAAAGTACGTGGAGCCAATGCAGATCACGATCGAACAGCGCCAACAGCTCCAAGCGATCCATGGCGATTTTGAACTCATGCTCCTGGCCGCACCACTTGAAGCGATACTTGTAGAAACTCTTGGGCACCACCGCCTTCTCGGCGGCCAGCAGGCAGGCGGGTCGCCAATAGTCACAGTACGGCGCAAAGTGACCATCCACATTGAGCATCGGCTGGCTGAGCTGCTGCTGCTGCTGCAGCTGCTGTTGCTGCTGTTGCTGCTGTGACTGTTGCTGCGGGGGCGGGGGCGGGTTAACTGCGGCGCCGGTGGCCGCTGCCACCGCCTCGTTTAGCTGCTGCTGCAGTGCATCTGTGCGCGCCGCCTGCAATTCGCTGCGCATCATATTGAACATGCCCTGGAGCGAGGCGCGCGTCGTGGTCGCTGTGCCCGTTGTTGCCGCTCCCGCTGTTGTCGCACGCGTCGAGCTGCCCATGAGCATGCCCAGAGCTGCGGGCGGAAGCTGCGCCGCCGCCGACTGTGAGCTGGTGCGCACCTCGCCGCCCGCCGTTGACAACGCGGCCATTTTCTCAATCACCCGCTTGGCGTCCATGCAGCGTTTGTCGCGCGCCAGCGCCAGCTCGATGTGCGTCATATGCTCCACCGAGCTGGAGGCGGGATAGCTGCTCTGCAGCGCCTGGATGGCATCCTGATAGAACTGAAAATGTGCACTGGACATATTCGGTGGCACAATGCTGGGATTTGCCGGCACGGGTGTGCCATCCGGCAATATGCCGGCTATGGGACGGCCGCGATCATCGACAGCGCCGCCGTGCATCAGCCAGAGCATCTTGTGTATATCGGCGGTGAGGCTTTCCGTCAGGCTGATGCTGTGCGTCGAGTTCGACGTTGAGGAGTTGCGCGACGCGGCGCCCGGCAGCATCGCGAGCTTCTGCTGCTGCTGCTGCTGTTGTTGTTGTTTGATGAGCGCCAGATCGTTGCGGCAGGCGTCCAGCTGGTTGCTGGCGTCGACAGTGGCGGTGGCGCGCCTGCGACGCAGTTCGTCCACCTCGCGATAGTTGAGTACCTTTGGTATGGCGCCAAGGCTTCTGGCGGCCATGCGTGATGTGCACGGCTGCTCCTCATCCTCGTCCTCGGCCTCGTGCTCGCCGTGCTCGTCGACCTGCTCGCCATTCTGGTCCGGCTGCGGCCCGGGCAGCTGCTCCATGCCGGCCAGCAGCTGATCCTTGGAGCTGGCGCTCACCTGCTCACAGTCGCTGGACGGACAGCCCGAATCGGCCTCGCTGCGTATCAACTGGCTGCGACTCTGCGCAGCCGTCGTCATAATCATCGTCGTCGTCGTCGTCGTTGTCGTCGTCGTCGTCGTGGGTTGCTGTTGCTGGAGCGCGGGCAAGTTTAGCTCCTGGCGCATGGCCTGCTCGGCGGCCTGTTCGCGTGCGCTCTGCTGCTGCCGATTGCTGAGCAGCGGCGAGCGTGAGCCGGTATTGTTGTCCGTCTCCTCGTCATCGGATGCAGTGGTGGTCACTGCCGGCGCGGCTGTGGCGGCGACCGTTGCGACTGGGCCCGTCGCATAGAGCTCACACTTCTTGAGCACGTCGTCCAGTTCGCTGTGCGTCTGCTGCAGTTCGCTGAGTATGTGCTCGAGATTGTCATCGAAATCCTTGAAGACATCGTCATCGTCATCCGCCAAAATGCCGCCCACATCCGATTCGGCGCTGTGATGCGTCTGGCTGCAGCCGAGGGCGCGTGTGCGTCGCCTCAGCGGCACATCGTCCAGCTCGTCGTCGTCGTCGTCGTTGTCGTCGTCGTCGTCATCATTCTCATCATCGTGTCTCCTATGTCCTCCGTTGATCTGGTCCGTTTCATTGCGATCAGCGTTCGGACGTGCGCCGGGCGAATCATCGGCCGTCTTCTCGTCCAGATGCTCGACAATGGGATAAACGGGCGGCTCGATGAGCGCCGTCGTTGAGCCGCAGGCGCTGGAGCTGCCAAAGATGACGCTGCTGCAGCTTTCCGCATAATTCTGATCGACCAGACGTGGCGGCGGATACAAATTCAGCAGCTGATTGCGCACCAGACTCTTGCTTGGCGGCGGCAAAGGATTACGCAGCTGCTGCTGCCCGCTGATAGCCTCCACGCTGTTCGGATGCGGGCTCAGATTCGAGACGGACGGCTGCGGGCACAGCACCTCCAGAGCGGCGCTCTTAATGCGACGCACACCGCCGCCGCCGCCCGTTTGGCCGCCGGACGATAACAACGTCGACTTGGAGCCGCCGCCGCCGCCGCCCTGTGCGCTATTCTGCTTGTGATAGCTGGTTGCATTGGAATGTCGTCGACGCTTCATAGCGGCCGTGCTCCCGTTGCGCCCGCTGCTGCCCCCGCCGGCGACAGTGCCGCCGCTGCTGCTCGCCTCGGCCAGAACGTGGCCGGAATCGCCGGAATTGCGGCCCGTGCACGAGCTGCTGGAGGCGCACAGCTGCAGGGCAGACATTGTGCTGTTGGGATCCTTGCGCACAATTGCGCTGCCCAGATGATGATGCAGATGATTGTGATGCAGCTGATGATGGTGATGATGATGATGGTGATGATGATGCTGGGCCCGAAATGGCGCCTGATGCGGCTGCTGCTCAATGCCCAAATCGGATTTGGTATAGCTATCATCCTCCAGGTACACATCCGACGACGAATCTGTAAGCGGCAAGCGGCACATTAGAAATGAATAAGTATCTGCAAAAAAAAAACAGGCAGCTGACTCATGTCCGCCTGCCTGTCCGCTAGAGACAGAGCTAGAGCTAGAGTCTTACTTTAAGCTTGGCATTTGGGTTCTCACAATTGGATTTGGACTTCCAACATTTTGCCTCTCATTGAACTCCCTGACCTTTGGCATATTTGAGCCGTGATAGAAGCAAAAAATCCTACTCTAAAAGCCAAAGTTGAAGAAGAACTCAATTTCCATATATAGATGGAGAAAAGTAGCAGGAAAAAAGTTGCCAGTGGGCGTGCGCTCGTGTGTGTGTGTGTGTGTGTGTGTGTGTGTGTGTCGTGCGCTCGTGTGTGTGTGTGCGTGTGTGTGTGTGTGTGTGTGCGTGTGTGTGTGTGTATAGCAGAATGTATTGGCCCTGAGTCGAACCACCTGTTGTTTTTTTTTTTTTTGGTTTTTTTTTTCTGACGGGTTTAGAGCACAAATAATTATAATTATTATGAATAATAATTGCAAAGAAATAAAATGCAATATTGAAAGAAATAGTTATTTGCGTAATGGAGCACATTTAAATACTCTACCACTGGAAGTAGGTAAATTTTTGAGCCTAACAGTTTGAATTTTGTGCCCTGATCATATCAATCAGACAGTCAATTGGTGCATCAATCAGTTTTATATATGTATATCAATTCGTTCATTTTAGATAAAAACTGCTCAACAACTGTCAGTCAATCAATCAGTCACTTGTATGCGTAACTTAGTCAGTCAATCAATCATTCAATTTGATATATGAATCAGTCAGTCAGGCAGTGAGTTTTATATATGTATACATTAATTAGTTAGTCAATCAATTACACAGACAATCATCATCAATCACTCAATCAGTTAGTTTAACCAGTCAATCAGTCAGTCTATTAATTAGTCAATTTTAAATATTAACAACTGCTCAACAACTGTCAGTCAATCAATCAGTCACTTGTATGCGTAACTTAGTCAGTCAATCAATCATTCAATTTGATATATGAATCAGTCAGTCAGGCAGTGAGTTTTATATATGTATACATTAATTAGTTAGTCAATCAATTACACAGACAATCATCATCAATCACTCAATCAGTTAGTTTAACCAGTCAATCAGTCAGTTAGTCAATCAGTCAGTCAGTCAGTTAACCAGCTTTAAATATATATAGTTAGTCAATCAATCATTCACTCATTTAATCAGTCTGTCAGTCAATCAGTTTAATATATCAATCAGTTATACATATAGTCGATCAATTACACAATCAATCTTTCATTCAATCAATCAGTCTGGCAGTCAAGCAGTTAGTTATCAATCAGCCAAATAATATGTAATATGTCAACCAGTCAGTCAGGCAGTGAGTTTTATATATACATTAATTAGTTAGTGAATCAATTACACAGACAATCATCATCATCAATCACTCAATCAGTTAGTTTAACCAGTCAATCAGTCAGTTAGCCAATCAGTCAGTCTATTAATCACTCAATTTTATATATTAACCAGCTTTAAATATATATAGTTAGTCAATCAATTATTCACTCATTTAATCAGTCTGTCAGCCAATCAGTTTAATATATCAATCAGTTATACATATAGTTAGTCGATCAATTACACAATCAATCTTTCAATCATGCAATCAGTCTGTCAGTCAAGCAGTTAGTTATCAATCAGCCAAATAAAATGTAATATGTTGACCAGCTAATCAATCAGTCATCAGTCTTATACGTCAATCAGTCAGTCAATCATTCAGTTGTATACGTAACCAAAAGAAGTTCTTGAGCGAAACTCTCACCTAATATCCAGGACTGAAGTGCTCGATTGCAGGCATCGTTGGCAGCGCTGCGACCGAGTCCCAGTCCCAGCTCCATGTCCTCCACATCGTTGACGCCGCTGCCAATGCTGCTGGCATTTTGATGCTGTGCATGCTGCTGCTGCAGCTGTTGCTGCTGGAGATGATGGTGCTGGAGATGCGAATGGTGCTGCATCGACTGGAACAGGCCGGCGCGGCTCTGGTGCTTCAAGCGCTCGTCGTGCGTCTCCGAGCTGCGATGTCGCTGCAGGCGTGAGGAACGTGTATTTGGCTGGGCCATAACCATGACCGCAGAGGACGTGGAGGCAGTATCGCTGCCAGCTGCAGCTGTGCCTGTTGCCGCCGCGCCCGCCTGTCCGTTATTGGCTATGAAATGCTGTCGCGGATTGGCCCCCGGCCGCACCGCCTTCGTGTGCAGGAAACTGGGCGCTGCCGCTGCCGCCGCCGCCGCCGCCGCTGTTGCTGTTGTTGTTGTTGTCGTCGTGGCAATGGTATCGGACTGATTGCGCATTAGCTTGGCGCTAAATGTCGGCTCCGCGGCACCAGCATCGAGGCTGCTCTGACGCTCGAGCCGCCGGCGATGCCGTCGACTGAATACCTCCGAGCATTTGCGCGACAAGTGACCCGTGCGGCCCGTGCTGACTGTGGTTGTGCCCGTGCTGCTGCTGCTGCTGCTTGTTGCTACTGCTGCGGTTGAGTTGGGTGTGGAACGGCTGGTGGTGTCCGCTGCAGCACTGCTGTTGCCGCCGCCGCCGCCGTTGCCGGCGCCGTTGCCACCGTCAGCACCGGGCACAACAACCTCAACCATCTCCGGATAGACGGCCAGATACTTGGTGAATAGCTCGTTCGCGGATAGATTATTCTGTGCAGCGGCGGCAATAGTGGATCGTATGGATTTGCTTACGCTGGCGGAGCCAGCGATCGATTGCTGATCTTGTTGGCTGCCAGCGGAGAGCATCGATGGCGCATAGAACATGAGCTCAAAGGACTCCGAGCTGTTCTTTCGATGCACATCGACTTTGAGATCTGTGACGGATTGAATGTGTTGGGTTAATAATATGGACGACAGGTTGCTGAAAATTGGGCGTGCTTACCAATAATGCTGTTCACATTGTCAATGGACATGATGCTGTTCTCCTCGCTGGCCTCGTTGATGGCCTGCTCCACAGACAGATGGGAGCCGCCGCCGCCGATGGCGCGCATCACTTTCATCTCGATGCCGTTCTCCTCGTCGGGATCGCGCTGATCCGATTCCTTGGTGACTTTGAAGAATTGACTTTTTAGATTCACCTCGGACATTGTCTGCGCCCGATCGTACAGCCGATGCAGCGCCAAATTGATTAGCTTCACCAGCAATATGGTGCTGCTGGTTAGCACACAATACAGGCACCAGGTCAGCCATGTGCTTGGAAAGTACTGCGTTATTGGGTAGGAGTTGGTTGCAAAAAGAAATAATGATGATATGAATTGAGTTGAGTTGAGTTTTGAGATTGGAGCTGAGCTGAGCTGAGCTAAGCTGACTCACCAAGTAGGCGACAAAGGGCGAACAGAGCAGGTAGAGCCACAGATACAGATGCACCACATTGCAAAAGACGCCCTGATGCGGATCGTAAAAATAGCCGCCAGTCAGTGAGGCCCACACGCCCTGGCGCAGTATCTCCAAGGTCTGTGAACCCATGGTGGCCTATACTGCATTGCTATTATCGGATCGATTAAGGATCGCCGTCTTATCAACGTTTTTTTTAGTGAATTCCGCTCAGAAATCGTTATCGCTATCGTTATCGTTATCGCTACCCTCCAATTGGGAGCTTAAAGCTCAAAGCCAGCGAACGGAGTTGAAATTCGAGAGCAATCGCTCACTTTCAAAAGGGGGCGAAAGTGTAGGCAGGCGCCCATGGGTGTGCGTGTGTGTGTGTGTGTGCGCGCGCGTGTGTGTGTTTGTGTGTGTGTTGAAATGAATTGGCACAACGGGAGGCTGAGTTTAGGCAAAAACAATGCAAGCAAAATAAATAGCTCAAAATCGAGGCGAGGCGTTGTTACTGAAATTTTTAAACTAGATATTTGTTTGGCGATTTGTTGCACTTGCTGTCAGCACTTGCACTTCGAAATCAAGATTACGAATACGATTTTAGTTCACATCGATTTGGTTTCAGTTGCTGCCGCTGCTGCTGCCGCTGCTGCCGCTGGTGCTGCTGCTGGTATTGCTGCTGCTGCTGCTGGTGCCTCCGTGGATGCAGTTGCACCGCAGTAGCAGTTGGAACGTGTTGGTTTTTTAGTTTACTCTTTGATGCGAGCGTTGTCATTGTTGTTGTGCTTCGAACATCTCGAGCATAGTTTCAGCTTTCAAATTTGGAACTTTTCTTTATTTGGATATTTGTTCTGCTTTTTTCTCTTTTCTTTTTCTTTTTTTTTTTTGCAAAGTAACACTCACTCCCTATGCTCCCTCGTTTCATATGCTTTTTCTTTTATTTTGCCTTGTCTTCGCTCTGCCGTCGCTATGTCGAGTTATCGATATGTCGTATCGTGTTATCGAGCGCTCAAGTGTTGTAAAAAGTGGCTGGAAAATCGAACTCTTGGCGCGCATTTGAATGCAGCAGAGAATCCTTAATTGTACTTTTTGTTTTTTCTTTACCAGTTTATTTTTGCAATATCCCGATACTTAAGCTATTTTACTATTTAATCAAAAAAAAAAAAATGTTTAAAAAAAAAGAAGTTTTGTGCTTATATCTACGTATTACATCACAAAGTAAAAATCACCCACAGCATTTGTCGAGCCACGTTTTGGTTTTGTTTTTCTCTCTCTCTCTCTTTAGCTAATCATCAGTCTACGTCGCCGCTGTGGTTTACCGCGCACTCAGCGCAATCCTTGCATTGTCAGCGCTCCTCACTGCTGCCGATGCTGCTGCTGCTGCTGCTGCTGGCATCCGTTTCGCTGCCAATGAAGCCATCCTTGTGCTCATAGTTGTGATGATGATGGATGTGCTCCTCTTCCTGCTCGATGGGCACCTGTTCGATGGGATGATGGTGTTCGTGATGCTCGTGATGATCGTGATGGGCATGATCATGCTTCTCGTGATGATGTATATGCTCTTTGGTCTGATGGATTTGTATCGGACGATGCTCTTCGTGGATAATTTTCTTCTCCTCCTTTAGGACAATCGGCTTGTGATGATGATGCACATGCTTGATAATCGTGTGCACATGTTTCTCGATCTTTTTATGAACTGGCACATGGATGACAATCTTCTTCTTCTTCTGTTGACTGGGGGTACAAGAAAAACCACAATCAGAAACTTTTAATCCAATCAAATGATATATATATATATATATGATATACCCGGCACTTGTTTCCTGCACAAAAACAAAAAGTACCACCAGAACAGCCAAGAACGATAGCTTCAGCAACTGCATGGAGAGAAAGATATAAATAAATAAATAATATCCAATGCGTCGATATCGCGGGCCTTACCACGCGACGATTATCCATTTTGCTTGTGAGATATGTGAGGCTGAGGAAGAGCTGGCGATGTGACCGATCGCTCAAGTGGCTCGATATGGAATGATTGCTGGCACAGTGCGGCCAAATTATTTTATAACACGATCCATGACCAAGGCACAGGGGCCCCCAACTGGAATGTGGCGTGGAATGCGCCAACGCCAACGCCGCTCGGTTTCGCTTCCGTGCCGAGGCAGAAACTCCGTCCGTCCGTCAAGCGCACGCGCCGATCCAAACCAGCAATTTATGATGGCCGATCGCATTGTCGATAGAGTTTGCCATAGCAAATCATCATCATCATCATAGCCATTTTTTGTGAATTGTGGGTGTTTTCACCTGTTTCGCTTTTGTTCCCATATTTTTGGTTGGGCTCGTTCCAACTTTGATAGGTTTTACGTGTACCCTACCTTGGCGGCTAGATCTGGCCAGGATTGGTTTCACGACTTGCGAAACACCACGATTGAATTCACGCCCAATTCACGCAAAATTTCACTTTATGTGAGCTGCGAGTTTTTATCATTTTTCTAAGTCTTGATAACTTTTGTTTTGATAACTCTTACGTGTGCCCTGCCTTGGCAGCTAGATCTGGCAAGGATTTGTTTCACGACTTGCGAAACACCACGATTGAATCCACGCCCAATTTTTGTGGATTTTGGCAATCTCTGCTGCTGTAGCGCATTGGGTATTCGTATTGGCTGCAGTTTTGATGCATTGTTTTGATTTCCTTTGTGGTTTTCTTATTGTTACACGAAAACTTCTTTTTCGGTTTTTCGCACAGACGGAAGACACCGACAAGGTGTGTTGGCGTGGTTGCGCACCTGCACAAAACTCAGTCAACGGAAATAAGTTGCAAATATCTGCACACACATGTGCTCATAATTATGGGCAATACATACATATCTACATACATACATATCTACATACTTGTCAATTTGTAGCTGCCAACATGTAGCTAACAAATTAAATAGTTGTATTATAAAACTATGCAACATTCAATATTAGCTGCAACTAGACCGTTTCGAATTCGTGTGTTACGCAATGACACGAAAACAATTTGAAATTGTTGTTTGGCTGTTTTTTTTTTTCGGCTTTCCATCTACATAATTTCTCTTTCATATGCAGTTGAGTGCATTTTATTTTCGCCAGTTTTGGAAATTCCAAAACATACATTTGAATATTAATCGACATGAGTTAGCTATCGATATGGCGCTAAGCAACACTGGTCTCTCTCACGCACACACACACGCACACACACATAACAAGCCCACACAGATTGAGGTCCGCACGCAAGAAGCAGCAGCAAAAGAGAAGGAAAGTAGCAAACAAAATTCCGTGAAAAGCTCATTTTAAGGTAATTAAAAGGATTGCAAAAATTCTAACGAACTGCCCGCATACACAGAGTGTGCGCAAACAATCGCAAAATACGTGCAATAGTTAATTGTGTTGCTGATTTAGCGCTAAAATTGACATTAATCAAAGTGTGAGACGTGTTCCAGCCGTCATATGAGTAAACTCTTGCCGTGCGTGTGTGTGTGTGTGCGCGCGCGTGTGTGTGTGTGTGTGTGTGTGTAGGCTGCTACGCCCCTTCAGAGGAAGCTCCCATATAATATCCAAATCAATAGCTTTAATTTGAGTTACATATGCATGTAAAGCATAATTGTTATGGCTGGCTTTGATTGATGTGCCCTTGTGTGGGGTATTAAGGGAAGATTATTGACCAGGATGACGGGGCAATAGATATGCCGTGCTATGCTCTAGCAGAGGGTATTCCAAGTCAGCATCAGCCGCATACAAAATGTGCACATATGTATATGTAATCCAAATGGAGCACAGTCCGTCAAAAATTAAATGTTTTTAAATATTTAATTTAATTTAATTAGCTTTTTTCACGATTATTCTGCGTAATTCATGTGAAAAATCGTTTCCATATCAGTCTAAATTATCATGTTTTTTTTAAAATATATTTCAAGGAATTTTTGCTGCCCCTAGCATATAATCCGTATCCGAATCTCGCGAAAATCGAGCAGTATTTTAACCATGCCTAGAAATAGAATCCTTTGGCTGGATTATTCTGCAAATTCTTCTAGTTTTTGCCAGCATACATTGTTAATCTTCCTGGTTTTGTTCATTTTCAGCAGCAAGTTCCAAGCGTGAGAGAAGAAGAAGAACTTCAAAATGACCGATTCAAAGTATTTCACGACGACCAAAAAGGGCGAAATATTCGAGCTGAAATCGGAGCTGAACAATGACAAGAAGGAAAAGAAGAAGGAGGCGGTCAAGAAGGTAATTGCCAGCATGACCGTTGGCAAAGATGTCTCCGCACTATTTCCGGACGTGGTCAACTGCATGCAGACGGACAATCTGGAGCTGAAGAAGCTCGTCTATTTGTATCTGATGAACTATGCCAAATCGCAGCCGGATATGGCCATCATGGCGGTGAATACGTTTGTCAAGGACTGCGAGGACTCCAATCCGTTGATACGCGCCTTGGCTGTGCGCACCATGGGCTGTATACGTGTCGACAAGATTACCGAATATCTGTGCGAGCCATTGCGCAAGTGCCTCAAGGATGAGGATCCGTATGTGCGCAAAACGGCCGCCGTTTGCGTCGCCAAACTGTATGATATATCGGCAACAATGGTCGAGGATCAGGGCTTCCTCGATCAGCTAAAAGATCTGCTATCCGACTCGAATCCCATGGTGGTGGCAAATGCCGTTGCCGCGCTTAGCGAAATCAACGAGGCCAGCCAATCGGGCCAGCCGCTGGTCGAGATGAACTCGGTGACGATCAACAAGCTGCTGACGGCGCTCAACGAGTGCACCGAATGGGGTCAGGTCTTCATACTGGACTCGCTGGCCAACTATAGTCCCAAGGATGAGCGCGAGGCGCAGTCCATTTGCGAACGCATCACACCGCGCCTGGCCCATGCCAATGCAGCCGTCGTTCTGAGCGCCGTCAAGGTGCTAATGAAGCTGCTCGAGATGCTGTCCAGTGATAGCGATTTTTGTGCCACGCTCACCAAGAAGCTGGCGCCGCCGCTGGTCACGCTGCTCTCCTCCGAGCCGGAGGTGCAGTATGTTGCATTGCGCAACATCAATTTGATTGTCCAGAAGCGTCCGGACATACTCAAGCACGAGATGAAGGTGTTCTTTGTCAAGTACAATGATCCCATCTATGTGAAGCTGGAGAAATTGGATATTATGATACGTCTGGCCAATCAGAGCAACATTGCCCAGGTACTTAGCGAGCTGAAGGAGTACGCCACCGAGGTGGATGTGGATTTTGTGCGCAAAGCTGTGCGCGCCATTGGACGTTGCGCCATTAAAGTGGAGCCATCGGCGGAACGTTGTGTCTCCACGCTATTGGATCTCATCCAGACCAAGGTCAACTATGTCGTTCAGGAGGCAATTGTTGTCATCAAGGACATCTTCCGCAAGTATCCCAATAAATATGAGAGCATCATTAGCACATTGTGCGAGAATCTGGATACGCTCGATGAGCCGGAGGCGCGCGCTTCGATGGTCTGGATCATTGGCGAGTATGCGGAGCGCATTGACAATGCCGATGAGCTGCTCGACAGCTTTCTGGAGGGCTTCCAGGACGAGAATGCACAGGTGCAGCTGCAGCTGTTGACCGCTGTGGTGAAACTCTTCCTAAAGCGTCCGTCGGACACACAGGAGCTGGTGCAGCATGTCCTCTCGCTGGCCACCCAGGATTCGGACAATCCGGATTTGCGCGATCGCGGCTTCATCTATTGGCGTCTGCTCTCAACCGATCCGGCCGCCGCCAAGGAGGTGGTGCTTGCCGACAAGCCGCTCATATCAGAGGAAACGGATCTGCTGGAGCCGACGCTATTGGACGAGCTAATCTGTCACATCAGCTCGCTGGCCAGCGTCTATCACAAGCCGCCCACAGCCTTTGTGGAGGGACGCGGCGCCGGCGTACGCAAATCTCTGCCAAATCGCGCCGCTGGCGCTGGCAGCACTGGAGCCGAACAATCCGAAAGCGGCGCCGGCTCCGAGGCCACAGTCATACCCAATCAGGAGTCGCTCATTGGTGATCTCCTATCCATGGACATAAATGCGCCCACTATGCCCGCTGCGCCCGCCACCACAACCAGCAATGTGGATCTGCTTGGCGGCGGCCTGGACATACTGCTGGGCGGTCCGCCAGCAGCAACAGATGCCGCACCCGGTGGCGCCACAAGTCTGCTGGGCGACATCTTTGGCCTGGCCGGTGCCACGCTGTCGGTGGGCGTCCAAATACCAAAGGTCACCTGGCTGCCGGCGGAGAAGGGCAAAGGCCTCGAAATTCAGGGCACATTCTCGCGCCGCAACGGCGAAATCTACATGGACATGACCCTCACCAACAAGGCCATGCAGCCGATGACCAATTTCGCCATACAGCTGAACAAGAATAGCTTCGGTTTGGTGCCCGGCTCACCGCTGCAGGCGCCACCATTGCCGCCAAATCAGAGCACCGAAATTAGCCTGGCGCTGGGCACCAGCGGACCCATTCAGCGCATGGAGCCGCTCAACAATCTACAGGTGGCCGTTAAGAACAATATTGATATATTCTATTTTGCCTGCCTGGTGCATGGCAATGTACTGTTCGCCGAGGATGGGCAGCTGGACAAGCGCGTGTTCCTCAACACGTGGAAGGAGATACCCGCCGCCAATGAGCTGCAATATAGCTTGAGCGGTGTCATCGGCACCACCGATGGCATTGCCTCCAAAATGACCACAAATAATATATTCACAATTGCCAAGCGCAATGTCGAGGGTCAGGATATGCTCTATCAGTCCCTAAAGCTGACCAATAACATTTGGGTGCTGCTCGAGCTGAAGCTGCAGCCGGGCAATCCCGATGCGACGCTCAGTCTCAAATCCCGATCCGTCGAGGTGGCCAACATCATATTCGCCGCCTACGAGGCCATCATACGCTCGCCCTAAGTGCACACAACAACAACAACAACAGCAACAACAACAAAAACAATTTGAAATTAAATTAGAAAACTTTTTGTAGCTATTTGAATGTTGCGCGTTGCAAAACTATGTTAAAAGAAAAATCCTCAAGCCAGCTAAACTTGAGGTCTATTATTATTAATATTATCTATTATACCATTATATATGCATATAATACATATATATATATATATATGTGTGTGTGTGTATCTGCACATTATAAATGAAGTCGACGTTAGACGCATTCCAAAACGAATAAGTTATCTAGAGCTCGCTCCTTGGGGCACATCCGTTGGGGTTTATCATCCAATTTTGTCGCGCTTAATACTAAGTAATCGCACACAAATTAAATAATATAAATAACGCATATACATACATACATATATATACACACATTTAATCAAAAAGCCTTGCGTATACCCTATGTTCTCTTTGTTTTTTGGTTAGGGGCAGCGATTGCTGATTGATATATATATTTCTTGCAGACGGTATTTTAAATAGCACTATATATGTCGGAACTGGCCCAATCGGACTACTATATCATATGGCTGCCATAGGAACAATCGGTCCAAAAGTAGCTTCTTCTACGGAAAACTTTTTTGTTTATCAAGATATCTTGACCAAACTTGGCATTTATTAGTTTCACTATGCTCCTTTCATACATGCGAAATCTTATCAACATCAGACTACTATATCATATAGCTGCCATAGGAACAATCGGTGCAAAAGTAGGTTCTTGTATAGACAACTTTTTTGTTTATCAAGACATCTCGACCAAACTTGACATTTTTTAGTTTCACTACGCTCCTTTCATATTTGGGAAATCTTATCAATATCGGACCAATATATCATATGGCTGCCATAGGAACAATCGGTCCAAAAGTAGCTTCTTCTATGGAAAACTTTTTTGTTATTTACGATATCTTGATCAAGCTCGGCATTTATTAGCTTTACCAAGCTCATCGTATGTATGCAAAATTTTATCAACATCGGACTTCTATATCATATGGCTGCAATGGAAACGATCGGTGCAAAAGTAGCTTCTTCTATGGAAAACTTTTTTGTTTATCAAGATATCTTGACCAAACTTGACATTTTTTAGTTTCACTACGCTCCTTTCATATTTGGAAAATCTTAACAATATCGGACCAATATATCATATAGCTGTCATAGGAACAATCGGTGCAAAAGTAGCTTCTTCTATTGAAAACTTTTTTGTTTATAAAGATATCTTGACCAAACTCGACATTTATTAGCTTTACCAAGCTCATCGTATGTATGCAAAATCTTATCAACATCGGACCTCTATATCATATGGCTGCCATGGAACCGATCGGTGCAAAAGTAGGTTCTTCTATGGTAAACTTTTTTGTTTATCAAGATATCTTGACCAAACTTGGCATTTTTTAGTTTCACTACGCTCCTTTCATATTTGGGAAATCTTATCAATATCGGACCACTATATTATATAGCTGACATAGGAACGATCAGCCGAAAATAAACTTGTATGAACAACTTTTTTTGTTATTCAAGATAACTTGACCAAAGTCGGCGTTTATATGTTTCACTTTATTTCCCACGCATATGCAACATGTTGAATACACGCAGAAATGAAAAAAATCGGTACTTCTGTAGTTGCAAAATGTTGTTATATAGATTACAAGGAAACTTGAAACTGTCAAATAGAAGTTAAAACTATTAAATTCTAGTTTCGGGCTACAACGCAGATGATACCCTAAGAGTAATCCTTTACCCCGCTCTCTATGCGTCTATGCTGCCTTTAGATTTGATGTTTACAGGGTATATAATCGATTGCACTTACATATGTATTTACTACATACCTGCAAAGGTGTCAACATAAAGCTTACGCCGTTACCGTTAACACGCAAAAGCTCGCCGCCGAACAACTGCTCAGCTTTTATTGAGCTTTTCGTTTAAGGGTTGCTCAGGGCAGCCCGCCATTTGTTGCTGTTCCGCTCGCACACACGGCAGCCAAATGGCAACAGGATTCGCCGTGGGGTTGTCCCTGTTCGGCGCGTGTCGCCGTTTTGTTGTACCACAAGTAAATTCGTCTTGGCCCCGATTTTGACGTCCAGCTCCAGCCAACTAAGTGTACACAATAAAGAAGCGAGTGCATTTAAGAGGAAGACAAAAAAAAAAAAAGGGAAATCGAAACAAAGAAAAGTTATTTGAAACGCAGCTCGGGCAGGCAGTTCATTTACTGAAGGATTGGCTGCAGGACATGCGTGAAAACAAGTCCGCCCCAAATTGAAGCTGGCTGCAATTTTGACCACACACACACAAAACTCGGCTGGCCATGTGGCGCGGCCCGTTACCAGGCTGAACTAGCTGACGATTTTGGGACTAGCCACCGCTCGGCTCCGGGATAATGAGTGCAGCGGCAAATGCGAGCGCTGCAGCCGCAGGAGCTCCAAATCCAGTTGCAGCTGGAGCGGAAAGCAGCGCCTTGCACTCGCTGGATAGCTATGATGTGTTCTATGATGGCCAGGAGCATGATGATACCAAAAGCATCTCACATTTGGATTGGCCATTTTTGATTAAGGTGCGTATATACATATACACACATTTTTGAGGTTATGTACATATGCAAATATGCATGCGTTTGCTCTGCTTTCATCTCGCTGTGCGTGCGTCTGTGTGCGTGCGCACACGTGTGTGTGTGTGTGTGTGTGCATGTGCGTTTTGTGTGTCAACAGCGCAGCTAACTGTAACTGAGTCATCAACACAGGCGCCAGGCAAGTGGCGCCATCTGTGTCAGTGGCAGCGAGTGCAGCTGCACCTGAAAAAAAAGCACACGTCCTTGATCGAATTACAGCCAAACATACATATATGTATGTGTGCGTGTGTGTGTGTGCTTGAGCGCCGTGTCTGTGTGCATGCAAATGATATGCTGACATGTTTAAGGCGACTGTCAGCAACAAATCCAAATAGAACTGGGGTTAGGTTGAAGTTTCACGATAAAAACACAAGTGAGTACAGTTAACTTTGAAGCCTCCAGGCAGTTAGAGAGCAGCTGTGTGATATACATACATACATACATACATATACATATTTCAATAACTACATAACCTTGTTTTCATTGCTTGCACGATCGTGTCTATGGTATATACAGTATGTCAAGAAATTGTTTTCACATTGAAAAAAAATATATTTTTCTGCTTTCTTAGCAAAAATTATTACTTTTAAATATTTTAACAATTTTTTTTTAAATTTATTATAGTTTCTTATATTATTTACTAATATGATTCATTAAAATAGTAACAGAAAGTATAAAGATATGTGAGAAAAAATTCAAAAACAAAAAATGGTCGGTTTTTCCATGAAAACAATTTCTTGACATACTGTAGTTTTTAATAGGACTTGGCAAGGGCATAAAAGCTCTTTTTAATATGAGCATATTTAATTATGAAGCTTTGCTTGGGTTATTTTGAAAAACTTGAAAGTTTTCCATACAAAAACTCGAAATACGATTTGTTTTAAATATTAAAAAAAAAAAATAATATCTTCAATTTCTACCAATCAAAAAATAAACAAAAAGCCAAACCATATGAAAATCGGATGAGATTGGACCGAGTTATGGTGTTGGGAAACTTCGACTTACATATGTCTTTAAAGGGAAATTTTAAGGGGACCAATTTTCACATGAATTTCGCCCAAAAATATTGCGTCAGATTTGGATGCAAAATTGATTTAGAGATCAAACCATGAACAAAAAGCCAAACCTTATGAAAATCGGATGAGATTTGACCGAGTTATGGTGCTGGGAAATTTTGATCTATGTATGTCTATTTGGGATATTAGAGGGTTACATTATTTACATGAATTTTGAATAGGCATAATGTTGCCTAATTATATAGTACTCCAACGCGTTCCCGGACAGAAATCAAGCTAGTTCTGCGAAATATTTGTGTCTGTGTTTCAATCAGTCAATCAGTCAATCATGGAAGTCTCCCTTTGTTTATAGTAATTGTTTTCTTAATGAGAATTTGGTTCAGGGACCTGAAACATAAAAACCAAAATGGAACTCGCGACCCACCCGGATCGAACCCAACCGCATACAGCACGCTTGAATGCACTTAATTAAACATTTCCGTTTCTATTTTTATACCCTGAACCCATTCAAAATGGGTAAAAAAAGGGTATAATGTTTTTGTGCAAATGTATGTAACACGCAGAAGAAATCGTCGGTCCGTTTGTATGAACGCAAGGATCTCGAAACCTATAAGAGCTAGAGACTTGAAATTTTGGATGTAGGTCCTCCTACTCCATGCGCAGATCGAGTTTGTTTCCGATATTCGATAACTTGGCCCGTTTCAAAGTTTTCGATAAAAATCGATATCGAATTCCTGATTTTTGAGCAATTTCGGCAAATAATATGAGCTAGAGTCACCAAACTTGACATGTAGCTTCTAGATTAGTATAAATGTATATCAAGTATCTTTTTTATTTTATACCTGTCGCCTGTTGGAAGAAGAGGGTGCAGGGTATCCCCTAGTCGGTAGCGCCCGACTAGCACCTCTTACTTGTTTTAAATTGTTGTTATTTTTTCTGTTCCCTTTTCTTTGCTGTGCAGGGCATCCTGGAGAGCAGCCAGACATGTGCGCCGACCGCGCCCGATACGCTGCCGGCGCTGCTGTGGGCCATTATTGCTGTGTTTGGGATCGTTTATGCGCTGCTGGGCTATCGCTGCCTGCGCGCCGTTGGCTTCCTCAGCGGCCTGATGGTTGGCGCCAATGGCATATTCATATTGCAGGACTTTCAAATAACCTGGCTGGGCAAGCCGGCCGACTCGGCGCTGGCCATTGTTGCCGGCCTCCTCGGCGCCGTACTCGGCTCCACATATCCCGTCGCCTCCGTTCTAATCAGCGCCTTTGCCGGCGCCCTACTATCGGGCGCTGCGATGGCTGTCTGTGTCGCCACCATGCCGGACAATGAGTTTGGGGTAGGTGACAATTTTTTCATATTGATTGTACATTTAACACGTACTTTGCAAGCTGAACATGCAAAATGCTCATGTTAACTTATCAGCCACATTGTAAATATTAAGAATGTGCATAATTTGTCTAGCTGTAAAGTTAACACGTACTTTGCAAGCTGTAAGGTTAACACGTACTTTGCAAGCTGAACATGCAAAATGCTCATGTTAACTTATCAGCCACATTGTAAATATTAAGAATGTGCATAATTTGTCTAGCTGTAAAGTTAACACGTACTTTGCAAGCTGTAAGGCTAACACGTACTTTGCAAGTTGAACATGCAAAATGCTCATGTTAACTTATCAGCCACATTGTAAATTTTAAGAATGTGCATAATTTGTCTAGTTGCAAAGTTAACACGTACGTTGTTAGCTGTAAGGTTAACACGTACTTTGCAAGCTGAACATGCAAAATGCTCATGTTAACTTACCAGCTACATTGTAAATATTAAGAATGTGCATAATTTGTCTAGTTGCAAAGTTAACACGTACTTTGCAAGCTGTAAGGTTAACACGTACTTTGCAAGCTGAACATACAAAATGCACATGTTAACTTACCAGCTACATTGATATTATTTACAATGTGCACAGTTTTTCATTATGTACATGAATATCTAGATTGTAAATATTTACAATGTGCATAAATTGCCAAACTCTCTTGCACTTTTTCTCATGTTCATTTCAACTGAACATCTACATTGTAAATATTTACAATGTGCATAAATTGCCAAACTATCTTGCACTTTTTCTCATGTTCATTTTAACTGAACATCTACATTGTAAATATTTACAATGTGCATAAATTGCCAAACTCTCTTGCACTTTTTCCCATGTTCATTTCAACTGAACATCTACATTGTAAATATTTACAATGTGCATAAATTGCCAAACTATCTTGCACTTTTCTCATGTTCATTTTAACTGAACATCTACATTGTAAATATTTACAATGTGCATAAATTGCCAAACTCTCTTGCACTTTTTCCCATGTTCATTTCAACTGAACATCTACATTGTAAATATTTACACCGAGCATACAATCATAATTTCGCCTTCGTTTACTTCTGATTATGTTAAACAAACATCCACATTGCTAATTTGCACGTATTCATGAGATTCATCCAAGCTGCCCAACTGCATGTTAAGTAACAGCTTTCGGCTGGGCCAAGCGTTGCCAGAATGTTATAAAATGTTAACATTTGCTTACAATGAAGATAAAACTGATAAGATATTTATGCCGAATCCGTGTCTCTTCCGTTTTAACAGTATCGCGAAATTTATGTGGCCGTGGTGGGCGGGGCCGTCATCTGTTCGGTGCTGACGCTCTGCTGCGTCAAATATGTGACGATATTGACGTCGAGCATTGTGGGCACCGCCATGGTGATTGGGGCAATTGACTTTTTCATGCACAGCCTGGAGACAATCAACTGGATACTCAATATGAAGCCGCATCCGATGCCGCCGCCCTGCTACGGCGGCCTGCTGATCACCGCGTGGCCGGTTACCATTGTGATCAGCATTATGGTGCAGTGCTTCATTACCGCCTGGCGGGTGGATCATCGCAAGCGCATCTATATGCGGCAACATCAACAGCATCCGCATGGCGCACATTTGGCGCACAACCAGCCGCCGGCGCCGGGCAATCCGCATGTGCCAATGCGGCGGGCGCAGTCGCGCACACGGGAGACCCGCGAGGAGGCGCGACAGCGCAAATTTCGCTATCTATATCAGGTGCGCACCGCGCGCGGCGACATCATATCCCAGGTGAGTGGACGTCTCTAAATCCCAGCAGCATTTCATCCGTCCCGTCCGTCTGGACGGATCCCCTATAGAGTTCTTAACTTTGGTAGGTCGACCGCCGTCTCCATAGATCCAACAGTTCCTTGGCCACGATCTCTAGATTAAGTTGGTTCCTAGATTCCTAGAGTCCTTATGATTTGCTCTTAAGATCGATCTATAGATATTGACGTCCCATCAAAATGGTCAATATCGATATTTAAATGGGTCGCAGTTTGAAAGTGACTGTGTCTACAGTCTGAGAGTCACGAATCAAATAATCTAGCATACACTTTTCGACAGTTAATAGAGTATTGTACAGTCGGTTACTATCGATCATTATCGATTGTGTCTAGTCACAGTTTGACATAGACTTCTTCTGCGACTACAGTTTGAGAGTCGCCAATGAAATATTTGTGACGACTCTTTTCGACTGTGAGTAGCGTATTGTGCAGTCGGTTACAGTTTGAGCTGTATATATAGTTTGAGAGTCACCCAGCCAACAATCAAGAAGTCTCCTGTACTCTGCCGTCTGTTCCTACTAATCAACATCCGCTAGCCAGTCACAGTTTCAAAGTCACTGATCTCGATTTATAGTTTGAGAGTTATCAAGCAAATATTAAAGAAGACATACTTCAACTGTAAATAGAGTATTGTACAGAGTCGGCTACTACCGATTACTACCGATACAATCGATTATCATCCGTTATCCAGTCACAGTTTGAGAGTCATTTATCTAAGTCTACAGTCTGAGAGTCACTGAGAGTCAGCCACTTATCAAGCAGACTTACTTCGGCTGTGAAAAGCGTATTGCACAGTCGGCTACTATCGATTATCATCCAATAACCAGTCACAGTTTGAGAGTCACAGATCTGGATCTACAGTCTGAGAGTCACAACGAAAATATTCAAGAAGAATAACTTCGACTGTAAATAGAGTATTGTGCAGTCGGTTGTTACCTATTATCAACTATTATCCAGTTTGAGAGTCACTGATCGGTGTCTACAGTTTGAGGGTGACCATACCAAAAATCAAAAAGACTTTTGAACTGTAAATAGAGTATTGTGTAGTCGGCTACTATCGATTATCATTCATTATCCAGTCACAGTTTGAGAGTCACAGATCTGGATCTACAGTCTGAGAGTCACCACGAAAATATTCAAGAAGACTAACTTCGACTGTAAATAGAGTATTGTGCAGTCGGTTGTTACCTATTATCAACTATTATCCAATCATAGTTTGAGAGTCACTGATCGGGGTCTACAGTTTGAGGGTGACCATACCAAAAATCAAAAAGACTCTTTTGAACAGTAAACAGAGTATTGTGTAGCCGGCTACTATCGATTATCATCCAATATCCAGTCACCGTTTGAGAGTCACAGATCTGGATCTACAGTCTGAGAGTCACAACGAAAATATTCAAGAAGAATAACTTCGACTGTAAATAGAGTATCGTGCAGTCGGTTGTTACCTATATTCAACTATTATCCAATCATAGTTTGAGAGTCACTGATCGGGGTCTACAGTTTGAGGGTGACCATACCAAAAATCAAAAAGACTCTTTTGAACTGTAAACAGAGTATTGTGTAGTCGGCTACTATCGATTATCATCCAATATCCAGTCACAGTTTGAGAGTCACAGATCTGGATCTACAGTCTGAGAGTCACCACGAAAAGATTCAAGAAGAATAACTTCGACTGTAAATAGAGTATTGTGCAGTCGGTTGTTACCTATTATCAACTATTATCCAATCATAGTTTGAGAGTCACTGATCGGTGTCTACAGTTTGAGGGTGACATACCAAAAATCAAAAGAATGAAATGTATATTACCCTGTGGACAGCGTATTGTGTAGTCGGCTCCGCCCGATCTTAACTTATTTTCTTCTTGTCTGGAACTTGCAGAACTTTGTCTCGGCGCTGCAGAAGCGCATCCAGTTGAGCGGCACGGAGACGCCGTCGGAGCGCTCGATAAAGACGAGCTCCAATGAGCGGAACACCTTCCGCAGCGATCGGACCCACTTTACGACCATCCACGATCCGGAGCTGTGCGATAAGATTGAAATCGTGCGCGACATTGGATAACAAACAAGCAATAGCTACATGTAACTATATCCGTAAGGGGGGCAGGGAGTGAGAGAGAGAGAGAGAGAGAGAGAGAGAGCTGGACATGGGTCGGGGGCGATTATACGACTAGAGAGCTGGGCACACACTTACGGTTAGGGTAGAGCATGTAGCTATTGGTTTGAGCAGTCGAAATAAGCTGCAAACTGCAAAGAAAGGGAAGATTCGTCAAATAAAACGCAAGATTCGTTAGAAGAAACGGAAGATACGCCAGAAGATACGGAAGATTCGTCAAATAAAACGGAAGATTCGTCAGAAGATACGGAAGATTCGTTAAAGAAGTGAAAGATTCGTTAAAGAACCGAAAGATTCGTTAAAGTAGAAGATTCGTTAAAAAAAAAACAAAAGATTCGTTAAAGAAACGGAAGATTTGTCAAATAAAACGGAAAATTCGTTAAAGAAGTAAAAGATTCGTTAAAGAAACGGAAAATTCATCAAATAAAACAGAAGATTCGTCAGAAGAAACGGAAGATTCGCCAGAAGAAACGGAAGATTCGTCAAATAAAAGGAAAGATTCGTCAAAGAAAAGGAAGATTCCCCAAAGAAAAGGAAGATTTGTCAAATAAAACGAAAGATTTGTCAAATAAAACGAAGTGATTCGTCAAATAAAACGAAAGATTCGTCTAATAAAACAAAAGATTCGTCAAATAAAACGAAAGGTTCGTCAAAAAAACGAAAGATTCGTCAAATAAAACGAAAGATTTGTCAAATAAAATGAAAGATTCGTCAAATAAAACGAAAGGTTTGTCAAATAAAACGAAGTGATTCGTCGAATAAAACGAAAGATTTGTCAAATAAAATTAAAGATTCGTCAAATAAAACGAAAGGTTTGTCAAATAAAACGAAGTGATTCGTCGAATAAAACGAAAGACTCGTCAAAGAAAAAGAAGATTCGTCAAAGAAAAAGAAGATTCGTCAAATAAAACGGAAGATTCGTCAAATAAAATGAAAGATTCGTCAAATAAAACGAAAGATTTGTCAAATAAAATGAAAGATTCGCCAAATAAAACGAAAGGTTCGTCAAATAAAACGAAAGATTCGTCAAATAAAACGAAAGATTCGTCAAATAAAACGAAAGCTTCGTCAAATAAAACGGAAGATTCGTCAGAGGACAAAGAACAAGCTTTAACTTGATAATTATACGGAATATGGTAGAGAAATTTTAATGAAATTTGTTTGGTTTCGGTTTACGCGTAAAGCTGATATTTCAAAAATATCTTAACTAAATCCCTGGGAATAAGCTTGATGGAAAACAAAAATATGCAGAAAAGAAAATAATATATATATATATATATATATATATATATAGGAGCGCAGGGCTGGGCTGAAAAGTAAACGATCTGGAGAAGTTTCAGTTGCCTTATACTAGCTAATATTCAACTTTTACCACTTCTTCTTCAATTCGTTTAGTGGAACTTGTTGTCAAAGAAGCCTGACATATTTCGATATGACAAAAGGTTTTTTTACAAATTAAACTTGAAGGATTACGCAGCTAATCAGAAAGTTGCATAAAGCAAGTTTCCATCCATTTTCCGAATGCAATTTCACAAACAGGCGTGAATTTGCGCGAAATGTGTGAAAAACCAACTCAGATGAATCTGGATTAAGCTGAAAGTTTTCTTTAACGTTTCTTCAAAAACCTTTGCTCTCCTTTCGTCGTGACTTTAACTCTCCGGCTAACTATGGAAGTCGTGCGTGTTTTACAACACTACAAAATCGTTTACTTTTCCGTGCAGTTCCGCACTTGTGGAGCACATTTAACGCTCAGTCACCCGATCTATGGGTATTATATCACATAAGTAACTTTTGTTTTAGACTCGCTAAAGCGAAGAGAAATAAGTAATAAGGAAAAGTAAAGCTGTAATCGTCTAGGATACGAACATGTAGCAGTGTTGGTTAAGTCGCACAGACCAGTGTTGGTTAAGTCGCAAAGACCAGTGTTGGTTAAGTCGCAACAACCAGTGTTGGTTAAGTCGCAACAGCCAGTGTTGGTTAAGTCGCACAGACCAGTGTTGGTTAAGTCGCAAATGCCACTGTTGGCTAAGTCGCACAGACCAGTGTTGGTTAAGTCGCAAAGACCAGTGTTGGTTAAGTCGCCATAGGATTACCGTTAAGTAGTGTTGCGTAGTAGAGCTAATGTAAGCACATCGAGTTCGTGATCGAAGCGTACGTACATAATTATGGGCCAGTTGGAATAGAGCACAGTTTCTCATCAAATGGAGCATAAACCATATATATAGAGGAAGTACATAGAATATATGTGAACCGTATTTAAGTTTTTCGTAAACTGGAACTAAAACTAATATATTTTACTAATACTAACGACGCTTCACACAAAAAAAATATTATTGTAACGGAAAAAGATTTACTACTGATTTTATATCTGTGTTATAATTATACGAGTTGGACATTAACTAATTACATTTACATACACCTAATAAAGATATATTCACCTATATTATAGATATATACACATAGATACATATATCATTATTCGAAATGTTTTTCTGACAAGAAACCAACAAACTTTCTAAATATTAAGTCAATAGCATTTACTAATTACAACAACTGATGTTTCCTTCGATTTTGATCAAGTAATCCATAGTTATACATATATATATATTATATATATTATATATATATGCATATACCTATTAAGTACAATAAATTAAAACAAATTCTTGACGCCAAATCTGATCGAGAAATTAGGAATTTACTATATAAGCGAAAAGCTCAATCACATTTCCAAGCCAGATTTGTTTTTTTTTTTTTGGCCCAAATCCAAGAAGAAGAGAACTAAGCTAAGTTTAAGCATAAGATCGATGCAAACTGCAGTACAAACTCAAGTTGAAGCAATTCACGCGTTCCGATTAGACATTGCCAAGCAAATAAGCGCACACTTAACATTAAGTTTACAATGCATGTTAATTTGAAGCTCGAGAAAAACCACAAAAACAAAAACAAAAGTAACCGAATTGCTGCCGTCCGCAATTGTTAATTTTGGAAAATGTTTGTTTTCAAAAAAAAACAAAACAAAAATTAAATCGGACAAACTATTCAAGTTGTTTATCGTTTAAAACGCCGTACTATATATTTAAGTTAAACAGTTAATTTTGTAGCCAGAGAACAATGTCTAATCAGGACTTACTCTAACTTAAACGCTCTGCATTCAAAATGGCGGCAAGCAGCAAAGTGAATAATATGAAATAATCCAAAACTAAGTAGCAAAACTTTGCATCAATTGATGAAAATGCTAACATAAATAAATAACTACATGTATATTCAGCTAAGTTAATAATAACAAATTGTAAGAAAAATAAATAATGCGAGCCACAAACAAATATGACAATTGTTTTTGTTTATGCTCCGTGCCCCCTCGGGTTACACATCATCTAGATTTTGATTTGATTGCATTTGATTTATATGCATATCTAGCTAGATTTATGATATCTTGCCATGTCCGTCGGTCTGTCCGTCTGTATGAACGCAAGGATCTCGAAACCTATAAGAGCTAGAGACTTGAAATTTTGGGTGTAGGTCGTCCTAGTCCATGCGCAGATCGAGTTTGTTTCCGATAATCGATAACTTGGCCCGTTTCAAAGTTATCGATAAAAATCGATATCGAATTCCTGATTTTTGAGCAATTTCGGCAAATCATATGAGCTAGATTCACCAAACTTGACATGCAGCTTTTAGATTAGTATAAATGTATATCAAGTATCTTTTTTATTTTATACCTGTCGTCTGTTGGTAGAAGGGGGTGCAGGGTATCCCCTAGTCGGTAGCGCCCGACTAGAATCTCTTACTTGTTTTTTGCGAGTTTCTCTCAAGTTTCAGCGGCAACTCCTCTAACAGTAAACATATCGAATCGAGACAGTTATTGTGGTCACAGCCAAACGCAGCCTTGGCCGTCAGTTGGGCCCAACTAATCCGCAGCTGAATAGATTCCCGAGCGAAATATGGCCGAAATCGCCGAATCTCTCGACTCAATGGCCATGCTCCAGACAATTGAGTCCGAAATTCTGGCCAAGTGCCGCGAATCGACCAACGGCGCCATCAGCATGGCCAACTTGTTGGCCAACAAGCAGCAGAAGGTCGCCATGCCGGGCATCTACCTGATGGCCGCCACGAATTTGGTAAATATTCAAACTCATTTATCGGCTGATAGCTGGAGATATCCCCGAACCCATAAACTCGACGTATAGAATATCGATATTTCCGTCTGTCTATGTCAGAGGAATACGGATAGGACTTGAGAATGGCATTTTTTCGATTTTGTGCATCGATATATATCGATTTTGGGAATCGATATTTATCGATTTTTGGGAGAATGGAGAAACTATCGCAAAAGTTGGCACAATTAAAGCTATTTTATGCATATCTTTTCTCGAGCTCTTTAATTTTCCATCAGATCAATAGGAATCTATACTAATTGTTGGGAAATTATAGGATAAACTCGCGCTGCATATGATACACAAACTACGCCCAGATAAGCCCAGCTCTTTGTCCGGATTAAGAATATAATATATACAATATATATATATATATATAAATATATAATGATGTTGCTGCCTCTTTCGCCTCTTTCTGTCCCGTCACATGCAGTCGCAGTTATCGATTCCTACTCCTCTGTTCAGCTACAGGGTACAACGTGATATGTGCAAAATGAAGCGCCATCTACAGAGCACAATTTGAACATTTGAGTTACAATGCAGATTTATCCGCAGCGTTAATTGAACTCTTTACAGTGCAGTCAGGGCAAGGTGCGCATGGAGCCGGAGTCGCAGCAACGGCCCAAGGAGCCAACCAATCTGGACAATCTGATAATTACGTTGAACAATTAATACGAAGTGGAATCATAAAATAGAACTATACACATATTTCCTTTATATACTCTACGTTATGTTTTGTTGTTGTTGTTTGTTGTTGTTTGTCAATGTATTTTTCTTTTTATTGATTAATACACATTTATTATACAGATGACTGTGTTGCTTGTTGTTGTTGTTGTATATTCTCCTGTTCAACGTTCGTGTGTGTGTGTTTGTTGTGTGTGTGTGTGTGTGTGGATGGGTTTGGATGTACAAAAGAAGAAGTAGAAGAAGAAGAAACAAACGACCGACCAGGTTGATAGTCATATTTTTCGAATTGTAACAATCTGTTGTTTATATTTGTTATACTTGTTTTGCCAAAACTGTTGCAATTGCTGCACGCCTGCCCCCTAAACGATACTAACTAGCATAATTTAGTCGCTGTCGCTGTTGCTTTTGTTGTTGTTGTTGGTGTTAGTTAGTGTGCTTAGATGCGGCCAGGGAATGTGCCGCTCTCGCGCTGATCATCCCACTTCTCGACCCAGGCATTGGGGCACATCGTCTTGTAGACCTTCTTGAAGTAGTTGCATGGCGCAAAGTTCTCGCCGCGCTTCTTTTGGCAGCGATGAAAGTCCAAATAGGATTGATAGCAATAGCGGGTCACGTTCTGGTTGGGGAAACGTGGATCGAATGGTGCTGTCTCCATCTTATAGGCGGACATCTTGTCGTCGTCAGATGTTTTATCGCTGTTTTTGTTTTTGGACATGAAAAATTGCATATAAATTGACTTTTAGTTGAAAACGAAAACCAAAACGAAAACCAAAAACAAAACAAGACAAATCGAAAAAAAATAGGAGGAAATTATAAACCAGGGCGTGGCGTCACAGGTGTGTAAATTACAGTTATTTGTATATGGGAGTTTAGATGAAAGTAAAGTTGAAATGTAACTTAAACAAAATGAGAATTTATAACAATTTCAATTTCAGCGTCAAAAGAGAGAAAAAGAGACAGATATAAAGTATGATAATACATTAGTTCCATGTTGTACACATTTGTTTTTCGATATTTGTCTGTCCTCTCAAGGTTTTAGTTATGTGTTCATAAATATATAATAGGCATTTTTTAAATGTAGAAATCTGTACAAACTAGCGCTTAAACACGTACGCTACGGTTATTAATGCATATTCATATATATATATATTTCTTTTTTATTCAGTTGTGTGTTGTCGCGCCCAAAACTGTGCCAGAAATTATATATAATATATAGATATAGATATATGTTGTCAAACTACAAACTAGTTGATTATGCGCATAAAATAGTTAAATTCTAAAAAGAAATTGAGACCCAATCGCTCTCGCTCTCTCGCTCGCTCTCGCTCTCTCTCTTTCTTTTTTATCAATATGTTTTTTCGTGTTTTTTGGGAGAATGAGAAACGATTTCGACTCGGAGCCATTTCGCTTAGCTTAAAAGAAAATCCATAGCCATGTATATGGATATATATATATATATATATATATATGCATATATCTATATATGTGTATAGCTGTGTCTCTGTGTGTGTGTGTGTGTGTGTGCGAGACAAGAGTCTAAAGCTAACGCTAAGTAAAGCGTTTTGGTTTCTGTTAACATTTTTGCGGCCTGCTGCGTTCAAGTTCATCTTTCCGTTTGTTGTGCGTGTGTGTGTGTGTGTGCATATAAGGTGTAGCTGTGTGTGTGTGTGTGGCGTGTGTATTCGTATCCTGATGTCCTATTTAACGAGCGGCCGCTTGCCATTGTCGGTATCGCAGGCGTTGCTCTTATATTTATTCACTTCGGCCAAATAGAGCGACCAGAAATCCTTGGGATCCACATCCCGTTCGCTGGGCGTCTTCAGTTTGGCGACAACGCCCGTTTTCAATATTTTGCCACCGCGTCGTCGTCCGACAATCGGTGGCGGCGGCGCCGATTTGCCAGCCGCCGCTGCCGCTATATACGGCGCGGCCGGTGTGCTGGCCGCGCCGGCGGCTATCGCCGGCAATGGCCCAAATGGACTGGCTGCCGCGGCGCAATTCTCCAGCATCAGCTGTTGTTCCCTTAGCGCTGCGCTGGCCGCGGCTGCAGCTGCGGCCGCCGCCGCTGTGGCGGCTGCTGTTGCGGCATCCAGTTTCGGTTGCATTGGCAATGACAACGGCTGCGGGAAATGCTGTTGCTGCTGCTGCTGCTGTTGCTGCTGCTGCTGCTGCTGATGATGATGCTGATGACGATGATGATGAAGCTGCGGTCGCTGTTGTTCCTCCTGCATTTTCTTAAAGAGCTCCATGAAGGAGCCATCGTTGGCGAAAACTGGATGCGATGCCTCCGGCTTGGGCGGCGGATACACCTTGCCTTCGCGCGCCAGAGTCTCGCGCAACTTTTCCTCGATCTCGCGATGTATGCGCTCCTTGTCGAAGGGCTCGTCCGTGTCCAGATTGTAGTAGGCACCTACGGCAGACATTGCATTGTCCTTGTTCGACCCCCCGTTGGCATTTAACGTTCCCTGCGCGCGCACATCCTCCACATTGACATTCGCTCTGTTGACTTTGTTGTTGTTGTTGTTGTTGTTGTAGCTGCTGCTGCTGGAGACGCTGCCGTGCGGCTGTTGTCGACGTGCCGTGGACGGCGGCGTTGGGGAACGACTGCGACTATCTCGCTGATAATAGCTGCGTCTGGAGTGGTCCCTGTCCCTGTCGCGATCGCGTTCGCGCTCCTTCTCCCGCTCCCGCTCCCATGAACGATCGCGCGAATCTCTATGGTGACGATGCTGGTGACGCCGCTCAACGTGATCGCGACTGTCGCGACGTCGACGCTGTCGCTCCGCGGAGCGACTGCGACTATAGCGACGTCGTTCAGCGGAACGGCTGCGTTCGCGTCGGCTGCTGTTGCGCTCCTGATAGCCAACGCAGCGCTGGCCGCCGCGACCACGGCTGCCGCTGCGCCGGCGTTGTTGCTGCTCCGCCGGCTGCTGTTGATAATATGGTAAACGTGCCGCAGACATATCGTTTATAGCCCGTCTCTAACGGCTGCCAGTCAAGTCTCACACGCTGCTGCTGCTGCTGTGGCGACGGCTGCGGCTGCGACTGCGGCTGCGACTGCGGCTGCGGTTGACGATCTGCAATTCAAACTGTGCCGCGTTAAATCAAACAATTGCAGTTGGGGACGTTTCGTATGCGGTATACCTATACACAATATACAATATATTTCTTGATACGGTTTTCGATATGGCGACGCCTGCTGCTCTGTCGTCAATTATTTCAAAACATATGCATGTACATATACATATATATACATTTTTATTGTTTCTTACAATTTTTGCCTGCTTGCTGCCTGCCCGATTGTGTGACCAGATGTGTTCATTTCAATTTGGATGCCCCATGCATTATGCATGTTATATATGTACATATGTAGTAGTAGGAGGAGGCAGCGCACACATACACATACGGCAATATATTGCCCTCTCTTTGTTAGAGCTGTTAACTTCTGTTAACAGAACTGGCAGAGTTGCCAAACAGAGTCGAGTCGTCGCGACAGATTAGTGCGCATATTTTCGCATAAAAATACGATTTGTGCAAACATGAAAGTACAATCAAAACTTCAGTAACAAGGATGCGTCACCTTGTCTATAAATAAAGGGTGCAGTTTTGGATTTATTGCAAACGGACCACTGAGAACCACACGCACAGCTTGAGAGCTTAAAGCTGTGTGGCAGGGCCGTCAACCAACATGTATAAATTAATGTGACCACTCTTTTTTGGGAATTAAGGCAATTCGAAGATGTGCACACGAAATTCATAATCTTATGCAATTGCAATTGACTTGGATTCGTTTGAATTTTTGATTTGGAATAAGAATTGTAAAATTTACTTGTATGCTTTATCCAGCGAATGCCGTTATGTGTACTGCTGCTGCTACCGCTGCTGCTGCTGCTGCTGCTGTTGTTGTTGTTGCTGCTGCCGCTGAGATGTTATTGATTTGCTGTTGTTGTTGTTGTTGTGGTTGTCCGCAAGGTGCTGCCACCCTTTTTTTTCAGCCTGCGTCAGCCTGGCACAGCTGGTGTGATTCGTTGGTTGCGCGGTGTGGTGCGGTGGGTCGCGTGCGTTTTATGTATTTAGTGCTTGCTTTGCTTTGCTTTGCTGCTGTTTGTAACTGTTTAACTGAAATCGGTTGGGAGCGGATTTTGTTCGTCCTGCATGGAAAAATGAACTTGAACGCATGAATACAAAACGTTACTTGGATCAAAACGCTGTGCATGGAGTTTGTTTATAATTATTACTTCTTTTTCTCATTTTCTTTTACTTTTGCTGTTCTACATTCTTTGTGGTTAGAATACAGATACGGATACTTAACGAGGAGGCATCGAGCCAAGGGACGTTGCAATAATTGCGTTTCAGCGCACATTCCGAACTTATGTAACTAACGCTAAGAACTTACGATTGTTTGCTTAATACGTAACTTACTTATGCCGAAATATAACTTTACCTCAACAAATTTGCAATTAAATTTAATTAGGAGTTATGTAATTTTTTTTTTCTTTGCCTGCTGCCAAAGCCTTTACAGCCAGCGGCGTTGAAAATGTGTATGTGTGTGCGTGTGTGTATGTATGTATGTGGGCGAACTTATGACAAATACTTAAGTGCGTGTGTTGTTGCATAAATGCAATATTTGTGCCACTGGCTTACAATTTGTATTAGTTGCGTTTTGATGATTGCTTTTGCTGTGCTTGTTTCAAAAACATACCTTTGTTGTTACGGAAAGTACAAGGAAAATTTTTCAACTGCTGGGCGATTAGGCGATTCTCGCTGTTACGAGCACGAACTAGTCGACGATAGTGTGTGAGATGAACAATAAAAAATACCTATTGAAAATATCGACTATATGTCAAAAACTGACAGTTAGAGCCGGGTTGCCAGATGCTCAACCAAGCGCCACCTGCCGTAAAAACCAAATAGAAAAGAAAACTGAACACGGTTCACGCACATTAATCGCTATCGTTATCGGGTGTAACATTTAACATTTCCTTAGACATCTCAATAAACACCAAGTCGAAATCGAATTAATGAAAGTAATAGACGCTCTCGTGTAATGGGTGATTGAATATACGCCACGCTGTTGGTCTCGATAATGGACAGCAATCCAACGGAACTCGGGGCAAAGCCAAGAACCAACAAAAACAATCAGCAGCGCCGCAACCAAAGCCAACGCATTGTGCGCAAGGTGCCGCCGCGTGCTGCCAGCGACAGGCGAAATATTTATATTACCAGCAAGACGGACTTTAAGGTACATACATATGCCATAGGCCATTGTTATTATCATTCCATATATTGTCATTATTGACCGAAACACCTCCGATTGGCAGGCACAGCAGAAGCGATGCGAGGATCTGCTCAACGCGGGCGCTAAGGAAATCTATTTGCATTGCATGGGCTATTCGATTACACGTGGCCTCAATTTGGCATTGCGTCTCATCAAGAACTCGGAGGGAGCACTTAGCTACGCGATAAACACATCCACCATACAGCTGGTCGATGAGCTGCATCCACTGTGTGATGAGGACGATATAACCTATCGAAAGCGCAACAATTCAGCGCTGCACATCAAAATCTACAATAGCAGCCTATTCGACATTGTTGTGCCCAAGCTGCCGGCACAGCCAACGCTGCCCGGGACCAGCTACACTGAATCCAACACAAAGCCAACACAATCGCAGCGAAAACCCCAGCCGCAGCAGCCGCAGCAGCAGCAGCAGCAGCAACAACATAAATCAAAGAAACCGAAACATAAGTAAAGATCATGTTCAAATTATCGGAGCTGGTGCGCTGGCTCGGGCTAACCGAGTTCGAGATATTGGTTAATCTTTGCGGCCTGCTTGTCTTCACCATAACGCTGGTCTTTAAGATATCGGGCACATTTAACAATGTTCTGCCCGAGATAATGTGCGACTGGTTTAGCATATTCAGTCCATTGTTCTTCATCGATATATGCAATGCATATTTTTGCGTTATTGTCGGCATACGAATGTACCTGGACTCGGATAACAAACGGAAGGCCCTGCATCGTTTCATGTGGAGCACATATTTCCTCGTACTTATCGCCATCTTCAAGTATTTGCTCTGCCTCAAGCTATCCGGCAAAACGGGACTCGAGTATAGCGAAGTTTTCTCGCCCATTTTCGTGCTGCTGCAACTAGTTGCGGTTCGTGCCTGCCAGCTGCCCAACTCTATTTAAAATCATCGTCATCTACATTGAAAAACCCAATCCTCAAATGCCTATGATTAGTTATTATATATACATTTATATATATATATATATATATATTATTGTAAGCGAGTTACGAACATACAAAAATACATACAAAAGTTTTTGTACACGCACTAAGCCAGCCCATTGCAACGGGCATATTTTCAATTTTTATATATATTATCTTGAACGGATCGATATTTAACCTACGGCATCCGAAAATATATTTTTTTTTATCAATTCCAATTTATTAGCTTATCCGAATCGTGTTTCAAGTATTTAAATGCCGCGGGAAGACCCTCAATATCTTAACAGATTAATGTAAGAATCCGATAATATGTGTAACAGCGAAAATGCCTATCGATAATACAATCGAGTGTCTTGCAGCTCCAACACTGCGTTCTGCGTTTTGTTTTATTCGTTTTATTTTGTTTGCCAGTGCACAGTTATGTCGACATTAAATCGCCCCAAGTCCCCGCACACGCCCACAGCCATTAAGAAGGGCGAAAAGGAAGATAGCTTCTGGGACAAATTCAGTACACTTGGCCGTAAACGCGGCACTCGAGAAGGTAAAATAGATCCTACACCGCCCCCCCCCCTCCTCCGCCTACCCACATGGGGCTAGCTAAGTGAAATCTGCTCAATATGGCCAAATATGGTCGCAGCATCAACTGAAGCGTTGTGTCAAATACGTGGTTACATCTTTCCAATCAATCGTGCAGTGAAATATCGCAGGAGCAGCCACTCCTCCAGCGTTTGGCCAACGTTTCTGCCAACAGATGTGCATTGTCTGCCCGTGTTATTAGAAAAAAACATTGCGTCATTTACATTTGTGACGCATACAAACAAACAAACTGATCGGTTTGGGCTCTATGTAGGTGTATGTGTGCGTGAGCGCGCGCGTGTGCGTGTGTGTTCATTCGAGTGCCCACGGTGAGCGATTCGTGTTTTCTCGCCACACAAGCACGCACGCGTGACACGCAATGTGCAATTTATAACAATTTAATAGCATAAAAGTGATAATAAATAATAATTTAATGTAGCAATTATTAAATGAAAAAAATGGGTATTTTTTTACATTTTCGCGCTGGCTTTGTTTTTAAGCTTACGTGTTTTCGTATTGGCGTTCGTGTCGTGTCCACACGGGCTCATCTCTATTTTTGGGTGTCCGTTGCGTGTCGCATTTGTGACGTCACCATCTATATTGTTTACATTGCGCTATTGCTTGCTCACTCACACACACACACTCACTCTTTATCTGTGCCGTTGCAGTTAAGAAAATCCAAGAAGAAGGCAAATATGCAATCGACTCGCCCGGCTCGCCCAATCAGTATGATATACCGCCCGAGGATTATGCGCTGCGTGAGTATAGAATTGGGGTTATTTATGTACGGACAATAGCCATTAATTTGCTTTTTGTTTACCGTTAGGTGAGCATGAACAACGCGCCGTTATTGATCCGCAATCGAACAACGATCCGGAGATGTTAAAGCTGCAAAAGATACTCATCGATTGGATCAACGATGAGCTCGCCGAGCAGCGGATCATTGTCCAGCAGCTGGAGGAGGACATGTACGATGGCCAGGTGCTGCACAAGCTCTGGGAGAAGCTGACGGGCAAAAAGCTGGACGTGCCCGAGGTGACACAGTCGGAGCAGGGTCAGCACGAGAAACTCAGCATTGTCCTGAAAGCGGTCAACCATGTGAGTTGGCAGTTGGGCCCCCTGTTGCCCCCCCCTGTTGCTTCCCCACATCAATAGATGCCTTAACACTAATTAACGTGGCTGAAGTGAACCTGGTTTTCCAGCTCCATTAACTCGGCTCGGGGCTCGACCTTGGTTCGGTGCTCCCTTTTCAATTGTTCATTAAACAATTCAGTCTTGCTTGCATATTCATACCCTGTAAAAAATGGGCACCAGGCAGAAGCAGACGAGGAGCTGAGTCCATGTCCTTCTGTGCTAGAGACCTTTAGTTTAAATTATATTTTCTCATTTAAGTTATCCTTTTTTTGTGAATTCGCTTAAGCAGGCGTCCTGCCATCCTTCCCACCAAAACGAGTCTGCGTCCTTGACTGAAAAAAATGTTGTTTTTTTTGTTTATGTTCTTCATGGCACAGACACTTGGCTTCCATCAGAAGATACCCAAATGGTCGGTGGCCAGCGTCCACTCGAAGAACATTGTGGCCATTTTGCATTTATTGGTCGCTCTGGTGCGTCATTTCCGTGCGCCAGTGCGTCTGCCGGAGAATGTCTTTGTCACGGTGGTGATTGCCGAGAAGAATGCGGGCGTCCTGAATGCACAGTGAGTTGAGGGGGAAACGACCCGACCATATCCAGTTTATCGGGTTATTATAATGTGTTCATTTTGCAGGAAATTCCAGGAGCAAATCACCTCGGAGTACGATGATCTGGGCATGCGTTGCGAGAAGGACGCTTTCGATACGCTAATTGATTGTGCGCCCGACAAGCTGGCCGTGGTTAAAAAGTCACTGATCACGTTCGTCAACAAGCATCTGGCCAAGCTGAACTTTGAGATCAACGATCTGAACACAGATTTTCGGGATGGCGTCTATTTGTGCCTGCTGATGGGCCTGCTGGGCGGATTTTTTGTGCCGTTGCACGAGTTCCACTTGACGCCGCAGGATGTCGATCAGATGGTCAACAATGTGGCATTCGCCTTCGATCTAATGCAGGATGTCGGCCTGCCCAAGCCAAAGGCACGCCCCGAAGATATCGTCAACATGGATCTGAAGTCAACGCTGCGTGTTCTCTACAGCCTGTTCACCATGTTCAGAGAATATGCCTGAGCTAAATGTCATTTTTCTATATCTAATCCTTTTTTTTTTTGTTATAAATTAATAATTTATGCATGTTTAAATCGTAAATATGGAAATGGAATTGAAATTCAAGTGTCCTAACTATTTATACATATATGTATATTTAATATGTGTGCGTGTGTGTGTGTGCATCTAATCCCGTTATAACCCGACCGATTGTTAACTTGTGTTTACCATTGGGTAACATGCTTTAGTTGTTACTAAATGAATTTATATACATTTTATAATTGTATTAATAAATGTGCCTTGACAATTCGCAAAGTTGTTTGTTTGTTTTTTTTTTTTCGTTTTTTTGTTGATAATATCTGTAAATCTACATACATTATACATATATAATGGCTTTTCGTTTTATGTTGTTTGTTACACACTCAGAGACATATAGGGAAATGGAAAAAGTATCAAAAAATTATATTGTGTAATTTCGAATAATCGTCTTAGTTAAAAACGAAACAACTTGAAATTGCTGCATTTTGAATTAACGTACACCAATCGAGGGAATTTTTGTGGCAAATTGCGCGTTGCCAGACTGTTGGCAGCAAATAACAGCGGCCTGCAGCGATGTACATTAACAGCGCCTCAAATTTGCGTTAACAGGACACAAATTGGCGTTAACAGCGCTGTTAACTAAACGACTCAAATTTGCGCTAACGGAAAGCAGCTGACTGCCCATGTGGAAAGAATTCATACGACGTCACAGCTATCAAAGTAAGGTAGCTCCAAATCGAGAGGGCGCCCGATTGATTATACGCCGTCTACAAAAAACTGTTCTGCGAATATTGCGAGATCCAGATTTTAGGATGTCAAAATCATCATTTCAGCAAAAGCCAACCGAACCGGAACCTCCGGTTGATGGTACACAATTCAGCGCGCATCGAAACAGCAAGCAAGATAGCAACTGTCGCACCTGCAACGATTTCAAGTCATGGTCGAAACAACAACGTCTCATTTCAAATACGCAAGCAGCTAAGGTAAATTGCAGTCATGTGCATTTGAAAAGCGCCTGCCACTTTGTTTACGTATTTTTTCTATTTTCTATTTTCTATTTTTTATTTGCATTTGATGTCAGGAAAAGCATATGGCTAGCGAGAAGCTAACTGTAAACGCAGCAGGTATTGCAGCGCCCCGAGAAGATTGCCCATTGGACAAGGTGCGCCTGGGAATATCTACCTGGGGCCTGCTGCATACCATGGCAGCCTTCTATTCCGACAATCCCACAGATACGGAGAAGCGTGATATGCGTACATTTTTCGAGGTGCTCTCACGTTTGTATCCATGCGAGTATTGTGCCAAGGACTTTCGCACAGAGTAAGTGTGACCCGCATTATTATACTATTTTCAATGCATTCACACCTTACCACCTCTCTATACCATGCAGCATTGAAGTAAATCCAATCAATGTCAATTCACAAAAGGATTTGGCTCTGTGGCTGTGCAAGTTTCATAATCGAGTGAACGACAAGCTTGGCAAACCGCTGTTTGATTGCAGCAAAGTAAATGAGAGGTGGCGTGACGGCTGGCTAGATGGTTCCTGTGATTAAGTCTATTAAATTAGTTGCAAGACACCACGCACACACACGCTCACACACACAAACACACCCATGCACACCCATGCACACACAATGCAACTCTAGCACTCAAGTCCCACCCCCTTCACCTACCACACGACCACCAACATTTAAAGCGATGTGACCAAATTTCGATCATTTAATTGTCAAACGTATTTGAACAGATGGAATTAACCCAATATGCGTGTAAAATTAATTCGGCTCCAGAGATTTCCAGTTTCAGTTCCTTTTGGGTATCCCGGGTCCAGCGATTACATTCTGACGACACAACAACCTAACATCTCCCCCACCCCCCATAACCAATTTCACAACTCCCGCCGATACCGCCAGATTTAGTATATATATTTTATAATTTTCAAATGTTATCTAAGTTAACGTTCAATGTTGGTCGGGCGATGATAATGTGAGAGTTGTATCGTGGTACAAAATTTCGTATTTTTTTGTTTGTATTATAAAATCAATAACTAAATTAAAACTGTGTAGTTATTCCTTGTATGCTGCGTCGACATCATTATTTTAACATTTATACATCTATAATTACAGAAATTGCATCACTTTTCGCACTATTTACGTTTCTTTCAGTGAATTTCACAATTCCTTCTATGGAGCTGTGAGCTGTTATTTTAGGCTATGTTAATGTTAATTTATCTAAAAGTTCAATGTCCGTGTATTGCGGCAGCAGCCCAAACTGTTGCATATACATACAGTGAAAGCTAACATTAACGGACAGCTTCCTTTGGCGGACATATGATTTAGCTGAAATCTGTATTTCCCATCTATTTACTACAAGATATCAATACTGTTCGTCAGCACATAAAATTTTAGTTATTTATCAAATTATATTTACAAGCTGTGCCGCCAAAAATACGCGGTGTTGCCATATCGTCAACAATAGCAGATTTTGTGTTTCAGCAAATGGATTTATTTATGCACTTTTCATAAGGCATATAGATAATAAACTTTAAAAACAATATAAAAAAATCGCAAAATGATTATTGAACAACTAGTTTCGATTAATCGACAATTCCATTTAAATGGTTCTCATCTCGCCTGTTGCTGATTTTGCTGTTGAAGGTCGTTATGAGTTGCTGACGTATTCTAGGCTCTCCCTATTCTCGCCATTTTTCAGTCCGGCAAGCTCATACATATATTGCGCTCTCTTCGCTCCCAGTCAATTTCGATTGAACAAGCGGTGCTGACGGTCTGTTATCGCGTGCTTTTTCAAATAAACTAACAATTCACATAAAATTGTCGAGCCGAGTAGACGTCCCGGTTTTTTTGCGCAATAAACAAAAAAGGTTTGCGTCGACGCGCTTAATTGACTAAACTAGCAGCAAATACCTAAACGTATTAAACAAATTAAAGTAAGTTTGTGACCCGACAGTTAGCAACAAGAGGCTGGAACAGATTTGCAAATTATGTACATTTCGCAGATAATTGACAAAATCAAAGAGAAATTACAGCTGAGCGTAAGCCTTATATGATGATTGCCGTGTTTGTTGTTCTTGTTCTTGTTGTGAAGAAGATTATTTCACAAGTTTTGCGCACAATTTCTATGTATAATACATACGCACACATATGTATGTACATCGCTTTATTGGCACGTACAAACGCACACACATACATGCAGACAGACACAGACATTTCCGTTGGGGTTTTTTGCAATTTTAGCCGGCAACAAAAACGTCATGGCGGCAACAGCTATTGAATCGTCCGGCATTCTTGTATATTTTCATTGATTTGAAAGTAATTTCACATTAGGCACATACTTGTAATTGCAAACGTTTAATATTTATTACAATTTCGTGCCATTTACCACAAATCACACAGAAAAAATGCCAAAGAGAGAGAGAGAGAGTCTGCAAGTCATTGAGTTCTTGCATCTTGCTTTTTGCACCCATCTTCTTTAATTGGAAATTTTCGGCCGCCATTTTGTTCAGGTTTTGCCCTTTTCAAAATTCGTCTAATCACGATTGCCAATTGGCAACAAAAAAAAAGAAGTTCAAAAGCGCAATTTTCAAAGCAGGTTTAACTCTTTCAGTTCTCAAGTCTTTAATAAGAACAATATTACTTTCTCAAGGATAACAAAGAATACGAAAAAGAAGAAAAGGAAAAAAAAAAATCAATAAAGCAACAAGTTTGACAGAATTTAACATCTCGCTGCCATTCGTATAAAAAGAATGCCTTTTTTTTGTATTTTTGCTACCTTTATTAGATGCCCCAAATCCAGAAGGCCGCACCTGATTTCTCCGGCACCGCCGTGGTGGGTGGACAATTCAAGGACATCAAGCTGAGCGACTACAAGGGCAAATACTTGGTGCTGTTCTTCTATCCGTTGGACTTCACCTTTGTGTGCCCGACCGAGATAATTGCGTTCTCGGATCATGCGGCCGAGTTTCGTAAGATTAATTGCGAATTGATTGGCTGCTCCACCGACAGCCAGTTCACCCATTTGGCCTGGATCAATACCGCACGCAAACAGGGCGGTCTGGGCAACATGGACATTCCACTGTTGGCCGACAAGTCGATGAAGGTGGCACGCGATTACGGTGTATTGGATGAGGCCACTGGCATTCCATTCCGCGGCCTCTTCATCATCGATGACAAGCAGAATTTGCGTCAGATAACCATCAACGATTTGCCAGTCGGCCGCAGCGTTGAGGAGACACTGCGTCTGGTGCAGGCATTCCAGTATACCGACAAGTTTGGCGAGGTCTGCCCAGCCAACTGGAAGCCCGGCCAGAAGACCATGGTGGCCGATCCCACCAAGTCCAAGGAGTACTTTGCCACCACATCCTAAGCTCAACGCAGGCTAAAAAAATTTATCTGCCCCCAATTTTGGTGCAGTGCGTCGCCCCCAACGCAGGCTGTTGTGAAGGAAGAGGAGAGAAGAAAATCATATTGCGTCGCACATGCATTCAAACAGAGGCTGCTCACACACACACACACACACACACACCTATATAATATTATTATAATACATACTTACATACATATTACGTATATTATAAACATAGCGCTAAGTCGCCCTTCGACATGAATGTACCCCAATTACCCCCCAACCCCCCTTTAGCACCCTCCCACCCCCCAACACACACACACACAAACGAACACAAGTAATTTAAGCAGAAAGTTTCAACAAACTCTGTTTACTTGCAACAATAAAGCCGCATTGAGTAGTAATTAAACACGTGGACTTCATTCGCCGCATAACATTTATTTATATACATACATATGTATGTATTTATATTTATCTCTGCTGTTGCCGTCCAGCTAAGCAGCCAGACATTGGCTTATCTTTCGACTCTGCACGGCTGCGCCGTCTGGTTATGATAACGATTTTTCCAATCTATATATGTATGTACATATGTGGCTGCCTCACGTAACGCTCCACGTGTTGCACGTGTCTGGTGGCGGAGGCGTCAACCTGTTGGCCCACTGTCGATTGCAGCTCCCGTTTTCGGTTTCCTTTTCATTGCGTGTTCTGCTGCTGCAGGCCACGTGACCGCTGCGCAGTGTTGCCAGCTCCGCCTGTTTCCCGCCAACTCTAGATATTCCCGGGGAGCGGAAATTAGTTTCCTTGTGTTCTTCATGTGCAGGACTTTCCGCTTTTCCTAAGCTGAACAAAAAATGTGTGCAAATATTAAAACTCATCTATCCAATGAGCTGGCCATAGATATCTAGGCTTAAAATTATTTTCGATCACCAGTGTTGCGAAGTCTGTTTTGTTTTCCGTCAGATTCGGCTATTTTAGTAAAACGATCACAAGCAGCAAAACAGCGTACGGCGAGAATTTTAGCTTTTTAAGCTTAGAATTCCCCAGAAATTTCAAGGGAGAACTTAAAGGAAAAAACTTAACAATCAACAGTTATTTACCCAATGAGATTGCCCTACCCAAGTGCTACTTCACTTGAATGAAGGTTTGTCGCAAAATACGTAATATATGTAAATATATATACATCAATTGCCTATAGCAAAGATAACCGAAGCATAAAGTATTTAATATATGAATATAGTACATATGTTTAATATCAAGCTAGCCTTTTTTGTTTGTTTCGCATGTCTTTTAGAATAATTAGCATTTTTTAGCTACTTTTTCCTTAATCTAGCCCTTTTTTTCTGCACACAGATTGGCAACACTGTCGTTTGGTGTCAGCTTTCGCTTCGGATCCAGCATCAATGCATGCGTCAGCAGACTTCTCAGCTTGACTTCGTTACTTCGTTGTTGTTGTTGTTGTTTTCGTTGTTGTTGTTGTTGTTGTGATTCTAGCGCATCACGCGTTGTGCCATTTAAGACAAGGTCTACGTCCCCGTCTCTTTGGCCAAACTCGTTTTGCACAAACACAAACACAGGCATAGACATACACACACACACACACACACACACACATGCGCAGAGACAGGCGCACTTACTCGCTAAGCTTTGAGCCAGCTGCTATCTCGGTCGAACCTACCAGAAACCGAAACCCTTTCCAATGCTCGCCGGCTGTGTTGCTTTTGTTTAATGTATGTACATTTATACATATGTACGTCTGTGTGTATGCATATATTTATGTACATAATTTAGGTGAGCTTGTGCGGCAGCAACGCGACAGCTGCTGAAAAAAGTTGCTAAATTACTTACCTGTGTGTGTGTGTGTGTTCATGTGTTTAAAAAAACATTTTAACACATGTGTACACACACGCACACACACACCCACAAACGCATATAGATACGTGTACACCTGTATTCAGTTCTAAGGCGAAATCCTAGCTTGCAGCTTTTAAATTACAAATACATGCACACATATACATACACAAGTACAGTTTTAAGTACATGCGTGTGGGTGCATAAGCTCAAAGTCGTAAATCATAAACTTGTTGCTAATTTATCCGAGACTGTTCCCTAATGATAACTAGACTATTTGTTAAAACAATTATCTTAATGACTGCGGCGCTGCTTGCTGAATCATAGCGATTGTATTTCCAGTTATTGTCTGCAACAATTTTAACTATCTGTTCAAGAGTTGCGAAAAGCGCTGTAAAACGTAAAGCGACAACAGTAATGCTGAGGACGTGCACAACATAAAGAATAAGAACATAATTATCGTCATCACAATTAACATTATGGCTGTCTAAGACAAATGTCGCCGAAGCGGCGAATTGAGGGCCTTTGCAAAGTATAGGCTGCATCTTTGACAGTTGTTGATTGTAAGAAAGGGAAAACAAATCATATTAACAGTTAATGCAAATGCATTTCAGGAAATGACATTCCAATGGCAAATCAAAACGAATACATACATATAAAGCACACCCAAATACATATGTATGTGCACACATACATACGTACCATTCGCATAGAGCTGTCTGGTTTGTAGGGCAATATAAATTATTATTAGTTTTGTTGGCGCAAAGTTTAATGTCTTGCTTTGATATAAATACATACATATATGTACATATATGTACATATACATATAGTCAGGAACTGATAAGGGCAAAAATTGTCGGTGCCGCTGTAGACGCCATTAGAATGCCGTGTGGAAAAGCGTACAGAAGTACGCCATACATATATGCACACATACATACATACATATGTACATATGTTTCTGATTCTGCCATTTTGAGGACCTAATCTGGCAAACAATTTTGATTAAATATGAACAGTTGTACACGTACACACGTGTACTCGGGTATGCTCACACTCTGACAAGATGTTAAGCCCTGATAGGCTGATGGGCGTTGCTGCGTCTGTTCGATATTATTGATAAAAAGGGTACATTTGCCCCCCCCCCCCTCCCACAGTCCTGCTAATTGATATATGTATGTACATACATCAATTGAGCCAATTATTTATGAGCGACACGCAATGTTGCTGCTGCATAGTTGTTTTTGTATGTCTATTCAATTTGCACTTGATTGATTTTTAATAACACAAAAAAACTGACAATTCATCCAGGTCCTTTCATTGCGTGCGTCAGCTAATTGGCATATTCTCTTATTCAAAAAGTAACCACTTTTAATCAAAGGTGAGTTCGATTAGTTGATTATCGATAAATGATAAGCCTGAAAGTGTGCAACACTTTTTTTTTTTTTTTAAATAACATTGCCAATTAACTAGCAAGCTGCCAACTTGGCTTAAAAACACTTGTAAATTATGCATAAAACACATTTGGTGCTGTTTAAAAATTAAATTTACGCCTATCTATGCTTGTATAAAATTACCTTATTAAGTGTTTATTTCAGACATACCTTATTTTCAGCGTAATTTTGGCCGGTCGCCGTCGGCAGCGTTTCGCTCATGTTCCTAATTACTTTAATATCCTAATCGAGGTGGAGACGGGCGCGGAACTATTTAAAAGTCGGTCTGGTTGGGTTTCCTAATGCAATATCAATGTTGCGAGTGGAACGGGACAAAAATGTATCCCAGAAATAACCGAAATTGTAGGAAGCATTTATTTTGGCACAGGTGGCAACGCTTTTTCCATACGTTTACAAATAAAGTTCTGAAGTTCCTGATTATTGTTATTAATTATTTGGAGTTATTTCAACAAAATTTTATAATTGGAAATTATTCAGTCCAGACCCGCAGGAACATTATCGAATATGACTGGGATCGAACAAATATGTTCCTGAGTAGGCAGGATCCGTATAAAATATTAGATCCGGCACGCATTTCTTATTTCGGGCCGGGCCTTGGAAGCTCCACATTCCAAATTGAACAGGAACTCTCTTAACTGAGACCTGTTTTCATTATTTGCTTACAGACGAGTGCGCAGAGCCCCTTAAACAAGTTGGGTTAGAGGCGACTCGAAATATATGACACAGGATTGTTTATAGATACATGATTTACTGCAGTTTCTCGTCACTTCAAGCTTACATTTGTATGAAAAAAGCGATGGTTATTAAAAATTATGTATTCATCATTTTATTTCGCGTTTTCTTGTTGGATCATTCAGGTTGTCTTGAATGAACGATGTTTGAAGTTATTTGTTGTTCACATGAACTGTTTTTTTTTTTTTTTTTGATATTATCGCGACGGGGAAATAAAACAACTTTTACATATTTCAACTCCCCACACACACAAAATAGCTTTAGATGTTGTTGGCTTGTCCTACTGCTCTAGTAGCGACCATTTAGAAGAAGAAACCAAGGATTTTGCCTCCCAGATGTTTTCTTCTGGCCTCCTCGTGATCCATAATGCCGCCGGATGTGGTCAACACGACATAGCCGAACTGGCGAGAGGGCAGCAGATTGTTGGTCCACTTCTCAATGTCGTTGATGGGCACATCGAAGCGTGGCGAGATGACGCCGCATTTGTTCAGACGTCCGGTAAGGTTGACAACGATCTTGCCAGAGCGATGATCATCAACAATCTCGAATTCGCCGATATAGCCGTGCTTCATCATCACAGTGAGAAACTTGATGATGACTTTGGAGCAGGGGCGCAACAGCACCTGACGCTTGCCGCGCTTTTCTGCGTTGTTAATGCACTTCAGGGCATCGGCCAATACGTTCATACGCACCATGGCTGCAATTAAAAACAAATTAGTTTCTCTTCCACAAGCAAACAAAAAAAAATTGTTGAAAAAAAAAAACACGTGCAAATGCGGCGCCTTGAAAATATGCTACTGCCAACTCTCTTACCCCCCCCTCACACAACGACAACAGTGTGGCAGGGTTCACAGAGTTGCACTGAGAACTGTGTGTCCGGCTATGTAAACAACAACAACAACAACGTCCGTTTTGTCAGTTCAGAAGCCCAATATTCATTCGTGCTCCCGGCAACATTTGTCATTTTTGTTTTACAACCTACTTTTTTTGCATTAACCATTTGCACTACCACATCCCAGTAAGTCACAGTAACAACAACAATAACTCAGTTAATGCTGCCAAACATGACGGCAACGGCGGTCTTTCGAACATTGCCTCACAGAAACAGAAAAAAATATATTTAAAAAAAATGATTGGATTGTCGTTTGATTTGCATAGTTTTCATATGCGTGCATACACTGAAATTGTTTTTAAGTTGCGCACTGGGCAGCTCATCTCAGTTGCGCCGATGCCGTCAAAACAATTTAACTTCATTTCATACACAATAAAAAAAATATATATGTCGAGGTTTTTAGCACAAAATTTTCAAGGCGCACGCACAAAATCCATAGCGCATATTAAGCAAGCGATAGTATTGTAATATTTGCCGTGTTTCTAACAATAAATCAGGTAAAATTTAACGTAGATTACCTAAGATTTAATTTTGTGGTTTTTCAACACAAATTTACACGACCGCGAACGTATCGGAAAAGAGGAAGTCCATCTTGCCGCATTTGACAGCTGCAGCTGTCAGTGGTGAGCGCACACGCAGGGTTGCTAACAACGCAGAGTTGCTTTCACTGGTTGGCATTAAGCAACACTAATTGTGTTTTTTTTCCGCTTGCCAACACTGCAGCACAAACAAAATGTCAAAACAGTGAGTTTTTACAATAATTAACGAAAATATTAAAGCTAATTTCATAAACACTTAACAGATTTGGTCTCATTATACCTGGCCAGCAGAAGAAGCAACCAGTAAAACCATTAGAACAAACCAAGCCTTCCATTTTCGATGAGAGCAGCAACAGCTCGGTCAGCGACCATGACGCGGGTGCGCCAAAAATGCGTCTCAGCGGCAAAGCGGGAGTGGTCAGTGGACCCAGTCTGATGGAGCGTCGTGTGGCGCGCAATATGCAAGAGAAGGCTTTGGCCGAGGACCCAACTATTTTTCAGTATGACGAGCTCTACGACGATATGGACACGAAACGTGAGGAGGCCAAAGAAACCAAAAGGCTGGAGCCTCGCAAAGCCAAGTATATTGGCCGCCTAATGGAGCATGCAGAGCGGCGTAAACTGGAGAACGAGCTGCGTGTTGAGCGTCAAGTGCAAAAGGATCGCGAAGCAGAGGGCGAAATGTATAAGGACAAGGATACATATGTGACAGCAGCGTATCGCAAGAAGCTCGAATCCATACGCCAACTGCAAGAACAGGACAAGCGTGATGAGTACCTAGAAGCCATTGGCGATGTGACGAAACAAAATGATCTGGATGGTTTCTACAGGCATCTGTATGAACAGAAATTGGGCACCCAACAGCCAGTGCTTAAGCCTAAGACAGCGCCCAGCACAACGGATGTGGCTTATAAGCCGATCAAGCGCGATGCGCCCAGCTCCAGTAAACAGCGCAGCTACAGAAGGCGTCGTTCCTCGGCAGAAGAAGAAAAGCCAGAGGCGGCGACTTCACCTACAGATGAAACCAAGGCTGGCAGTAGCAGCACAAAGGCGCATCTGGCCAACAATATAGATGCCGATTCGGACTTTAGCATTGACGACTCCAGCGACGACGAGGAGCAGCAGCAGCACCAGCAGGAGCAGAAAGAACCGCCAGCAGCCAGTGCAAATGGTGACAAATCGGCGGAAAAGCCACTGCCACAACCTGATGCCAAACATAAGGACAAGCAGCCTGACCCAGAGACAGAGTCCAAGCAGAAGCCCAAAGATCAGAGCGCCGACGACGACAGCGATTTGCCTAAGGAGTCGGATGTGCTGCCGGTTGTCAGGACGCCCATCGATCGAAGTTACATTTGGCTTAAACGCACCGTAGGCGAAGTATTTGATTCAGCCCTCGCTCGTTACCATGAACGCAAACTGGCCAGACGTGCCTGATCCTGATTCAATTTGTGACAATTTCAACCACGAAATACGAGCACTCGCTCCGCCTCGCACTCAATGTTCATTTTAAATATATATACTTATGTATATATATCTAAATTATGCAAGCGCTTCCTTTGCGCAAATATTTTGCCAACAGGCATTTGCATAGCCCTGAAAAAAAGACAATAATGATACAGTAAAAACTCTCTTGACGGAAAAAAGTTTGTATCAAAATTGAGCTTGAAAATAAAATGTCTGAATGGAATCTTTAATTAAATCAAAAGACAAAAGCTATTTTATAAGAAATGCAAAATTGTAAATAATGGCAAGTTTTTCTGTATTTTTGTTTTTTTCTATGACAGAACAAGGTCGCTTTAAGTGTTCGTTCGAGCGAGCTTTCACTGTATTCCATTTATTTTGTATATACGAAACACAAATAAAAAAAAAAACCTAACAAAGACCAAGTTGGCGTTAGTTATTTCCATTTTTTTTTTTGGATTTATTTTATTTTTTTTGCTTTAGCCGCAAATGCTGCAAATCCCTTTTATAAATAGGTGTGTCCGCCATAAAAGCGAAAGCCGGCAACGCTGAGCTGACATGGTTTGGAGCCGTTGTCGTTGCAGCGCATTGCAGACATACGTACTCAAAAGACAGATATATATATACATATATATATATGTACATAGACTGCAACCACGAGTAGAACGTGCTGCTGTCAGTAGTATTTCCTTACTTTTGATGTTGTCAACGTTCGCGTTTACCCCTTCTTGTTCGGCCTCGTCCTCATCCTTGCCGTCGTGCCAGCGAAATTAATAGAGAAATCCATTTTCTATTTGGCAAGGCTTTGGCTATCTCTGTCTTTCGCACAGCCGCCATTGGCGCTGACTGCATTTGGGTTGCCAGATGTCTCGCATGTGCGCTCTTTTTTATTCATGCCCCCGCTCCCCACACACACCCCTTACAGCCATATGCTACCTTACAAGCAAATGTTGGTGCTTCCTGCAGGTGGGTCGGCTTTTGCTTGCCTCTTTGATTGTGTCATCAATCACAAGTTGCGGTTGTCTTTGTTTTTGTTGCCGATGCCGTTGATATTTGTACTACATTTTAGGCAAATTAATATGATAGCTGCAGAGCAGTTACCTTAAGCCAGACAGAGAAAGTGCTATTGGCATCTCCTTCTGCATCGTGCACGCGATCGTAAACTAGGTCTTGCGTCTCTTTCTATTAGCCACTCGATATGTATTAACTCATCTCTTTTTATACCACGCTACTTAATTGCTTAGATCAAATGCAGTTCACATCTGAGCCCACCAAAAATATATTTTCGACTAGAAAACTAGAAACTTGCATTTCTTATCGATAAATATCGATATCGATATTCCGTTTTGGGCACACTCGACTTTAGCACTGTGTTCGGATTCGGTTTCCCTTCATTTTCTTTCACTTTGTATCGGTGCCTTAAAAATATACGGATAAATTATTGCCAGCCCCTTTATTTGACCCAATTGCAGCCCCAGCAGCAGCAGCAGCAGCAGCAACAGCTTCTTCCCAATGTCCTCCGTAATCAATTTGTGATCATAATTACGTGGCTTTGGTTTTGGCCTTCCGCCTTTGGCGTAATTCACGAATAGCACAATTTCAATCCGAGGGACCAGGACAAAGGCAAACATTGGAGCATGTGGCTGCTGCTTGGTGCCTGCTGCTTGGTGCCTGCTGCCTGCTACCACTGCAATAAACCAGAGTAAAGGCTTAAAGATGTGATCATTCACGTGTAAATTCAATTATCAAAATTTCCAATGCGCTCGCTTCCAACTGCTGTGGTCAGTTGGGCTGCTACGGCTCTGGGGCCTACTCTGTGCATGTGTGCACTGAGAGAAAAAACTGTCTTCGAAATTATATTTGAACGCAGCTCGTTCTTGAATTTTCCTTCATTAATTACGAATAGTCTTTGTTTTCAAAATTTAACTGTTTAAAAGTTAGAAAGTAAGTAGAATAAAAATTGGAGCAACTGGTTCGGTTCACAGTTCGGTTCAAAAGCAAAGCAAAAAACGAATTTTCGGTCTGGTCACATTGATTTGTGCTTGATTTGAGCATATTTTGGTTTTTTATTTCGCTGAGTGTGTGTGTGTGTGTGAGTGTGCATGTGTGTTTGTGCGTGTTGGTGATTTATATGTATGTGCAGCAGACGCAGAGGCCAAGGCACAGGAGCAGGCGCGTCCAAAATTCCGCTGCAATGGACAGCAGCGTGTAATGAAAAACTGCGCATGGCTAGAAGATGGCAAGGTTTTGGGCACAGGGTATAAAGTTGAGAGGGGAAACTGCAGGTTGGCTGCCAGTCGCCAAGGCGAAATGACAAGCACGCACACACACACACACACTCACACACGCCTCGTATCATTGCCACTGCATCGCTTTGTATGTGTGTGTGTGCGTGTATTGTCGCTAGCAGTGGGCGTGGGCGTGCGCGTTGGAGAAGGGATATGTGGTGGGGAGGGGGGGGGGGGTTGTGTGCTGCCTAATAAGCAGGAAATTAAAATGTTATATGCATTGCCCCATTGCCCCATGGCTGCCGCTTCGTTCCGTCTTTCACTGGCATTGTCAACTCTGGCTCTGCCGGCTGCTGCGCCGGCTGCGGCGGCGTTTGTGGCTGCTGCTGCTGCTATTTTCCGTTCATTTTTTTTTTTTTTTGTTGCTCATTGTGACCCACCTCCTGCCGCCCACCGCCTTGAAGTATGCATTATTTTTACGTGTCAGTGCGCATTTTTGGCATAATTGAAGCACAAACAGCGCTGCTTGCCTGTGGCTGCCTGTGGCTGCGGTTGCTCCGAAGGTCGCCCTGGCGACATGACATTGCGTATACGCCACCGAGAGGGTGGTCCAGCAGCCGACAGAGGGGCGGAAGGGGCGACGGATCGGATTTTAGTTGGTTCAAGTTTTCGCATCAAGGCGCAACGTTCTGCCGAACTATGCGCCAATAATAAAAACAACAACAGCAATTTTGAATACAAGAGCAAAGTTTACGGCCCCAATTTGTATGCTCTGTTCACAAAGCGAAGAAGAGTATATGGGCTATGTGCACTGTTCGTTCCGTTCCGTTCGTTAGAAGTGACTAAAAGTCAGGGTAATATGTTATATACACGACGGCAATAACATCAATATAGAAAGGGCTTACCTGAACTTATGAGAATCACGGAGGAGGGCGGCCGAAAAGTTTTTCATCTGACACACTTTAAGTTGTTAAGCCCATATGGTCAGGTCACGAAAAAATAAATATTACTGAAATTACTTCAATTTGCGAAGGCATTACTTGAACTTTTGAGAATCGCCGAGGAAGGCGGCGCTTAAGTTTAAATGGTTACTTCAAAAATTTTAATTTACATTCAACTTTAAGCCGTAGGCCACTGTTAAACACCTCGCCAAAAACTGACTTTACATGAAAATGGGCAGCGCTTACTTGACTTTTTGAGAATCGCCGAGGAAGGCAGCTGTTAATTTCACATAGTTACTTCAACAGCTTTAATTAACATTACACTTTTAGCCGTAAGCCACTGTGAAGCACTTCACCAGAAAATAAATAAATAGCACTGAAATTACATGAAAATGGGCAGACCCTACTTGCATTTTTGAGAATCGCCGAGAAGGACGGTCGTTATTTTTGAACTATTAATACATCGTTTAAGAACGAATTAATATATGTTAGTTATGGTTGAGTATTTCTTACTCGATCGACATCTTTTCCTCAATATTTTTTCGCGCTCTCTCTCACTTCTCTTTTTTTGTCCACTCTCTTTTACTCGCTCTCTTTGTACTCTCACTAACTCTCTCTCTCTCTCTGTTGCTCCCTCAAATTCCACTTGTATCTATCTGTCCTCTCTCTCGCTCTTTTTCTTTTCAACTTTTGCTCTCCCTTACTTATTTTCTCTTTACTTTCCTCTCATATGAACTCTTTCTCTTTCGCTATGTCTCCATCAATTCTCCTTGAATTCTCATTGTTCTTGTCATCTTACTCTCTCTTTTTGGCTGAGTAACTCACCCTCTCTTACTCACCTCTCGCTATCCCGATCATTCTCCCTCACTCTCTTTCGAACGTTATTTTTTTCTCTCATTGTCTCTTACTTTCTCATTCTCTTTTACTTTGTCACGCATTCTCTGTCTCGTATTTTTTCACAGTCTCTTGGTTTCTCGATCTTCGTCTGTCTCTCTTTCTCTCTTTCATTTACGCTCACTTCCTTTCTCTTTCTCTTTCCCTTACACTCCTCTCTATAACTTAACTGGTCTGTCTCTCTCTCTCTCTCTCTCTCTCTCTCTCTCTCTCTCTCTCTCTCTCTCTACCTTACCCACTCTCTCCATGCAACCCTCTCCTGTTCTCTCTCGCCTTATCATCCCACTTACTCTATCTCTTATTATCTCTCTTACCTCGCTCTCGCTCTTTTACTCGCTCTCGCTCTTTTACTCGCTCTCTCTTTCGCTCTCTCTTTATCTCTTTCTTTTGCCCACATTCTTTCTCACTTTAACTTACCCGGACTTTCTCTTTCTCTCGTACCTACCCTCTGGCTCTCTCTCTTTATCTGTGCTAACTGCTCTCTCGCTCTCTCTATTTCTTTCTGCTACCTTATAACTCGTTCTCTCTCTTCTTCTTACTTTCTGTCTTTCCCTCTCTTGCCCACTTTCTCTCTCCCTTCTACCAGCTTTCTTTCTCTCTCTCTTTCTTACCCGCACGGTTTCCTTTTTTTTTTTCTCTCTCTCTCTTTCTCTCTCTCTCTCTCTCTCTCTCACACACTGACTCACTCTATCTATTTCTTACGATCTCTCTCTCTCTCTCTCTCTCAGACTCTCTCAGACTCTCTCTATCTATATATTACATACTCTCTCTCACTTGCTCACCCTACATCTTTCTCTCATCCTCGCTCTCTCTCTCTCTCTTACCCAATCTCTTTTCCTCTCTCTTACCATATCTCTCTAACTTTTACGCACTCTCCCTCTCGTTCTCTTATCTTTTCTCTCTCTCCGCCTCTATTAGAATTTCTTTCTCTCATCCTATCTCTCTCTTTCTAACCCACTCGCTCTTCCTCCCTCTTACCCTCTCCCTCTCACTCTCGCCCCTCTCTCTCTCTCTGTCTTTTACCCACTCTACTCTCTCTCTCCCTCGCGCTCTCTCTTCACCTCTTACCAACTTTCACTCTCTCTCTCTCCCCCTTTCTCTCTCTTTCTAACCCACTCGCTCTTCCTCCCTCTTATCCTCTCTCTCTATCCCTCCCTCTTACTCTCTGTCTCTCTCGTATCCACTCTCTCTCTCCTACCCCCTTTCCCTGTCTCTCTCTATTAGCCTCTCTTTCTCCTCGCTTCGCTTAGCCTCTCTCTCTCTCTGAGTCTCTTAGCCACTCTATCTCTCCCTTTCACTCTCTCTCCTCTCTTTCTCTCTTTCCCCCTCTCTCTCTTTAATACTCACTCTCCTCTCACTCTCTCTGATTCCCTCTCTCGCGCTACCTCTTCCTCTCGCTCTCTGTCTCTCTCTCTCTTAGCCACTCTCCTCCTCTCTCTCTCTTTCTTATCCACTCTCTCTCCCCGCCTCTTGTAGCCTTTCTCTCCCTCTCCCTTTCTCTCTCTCTTTCTTACCCACTTTCTCTCCTTTTCTCTCTATATCTTACACATTCTCCCTCTCTCTCTCTCTCTCGCTTACCCACTCTCTCCTCATTTTCTCCTACTTTCTTACCTGCTCATCCGCTCATCTTTTCCTCTGCCATTTTTCGGTATTCCCCTTCCCTTGCTCTCTCTCTCTCTCTCTCTGATTTACTGACTTTCCCTCTTACTGAACTGTTCTCACTTTTACCCGACGGCAAGTTACGCATTTGTTTTAAATAAGTTTTTCATCGTGTGCTGCAATTTGGTTTCAGTTTCAACTTCTTATTACGCATGGGCGTGGCTGACTACCGCCCCCCCCACACCCCCCACACCACCCGCCCCCCTCTGTCATCAGTTGCGTCGACCCTTCATTGCGGGAGCTCGCGTTCTGTGCAAAACCTAATTAAAAGTGCTTTATTATGCAATTAATGTCGAGATAATATCGCATTCGCATTGTGCTGCATTTTGTGCTGCAGCAGACACCAAGGAGCAAGAGGCGGGAAGGGGGCAAAGGGGTTGGGGGGGGGGGGGGGTATGGTGCGTCATGATCCCATGCCAAAGAACAAGAGTTGGTCGTGTCGTCTATCGAGTTTTCGATTAAAATGAAAATCAAATTTCGTGTCCATGAAATATGAGAAATATTGCAAGGTAAAATAAGGTAGAGGTTCTAGTCGGGAGCACCCGACTAGGGGATACCCATTAACCCTCTTCTTCCAACAGGCGATAGGTATAAAATGAAAGATACTTGATATATATATATATATATTTACTATTCTAGAAGCTACTTGTCAAGTTTGCTGACTCTAGCTTTATTATTTGCCGAAATTGCTCAAAAAAACAGATTTCGATATAGATTTTTTATCGATAACTTGGAAACGGGGCAAGTTATCGAATATCGGAAATAAACTCGATCTGCGCGAGCACTAGGAGAACCTACAGCCAAAATTTCAAGTCTCTAGCTCTTATAGGTTTCGAGATCCTTGCGTTCATACAGACGGACGGACAGACAGACGGACGGACAGACGGACAGACAGACGGACATGGCTCGATCGACTCGGCTGTTGATGCTGATCAAGAATATATATACTCTACTTCTTCTGCCTGTCACATACATTTGCACAACACACATAATACCCCTTTTACCCATTTTCAATGGGTTCAGGGTATAATAATGAAAAAATTAATTAATGTTTATTATGAAACAGAAGCAATACAAAATACATAACTTCTTGCTGATTAGCTTTTGATGCGAACGTGGCTCTGCCGCGTGCATATGCGTGTCGTGTATCGCGTTTCCCAGCCGTCTTGTTATGCATGTCGTGTCGTGTCGTGTCGTGTCGTGTCGTGTATGCGACACGTGCCCATCGCTAAAGAGAACAATGCAACGCAATTGGTTTCGCTGTGGGTCAAAGTCAAAACTTGGTTTCTCTCTCTCTCTCTCGCTCTCTCACCCACACTCTCTGCCTATTGTTGACAATTATTTTGCATAAATTTCAGTGTGCCCAAAAAAGAAAGATGAAGAAAAAAAAATACCAACAAAAAGTATGTTGTAATATTGTCATTTTATATTCGGCCATTGCCCAGTCAGTCATCGTCCAATTTCTGGCGGGTGGCGGCGGCGGCGGATTCTTTGCACTTGGCACTTGTCTTTGCTTGGCCCTGATTTATGTGAATTTTGTGTGTGTGTTTTGGCCCAAAAATGCGATCGGCCTCGCTGCCCTGCTTCTTCTTCGGCGACTGCTGCATCTAGCTCACACACACGCACGCACACAGTTGCTTGCAAGCGTGCTGGTATTGGTGCGGGCATTGCTGTTTATGCGATAAAACGCAAAAGCATGCTAATTTATTGCTGTTGATTTTAATAACTTTTGCCAGTTTTGCTATGCAACAACGCCCAGCCAACTATGCTAAACTTTATTGAGTCCGTGCCTGTGTGTGTGTGTGTGTTTCTGTGTGCAAGTTGAGCATGTGAGCAGCTGTACAGTTATTCGGAATTGTGTTGCTTGCATTCATGATACATATATTTACTGGATTATCTTGTTTATCCGTTGTAGGCGTTGCCACACTGCGGCCAGATGCAGGGTGACCGAGGTGTGATCACAGCACATCGAATGAATGAATCTTTTTTATGCAACTGGCCCAAAATATACAACTGGCTAATGTAACTGCCGGCCTGAGGCACATTCGCAACAACATAAACATGCACTTATACAATCAGAAATGGAGGCGTGGCCCTGTGGCCAGCTGAATCGAAAATGGAATGAATGATGGACTGATGGACTGAGCGATAGTTTGGCTCTTCGTGTCCGCTTTGAATGGCATATTCATAATTACAATTAAAATCAGCTTGCATTCATGGCATTCATTAGGCGCTGGACACACAACACAGAAGCTGCTGGCAACGATTGCAGCCGGTTCGCCCTGTTGCCGGCGTTGCCCATTTGTTAGCGACTAATAATAATGCGAGTAATTTGTGCAAATCTCCCACTCACTTAAAACTTTGACGCCGCTGTTGTCCAATGCCAAAATTGCAACAGATATCGTTGCAGTTCTCATTTTGCTAATTTATACAAAATTTCACATCAATTGGGGTATACACATATACATATACAAATTTTTAGGTATTTGTGTGCAAAACTTTGGGCGCAAAGTTAGCCAATTGTTGCGGGAGGGGGACGGGCGGCAGAGTTGCCAGAAATTCAATTGAAATTGCATTGAAATAATTTACCATTTCCCATTATTGTGTACATTAAACAAGCATAAGCACAAAAGCAATGTAAATGCGTTTCCATGTATTTGTGTGTGCCTGTGTGCCTGTGTGTGTGTTTGTGTGTGTGTGTGTGTATTTGTTATTTTATTATTTGCCTCGCTTTATTCGCACAATTCGAATTTGGGCAATTTATTTGCTTTGACTCTTCAACTTTTCGACAGCAGCGCTGCAATTATACAAATTTGTTTCAATTGCTTTGTTATTGTTGTTGCAGGCCTCAATTGAGAATTCGGCCAAACAAAGCCCGAAACTAAGCCAGCCTAAATCGAAATGCTTTCTGCAATAACAGTTCCACAACAGTTGATTGCAGCTGTGAAAATGTTGCTAAAAATAAAACAATTTAATCGCTTTGAGCACATGATTATTTATATTAACAATCATCAGCACACAGAGCACAAATTCACTTTTCAAGCGGCCCACAAATCAAATTGACAGTGGGTCACCCTGTGCCTGCGCCGAGGATCGCCCATATAAATATGCTATAAATTATTGGCAAGATTATGGCTTGCGAATTATTTGGTATTTTTTTTCAATTTTTTTTTTAAATTATAATATGCTATAAATTATTGGCAAGATTTCGGCTTGCGAATTATTTGATATTTTTTTTAAATTTTTGTTTTTTTAATTATAGTTGAAATATAAAATTGATTTATTAAATCGAAAAATTCATTTCTTCTATTTTCCAAATTGTCTCAATTTTTAAGTTTTATAAATTCAATTATTGATAAATATATTTATATTTTTTGTTTAAGCAATTTAGTTTTTTAATTTTTAATTTAGAAAACCAGCTAGGCTGGTTTGTGTCCAAATAAATGTTTTGCTTAACATGTCGTTGAGTAAGCCGCTTTTAAGCACATTCGTTAAATGTAGCAAATTCGTTAAAAATAAGCGTGAGTTGCGTCAAGTGTGGAACTACTAATCAACATACAATCCACACCGGCTAGCCAAGTTAGCAACCACATACAAATTTATAGCAAATGAACTTTGTCCCAAAGCCTGGTCGCCAACCAGTCAAATTAGGTCTAATCAAAGCTTGCTTAGCGCAGACAAGCAACCCAAAGCTTTACAGCCTAAGAGAGCTGGAAAAGAGCGACTCATTTGCAAGCTCTTCAATAATGCGCATACGCTGCGTAAGCTGCGAATCGTAGCCTGCTTTTGGGCGCGTTCGCTCGCTCAGTTGGCCGCGCGATGTCGCCCAGCATGGACAACGCCATGGACGATGCGCTACGCACACAATTGGCCAATTGCCGTTGCTCAACTGCTGCCAGCAGCTGCTGTTCGCGTTGCCATTGTTATTGTTGCTGCTCTTGTTGTTGCAGCTCTCGTTCTTGTTCTTGTTGTTGTCGTTGTCGTTGTTGTTGTGTTTCTTGTTATTAACGCCAGCAGCATCGCGGCCTTTGTTATTGTTAATACGCGAACTTTGCCCAAATTTACTGTTACCTTTTGCTTGTGGCGCCCTGTGATATTGCGAAGCGGAATTTAACGAAACATAATTAAAAACAAAAAAAAAACCTAAATAAATTAAAAATCATATACATATATAAAACAAGTGCGCAGTAAAGTGAAAATTTGGGTAATTAAGCTTGAAGTGAGTGCGAAAAAATGCGAAATATTGCAATATATATACATATGTTACACTTATGAAATAAATGTATTTTGATTTGGTTTTGTGGCGAAATACATTTTTGTGCGTGCAACTTGTAGCAAAGCGAAAGTAAAAGCAGCTTAAATAAAACGAGCTACTTGCATTTTTCGCAATGTAATTGCTCGTGTGTGTGTGTGTGTGTGTGTGTGTGCGTGTGTGTGCGTGTCTCTACTTCCGCCAACATGCTCCAATTTTGTGTTATCTTTTGCCTCTCACTTTTGATTGCTTTGACTTTGGCTGGATTCTTTTTTCCCTCCAACTTTCGCTCTTAAATAGCTGGCGTGTGTGTGTGTGCGTGCGTGTGTGTGTGTGTGAATACTATCAAATGTTTTGGCTTTGAGCTACGACTGTCTGACGTGACCGAAACTCATTTGGCTGCCAATTGGACCAAGCGTGTTTCACTGTCCAGCCAAAAGCAGGTCACTTGCCTTCGCCCCAATCACCCCCCCCCCCCCTTCCCCCCTTCCCCACGCCCATGAGCCTAAACATCAGCCGGATAAGTTTTATAAGCTAATAACATATTGGAATGCTCTTTAATTGACTATCTACCTTTTTTTTTTTTAATTTCTCCATCTTTGTTTAAGAGTGCCCAACTTGAGTTTAGAAGAAAATACCTCTATATACTATCTATAGCTTTACAACACTAGATGTTGTGGCTGTAGACTTTTCAAAGTTGCATTCAATATATCTAATAATTTTTTTCTGCATATTTGTCACACTGTGCACAGTGGAATGACCTCGCAGTAGGTTAATGAAAAGTAGTTGTTGTTGTTGCTGCTGCTGCAAAAGTTCTGCAGTTACTTGGGATGCCAAAATGGCTGCCCTCCCTCTCTCTCTCTCTCTCTCTCTCTCTCACACTCGCTCATTGCTGCTCTCTTTGTATGCGTGTAGAGCTAATTAAATGCTTATTTAATTATAATGCATTTATGTCGCTGCATAATTAAAATAAAATGCCGCCGCTTGCAATTTTCGTTATCCGAAATGCAATTTTTAGTATTTTTTGTTCACAGTTAAGTGCGAAACGGGGCCATTTGTCGATAGTCGCCGCGCCCCGCGCCCCTCTCCCTCACCATCCATGGAAGGCTGCGAGCGGGTTGCGGCTGCAGGCCAGGAAGTGCCCATATTAGGGCCTAATGGGCTTACAGCCAAGAAGAGGAAGCAGAGCAAAAAGAGCAGCATGATTATGACAAAATGATGTCAGCTGTGAATGTGACCAGCTCAGATGGGATTTATATATGTATATATATACATATGTATGTATGTGTGTGTGGACACAGCAGTTAGAGCCCGCGTGCCGGTGTGCATTGCCACGCCCTCGCTGCAACTGTCATATAACAGACTTTGATCTGTTAAAAAGCTATAGAATTATGTTAATATTCTATATAGACATAGGCCGAAAATTTCCCACGCCCATAACTTGGTCAAATCTCGTCTGATTTCCGCGAGATTTGGCTCTTTGTTCACGGTTTGGCCTCTAGATCAATTTGGCATCCAACTCTGGCAACACTATTTCTGGTCGAAATTCGTGTAAAATTGGTCCCCTTAAAATGTCCCATATATGTAGACATAGGTCGAAAATTCCCATCCCCATAACTCGGTCAAAACTCAACCGATTTTCATTGGGTTTGTAGTTTTGTTCTAGGTTTGGCCTCTCGATCAATTTGGCATCTAAATCTGGCAACATTATTCTTGGTCAAAATTCAAGTAAAAATTGTAATATCCTATATGCCCATAGGTCTCTATATGGTATAGTAGTCCGATGTTGATATGATTTTGCATATTTATGAGGATCATAATGGAACCAATTAACCTTGAGTTTGTTCACGTTATCTCGAGAAATAAAATAGTTTTCCATACAAGAATCTACCTATCGACCGATCGTTTCTATGGCCGCTGTATGATATAGTAGTCCGATCCGGATGCGATTTATGAACTGTCCGCAATATAATGACGGACCTATGCAAAGTTTTAGGACGATAGCTTTAAGACTGAGAGACTAGTTCGCATAGAAACAGAAAGACGGAGGAACGGACAGTCGGACATTATTATGTCAAGTCAGCTGCTGATCCTGATCTAGAATATATATGTATATACCCTATGGGGTCGGAGATGTCTCCTTCTATACAAAATTATAATACCTTCGACAAGGGTATACAAATATTGGATTGAGTATAATTAATTAACCCAGAGAAAAGCGGAGAGAAAGGAGGAGGAGGCAGAGGGAGAGGAAGCACAGGTGACGACGAAGGAGGAGAAGGCAGAGGAGAATGTGGAGGAGTTGACGGAGGAAGAGACAGAGGAGTTGACGGAGGAAGAGTCAGAGGAGTTGACGGAGGAGTAGACAGAGGAGTTGACAAAGGAGGATTAGGATTAAGAGTCTTGAGAACATCAAGCACACTTTTGGCCACTTTCAATATGAGGAATAGTTTTGATCCATTGTCAACGTGACGCGTTTGGGCTGGCTGCTGCCCGATGACGGCTGTTTGGTCTTTGAAGTGGAAATGCTGCAGCTTTGGTTACAAATTCAATCAAAAAACTGTCAACTGTCAGCTGACAAACGGTCGCTGGGGGGAAGGCTGGGGTAGCTTGTGGAAATGAAAATAGAAATGAAAATCGAAATAGAAATAGAAATAGAGACAGACACCTGCCGCACACAGTTATAGGACATGATACGAGCTGGGATGCCAACTTCTGGCTGGGCTGATGTAAGGCGATGCTAGATGAAAGTGTTGACGCCCGTCGTCCGTCGTCCGTCGCCCGTCACTCCTTTCCCATTGTTCCCCCGCCTCTCTGCCTGCTCTCTGCGTCTCCGTGTCTTGGAAATTCCCTCTCATCGTTTTCGCATGAAAAGTTTTTGGTTTAATTTTAAGTTTGCGTACGAAAGGGCGCTGAAAAAACTGTGCCAAGTGGTCGCAGATTGGAGCTGAGCGCGTGCTCAAGGGTTTGTCCCAACGGAGCGGGGTAGATACCGATAGACAATAGAAAGGTTTACCCGGATGGAAGCAGGTCGTCCTTCGAGGGGAGTGAATTGGGGGAGGTATGTAGCAGAAGGGATGCCTTTCACTGAGAAGCTGATGCCCAGAGAGAGCGAGAGAGAGAGAGAGAGCGAGAGAGAAAGAGAGGGAAGGTAGTGTCAAAAGGTTTGTCTGAAGGATAACAAGAGGCAAGAGATATTAAAATGGACCACAGCACGCGGGTGCCCAAGGCGAAGGGGATGGGCGTCCCCTCATGACCAGAAATAGAGAGAAACTTTTGTAGAGGTAGGGTAGAAAGTATTCCCAAAGAAAAAGAGGCAATGTTCCGACCGGGAAACTACTCTTCCTGTCGAGAGGGAGCAGTGAATACAGCGAATGAAACTAAGTCAGGGATGGGTCCAAATAAGAATGATTCTTAACAAAGTGCAGAAATGGTCCAAATAAGAATGAGTTTTATAAAGAAGAGCCAGAGCAAATGGTTTTCTCTTGAGTGACAGCAGCAAAAGTGGGGTAGCCTTACGATAGGTAGAAGACCATTAGGATAGGCAGGATGGGTGGTATTTAACTGGAGGTAAATCAAAAGGAAGGAGGTAGTGCTAAGTAATAGATGCAGCGCAGAAAGGGAGGTGGAATAGCCAAAGAATGCTTCCTTAGAGGCAGGTCGGCAGGGTTTACCTCTATGCAAGCAGCAGGGAGGTCGGTTGTCCTGATAAAGGGAGGAATAGTCAATGTCTTGGAGCTTCCCAGAGAAGCGGAGCGCCAAAGGATTTATCGATGGAGGCAGGTCGGAAGGGCTTACCTCTATGCAAGCAGCAGGGTAGTCGGATGTCCTGATAAAGAGAGGAATAGTCAATGTCTTGGAGCTTCCTAGAGAAGCGGCGCGACAAAGGATTTATCGATGGAGGCAGGTCGGAAGGGTTAACCTCTGCAGGGTAGTCAAATGTCCCGATAAAAAGAGGAATAGCTAATGACTGGGAGCTTCCCAGAGAAGCGGCGCGACAAAGGATTTATCGATGGAGGCAGGTCGGCAGGGTTTACCTCTATGCAAGCAGCAGGGAAGTCGGATGTCCCGATAAAGGGAGGAATAGTCAATGTCTTGGAGCTTCCCAGAGAAGCGGAGCGCCAAAGGATGTCGCCATGGACGCAGGTCGGAAGGGTTAACCTCTATGCAAGAAGTAGGGAAGTCGGATGTGCCGACTAAGGGAGGAATAGTCAATGTCTTGGAGCTTCCTAGAGAAGCGGAGCGACAAAGGATTTCTTCATGGAGGCAGGTCAGAAGGGTTTACCTCTATGCAAGAAGTAGGGAAGTCGGACGTCCTGATAAAGAGAGGAATAGCTAATGAATGGGAGCTTCCTAGAGAAGCGGAGCGACAAAGGATGTCGCCATGGACGCAGGTCGGTAGGGTTTACCTCTATGCAAGGAGTAGGGCAGTCGAATGTCCCGACAAAGGGAGGAATAGTCAATGTCTTGGAGCTTCCCAGAGAAGCGGAGCGCCAAAGGATGTCGCCATGGACGCAGGTCGGAAGGGTTTACCTCTATGCAAGAAGTAGGGAAGTCGGATGTGCCGACAAAGGGAGGAATGTCCTGATAAAAAGAGGATTAGCTAATGACTGGGAGCTTCCTAGAGAAGCGGAGCGACAAAGGATTTATCGATGGAGGCAGGTCGGAAGGGTTTACCTCTATGCAAGAAGTTGGGAAGTCGAATGTCCCGATAAAGGGAGGAATAGTCAATGTCTTGGAGCTTCCCAGAGAAGCGGAGCGACAAAGGATGTCGCCATGGACGCAGGTCGGAAGGGTTTACCTCTATGCAAGAAGTAGGGAAGTCGGATGTCCCGATAAAGGGAGGAATGTCCTGATAAAAAGAGGATTAGCTAATGACTGGGAGCTTCCTAGAGAAGCGGAGCGACAAAGGATTTATCGATGGAGGCAGGTCGTAGGGGTTTACCTTTATGCAAGGAGTAGGGAAGTCGGATGTCCTGATAAAGAGAAGAATAGCTAATGACTGGGAGCTTCCTAGAGAAGCGGAGCGACAAAGGATTTATCGATGGAGGCAGGTCGGAAGGGTTTACCTCTATGCAAGGAGTAGGGAAGTCGGATGTCCCAATAGGACCCAAGGGCTGAGCGATAGATACTCCTTGAACCTGAAGCCAAGCCGGCAGCTGCTTTGGCGCAACCTTGTCTAATTCCAAGGATATTCCTTGCCCGTTCCAGCCTACAACCCAGAGGGAATGCACGCCGCACGTTAGCTGCTGCTAACTACCTACCTGGCTGACTAGTTACCTGGCTGACTAGTTACCTGGCCAGAGCTATGGACAGCGCACCCATGTCGCTGACATTTGGCAGCCTGGGGCTGCTGCTGCTGCTGCTGATGGTGTTGGTGATGTGCGTGCTGTTGGTGTGCCGTTGCCTGGGCACGCGTGCCGCCAGCTGGATGCGAATGCGCTCCAGCAAGGAGGAGAAAATTGGCCTGTCCAAGCACAAGCTGTTCCATACCAACGGCTACATGGCCAGCGTGAGTAGCGCAGCTGCAGCTGCAGCTTTAGACCAAACTCAATCAGTTTACTGCACGCAGATACAATCCGGCTCCGAGTTTCTGCTGAGCACCAGCGGCAGCTTCAAGCGCTTCGATACCATTGACAAGGATGACCACAATCGCTCCCAGCAGCAGCTGCTGCAGCTGCAACAGCAGCAGCACCAGCAGCAGCAACAGTTGCTGCTGGGCAATGGCCCAGGCGAGAACATGACGACGACACCTTTGTGGAATCTGCCGCAGGCGGATGTCAGCATTCCGCCGCAGCCGCTGCGACCGGCGCCGGCGCCGAACAGCGGCGGGCCGAGCAGCAAGACGGTCACCTTCTCCTTCAGCCAGATCAATGAGCTGGACTCGCCGGACTCGCCGGACACGACGGAGTCGCGCTCCTGCCAGCGACCAGCTGCGGCAATACGGCCGCCGCCGCCGCCGCGACTAACGACGTCCGCGTCGGTGACGCTCTCCGCGACGGCCATACCGCGTCCGATTGCCAAGCGGCAGGTGTCGCTGCAGCAGGGCATCAATCGCAGCACAGAGGTCGCAGCGGCCCAATCGCAGTCGGAATCGCAGCAGCAGGCGGAGCGTCGTCGTCCGCCGTCGCTAAAGCGTCGCAATTCGAGCACGAATCCCTTTCTGTGCGAATCCACGGAGCAATTGCCGCCGGCGGATCTGCGGAACAATGGCAATCCCTTCGTGCATGGCCAGAGCCTGTCCAGCCGCCTGCTCAAGCTGCACAATGCCAACAATCCGTTTACGGGACTGACGCAGCGCGTCAAGGGGCCGCACATGCTGCAGAAGACCATCTCGGAGGATTATCTGTTCCGCAAGCTGCCCAACGGACATGGCGTCGCGAATGGGCATGGGAATGGGAACTCGACCTGGTGCTTTGGTCGATCACTGCTGCGCCAGGAGTCGAGCATCAGCCTGGGCCTGGGCAGGCGGAACAGCTCGCAAATCTCGCTGGACGGCTCCGTTGAGGGCGTCCATTTGGAGCACGCGATCTCCTGCGATTCGGTGAACTCGGACGCGTCCTCGCTGTGCCTGGACCAGCTCGATCAGCCCTATACGCAAATCACGGGCTATCTCTGCGTCGGCCTGCAGTACGAGAAGTGAGTGCCCATTCATCTAAATGAAAATCCATTTGATGCATGCGACACTCATCTTTCAGGCACAACAGCAGCCAGAACGAGCAGCACTCGGAGCTGACGGTCAGCGTGCTGGAGGCCAAGGGACTCATCTGTCCGCTCAGCATGGGCCTCGACTCGCTGGACACATTCGTGCGCATCTACCTGGTGCCCGATCATGCGGGCGGCATGCAGACCAAGGTGAGTGAAAGGCTACCAATGGAGTCCTTTATAGTCGTCCAAATTAGCTTTGAGCTTTAAGAAAGCTTTAAGTTTTAAGGGAGCTTTCAGCTCCAAAGGTTGCCTAGCCCAAAGCTTGCAATGGAGTTCTTTATAGTCGTCCAAATGAGCTTTAATAAAGCTTTAAATTTAAAGGGAGCTTTCAGCTCCAAAGGTTGCCTAGCCCAAGGAGTTCTTTATAGTCGTCCAAATGAGCCTTAAGAAAGCTTTAAGTTTTAAGGGAGCTTTCAGCTCCAAAGGTTGCCTAGCCCAAGTCTAGCAATGGAGTCCTTAAAAGTCGCCCAAATGAGCTTTAAGAAAGCTTTAAGTTTTAAGGGAGCTTTCAGCTCCAAAGGTTGCCTAGCCCAAGTCTAGCAATGGAGTTCTTTATAGTCGTCCACATGAGCTTTGAGCTTGAAGAAAGCTTTAAGTTTTGAGGGAGCTTTCAGCTCAAAAGACTTTAAGTGAGCTTCAGATTTGACAATTTGAGGATGAACAAAATATTAAGGAAAAAACATACAAGGATAATAATAGCTTGAGCTGTAATAAAGCTTTAAGGTTTAAGAGAGCTTTTCGCTCTAAAGAGCTTGTAGAATGAGAATTAACTAAAACTATACTAGAAAGATAATACAAGTATAATAAAAGCTCAAAGTGGAATATATTAAAGTATATTAAATACTCCCAATGAGCTTTAAGTAGGCTTTATTGCATCTAGCTAAGTTTCATTAGAAGAAGCTTTCGCAAGGGTTAGAAAAGGGCTTTTAAAACTGTCGTAAAGCTCTTAAAATGCTCTCCGTTATAGCTAGAGCTTTAAGCTTAAAGCGAACTTCAAACAAGTAAGAATGCTTTAGACGAGGGTATCCGACCGCCTACCCGGCTGTTATTGCTGTACAACATAGAAAAGTGACTAAAAACTATTAAAGTCTCCTTAAAGCTCATGAAGCTCTCTTAAAGCTCACCTTAAAGCTTCAATAAAAACTGTTCGACAAAGCCCTGTTGAACAATTAAGACACTTTAGTTAATTATACGTTTGATCACTTCTTTGAAGCTGTTCGGGCCAATTTCCTGCGTCAATTTCGAACATTAAAGCTCACCTTAAAGCTCTTTTTTCACTTGAACTAAAACTGCTCGACAAATCCCTGAACAATTAAGACACTTTAGTTAATTATACGTATGATCACTTCTTTGAAGCTGTTCACGCCAACTTCCTGCGGCAATTTTTAACATTAAAGCTCAGCTTAAAGCTCTTTTTTCACTTGAACTAAAACTGCTCGACAAATCCCTGAACAATTAAGACACTTTAGTTAATTATACGTTTGATCACTTCTTTGAAGCTGTTCACGCCAATTTCCTGCGGCAATTTTTAACATTAAAGCTCAGCTTAAAGCTCTTTTTTTACTTGAGCTAAAACTGCTCGACAAAGTTGAACAATTAACGCACTTTAGTTAATTATACGTTTGATTAACTGTTGATTCACTTCTTTGAAGCTGCTCTCGCCGGCAATTTGTAGACTTAAAGCTCGCTTAAAGCTTTTGGTTAAGAAAGCAAATTCATATGCATTCCCATTCTTCTGCCCGCTGTCAGGTGGTTAAGTCAACGCTGACGCCGGCGTACAATGAGAGCTTCAACTTTGGACTGAAGCGAGAGGCGGGCAGGCGGTCGCTCTGGTTCCATCTGTACCACAATGGGCCCGCGCACACGCTGATCGGCGAGGCGGAGATGGAGATTGGCGAGATGTCGCGTCCGATAACCACATGGATACCGTTGTCCGATTCGCGCAAATGCAATGCTCGCTGGGGCGAGCTGATGTTCTCGCTGAGCTATCTGCCGACAGCGGAGCGCCTCACCATAGTCGTGGTGAAGGGCCGCAATCTCAAGCTCGACCTGGAAGCGGAGCAGCAGCAGCCGCAGCAGGAATCGGGCGCAGTGCAGCACGTGTTTGTCAAGGTAAGGATTGCTCGATTGATTTATGTCGGTTCATGCTCGAGATCGGATTTTGTTTCCCAGGTCTATCTGATGAACAACGACAAGAAGGTGGTGCTAAAGAAGCGCACCTCGCTGAAGCGCAAGGATCGCTGCCCCATTTTCAACGAGTCGATGATCTTCAGTGTGCCGCCCCAGGGTCTGACCACGGTCCAGCTGCGCCTAACCGTGTTCGGTGTCACGGACAACGGGATTGTGGCATTGGGTCATGTCATTGCCGGCAGCTGTGCGGTCGGCAAGGGTCTGCGCCACTGGCACCAGATGCTCTCCTCACTGCGCAAGCCGGTGGCCATGTGGCATGTGCTCCGGCGGGCCGCCAATCAGCCTGTCTTCATTGGCGGCGCCGAGGCCGTTGTCGCCGCCATGCAGAGCACCCTGCAGCGGGCCAGCGCCAAGCGCAACAGCATCGTCTAGACGGATCGAGCCGGATCGAGCTGTGGCCCGTTGCGGCTGTGGCCGTCGAAGCGGCAACTGGTGAGCGAGCTGGAGCGGGAGCGGGAGCAGAAAATGGAGCGGGAAGTGGAGCGGGAAGTGGAGCTAGATGTGGAGCAGGAACTGGGGCGATAATTGTAGCTAGAGCTGGAGCGGGATTTGGAATAGGAACTGAAGCAAGAACTGGAGCGAGATCTGGAGCGAGAACTTGAGCAGGAACTGAAGCAGGAAATGGAGCGAGAACTTGGGCCAGAGCGGGAGCAGGAACTGCAGCGAGAAATAGGAAAAGAACTGGAGAGAAAGCTCCACTGAGAGCTGGATTGGGAACTCAAGCAGGAACTGGAGCAAAATCTGGAGTAAGGCCTGAAGCAAGAGCTGGAGTCAGAGCTGAAGCAAGAGCTGGAGTCAGAGCTGAAGCAGGAACTGGAGCAAGAGCTGGAGTCAGAGATGAAGTAAGAACTTGAGCGAGAACTTGAGCAGGAATTAGAGCAAGAACTGAAGCAGGAACTGGAGCCAGAGCTGGAGCGAGAACTTGGGCCAGAGCGGGAGCAGGAACTGGAGCGAGAAATAGGAAAAGAACTGGAGAGAAAGCTCTACTGAGAGCTGGATTGGGAACTCAAGCAGGAACTGGAGCAGGAACTGGAGCAAAATCTGGAGTAAGACCTGAAGCAAGAGCTGGAGTCAGAGCTGAAGCAGGAAGTGGAGCAGGAACTGGAGCAAGAGCTGGAGTCAGAGCTGAAGTAAGAACTTGAGCGAGAACTTGAGCAGGAACTAGAGCAAGAACTGAAGCAGGAACTGGAGCCAGAGCTGGAGCGAGAACTTGGGCCAGAGCTGGAGCAGGAACTGGAGCGAGAAATAGGAAAAGAACTGGAGAGAAAGCTCTACTGAGAGCTGGATTGGGAACTCAAGCAGGAACTGGAGCAGGAACTGGAGCAAAATCTGGAGTAAGGCCTGAAGCAAGAGCTGGAGTCAGAGCTGAAGCAGGAAGTGGAGCAGGAAGTGGAGCAAGAGCTGAAGTAAGAACTTGAGCGAGAACTGGAGCAGGAATTAGAGCAAGAGCTGGAGTCAGAGCTGAAGTAAGAACTTGAGCGAGAACTGGAGCAGGAACTGGAGCAGGAACTGGAGCAAGAGCTGGAGCAGGAACTGGAGTCATAGCTGAAGTAAGAACTTGAGCGAGAACTGGAGTAGGAACTAGAGGAAGAACTGGAGCAGGAACTAGAGCACGAACTGAAGCAGGAACTGGAGCAAAAGCTTAAGCGAGACTTGCAGCCAGAAATGAAGCAGTAATCGGAGCGAGAAATGAAGCAGTAATCGGAACGAGAACTAAAGCAGGAACTGGAGCCAACTGGAGCAGGAACTGGATCGAGAATTTTATTTGGAGCGGGAGCAGGAACCGTAACATGAACTGGAATGGTAGCTGGAATGGGATCTCCAGCTCGAACTCAAGCGTAACTGGAATGGAATCTCCAGCTCGAACTCAAGCGTAAGCTAGCTTAAGAGTTGCATCTTAATGCAGGGATGTGGAATTGCATTTAGACAGAAGTCACATTCTGCCTCGCTCAAGCCCGCAGCCACGCCCACAAGCCACACACTATACCCACAAGCCACATCCCGAATCCAATCCCAGCTCCAAGAAGAACCTCTGCATTGCATTTACAACAATTTCTTACTTTTCTACAAGTTGCCTAAAACAAAACTTAACAGAAACCCCGCACCAAAGGACAAATCGAGCCTATTAACTAGATATATACACACACACACACACACACACATATATATATATATAAATATATATATATACTATATATATGTAGTCGTATGCATGCACAATATATTAAATACTGCACGCACGCGTTGTTATCAAGCATTTACCACTTATCGATAATTATCGAGCTGCTAAATATCGATCAGCGTATAAAGATAGATCTAGATCTTCGGCAAGTCGAATATTGAATACCCTCGCAATACTCCAAGATATTCGATTCGTTTGCGTTGTTATCAAGCATTTACCACTTATCGATAATTATCGAGCTGCTAAATATCGATCAGCTTATAAACTAGATCTAGATCTTCGGCAAGTCGAATATTGAATACCCTCGCAATGCTCCAAGATATTCGATTCGTTTGCATTGTTATCAAGCATTTACCACTTATCGATAATTATCGAGCTGCTAAATATCGATCAGCGTATAAAGATAGATCTAGATCTTCGGCAAGTCGAATATTGAATACCCTCGCAATACTCCAAGATATTCGATTCGTTTGGTTTCCTTCACTTCAATCAAGCCGACTTTACACTTTTTATTTAGTAGATATTTTAAAAACCTCGAAATCTCTGATAGTTGCAAAATGATAGTTCCAACTGATAACAGAGATCGGATATATCTACTCATATATTACTGATTGACTGACTTACTGGCTGATTGACTGACTGACTGACTGACTGACTGGCCGACCGATTGATTGCGATCGATTTTTCGTGACGAGATTTTTGATAACTTCCACTTGAATGCAACTCTCGATTGCGATAGATCTTTTGTGATGATACTATCGATAACACAGATCGGTTACATATAGATTGATTGACGGATTGACAGACTGATTGAATTACTGACTAACTGATTGCGATAGATCTTTTGTGACGGGATTTTCGTCAACATAAATCGAAATATATCTACTCATATATAGCTGACTGACGGACTGATTGACGGACTGTCTGGCTAACTGACTGAGTGATTGATTGCGATAGATCTTTTGAATGCAAGTCGCGGCTGCGAAAGATCATTTGTGACGGGATTTTCGATAAAACAGATCGGACATATATATATGAATATAACTGACTGACGGACTGATTGACTGACTGACTGACTGATTGACTGATTGATCGATTACCTCCACTTGAATGCAAGTCGTGGTTGCGATAGATCTTTTGATTGACAGACTGATAGACTGCCTGATTGACTGACTGACTAAATGACTGACTGACTGACTGGCTGATTGACTGATTGACTGACTGACTGATTGACTGATTGATCGATTACCTCCACTTGAATGCAAGTCGTGATTGCGATAGATCTTTTGATTGACAGACTGATAGACTGCCTGATTGACTGACTGACTGATTCGATTGATATTTAATGACAAGATTTTCGACAACTTCCAATTGAATGCACTTTTATGTTTTTCATCCGAACTGTTCCAGACGCATATTAAAAAACCATTCTTGAAATATCTTATGAATACATGATTGAGCTATTTTTTTGGCTGACAAATAACATACGGCCGGGCAAAGCCGGTTAATACCTCCCAGTTGTCTCACGCAAGGGTATGAAAGTTAGAAGCACATTTGTTACAAACAAATCAAAAAACAAAATAAAACTAAATAAATTAATAAATTATGTGCATAAATATATAAATATATATATAGATCAATTATATTCTATGAATAGATAAAACGTTTTCTGGCAATCAAGTTACTTGAAATATTTAAATACAAAGTGGAAAATATTGAGCGCGAAAAAAAGGAAAATTGCAAAGAAAAAAAATAATTGCATAGGAAAAAAACCGTGGAAGGAAAACCCAATTCGAGCAATGTGATATGTAATAATTCAGATTTAGCTAATTAAACGAGATATATGTGAATGTATGTGTGTATTCGTATTTGTATTCGAACTCTTATTCGTGTTCGTATTCGCATCCGTATTCGTATTTGTATTCGAACGCGTATTCGAACTCGTATTCGCATTCGTACTCGTATTTGTATTCGAGCATTTATTCGTATTCGTATTTGTATTCGTATTAGTATTCGTATTCGTGTTCGCATTCGTATTCGCATTCGTATTTGTATTCGTATTCGTATTCGCGTTCGTATTTGTATTTGTATTCGTATTCGAGCTTGTATTCGTATTCGAGCTCGTATTTGTATTCGAACGCGTATTCGAACTCGTATTTGTATTCGTATTCGTATTCATATTCGTATTCGTATTTGTATTCGTATTTGTATTCGTGTTCGTATTTGCATTCATATTCGTGTTCGTATTCGCACTCGCATTCGTATTCGTATTTGTATTCGAACTCGTATTCGTATTCGAATTCGCATTCGTATTTGTATTTGTATTCGAACTCGTATTCGTATTCGTATTTGTATTCGAACTCGTATTTGTATTCGAACTCGTATTTGTATTCGTATTCGCATTCGTATTCGTATTCGAACTCGTATTCGTATTCGTATTGGTATTCGTATTCGCATTCGTATTTGTATTTGTATTCGAACTCGTATTTGTATTCGTATTCGCATTCGTATTCGTATTCGGGCTCGTATTTGTATTCGCATTCGCATTGGTATTTGTATTCGTATTCGAATTTGTATTCGAGCTCGTATTCGTATTTGTATTTGTATTCGTATTCGAGCATGTATTCGTATTCGTATTTGTATTTGTATTTGTATCCGTATTTGTATTTATATTCGAACTCGTATTTGTATTCATTTGAAAGCTAGCAAGTATTTACGAATGGTATTATACTAGTTATATATATATATATATTCGATATATATACTCGATAGATCAACAGACTTAGCAGAGTTTGGAGTTAACGAAAACGTTTTCGAGTTGCTGTTAAAGCCGCGTGTTCAGTGGAAATAGGATTTAACAAAGAAACAATAATCGAAATACACATAAATCAGATCGAATCGATCGTTATTTAATTTACCCCAAGACCTGTTTACGATCGAAAACAAGCCAAGGAAAGAACTAAGTTAGCCAACTTCGGCAGGCCGAAGACCAAATACCCTTTTGTAGAATGTGCGAGAAGCAGACGGCATATCGAATATCTGGAATAAAATATGCATAAGGTTTTCCCATATAAAAACTTATTCCTCGAGCGATTCTGAAGGAATAACCATATGATATATATATATCTGGTAAAGATAACATATATCTATATATATATATATTTTGTTTTGCAAGAAAACAGCGGGAGATTTAAGCTATATATAGAGATAATCATCAAATGGAATTGATTTTCGAGCAATCAATTCCCATAGATTCTTCCGATTCTTCGATTCTGTACCAGAATATATAGAGACTTTATGGCATATATATATATATATATATGTATTTTGTTTCTCAGAAAATAATCGCAAACCGAAAGCCACACAAATTAAAGCAAAAGACAATAACTTTGCAAGCATTTAAGAAGAGAGATTAAAAAATAAAGCAATTTCTTATAGTTGAAGCACAAATCAGAGAATTGCTGCAAGTTTGAACCTTTTGTTAACCCGCACTGAGTCCAGGCTATTTACCTGTATATATATATATATATAATATAAATATATCTAATCGATCTAAATCTAAATCGAAGAACTATAATGGAACTATATAAATGACCAATCCAATCCAAAACCTGGCACACAACCTTTAGCAGCTTTAATATTCCAACTAAAAAGTAAACATTCAATGAAGATAAATTAAGATCTAAATGAAAACTTAAAGAAAATTCAAGAAATAGTTGTAATTGCTTACAAATTAATTATGCAAATAACAATTTTGTACTTTAACTGAGAATCAAGCGAATATATAAACATAATTCAAGATTGTTAAAAACTTAGTTAAATAATTCTCGTGTTGAATATTTGTATTTACACACACACACACACACACACACACACAACTATTAAAAAACAGTTATACACATACTATATATACCTTATATATATATATATAAATCTATATTGGATAGATGTAAACGATCTATATGCGAATGCTACAAATTGTTATACAAATCAAAATCGAATTGAAATAAAACCAAAGAACATACAAAAAGATCCACTTGTGTTTACTCGACGTGCGTATACCCTGTAATTTGATTGAATATGACACCACATAGACACATGATTTTAAACTGAAGACTGAAGGTTTGGCATATTCTTTCCACAGTGGAGAAGCATATAGAAAAGACTCGCGCTGAGAAAATATTATCGAATATATATAGAGAGTATGGAGTAGTATATTTGAGTATTATAAATCGTTAAAGTCGCATAAAATTAGCATTATATATGAGTATTATCGATCTTGAAGATTCAATAAGATAAGATATCGATTGTTTCGAATTAAAACCGATTTCAACCTAACCCAACTTTAAATTCATTCATTATTATAGAGTATTATAATAGAATATTATAGATCCTTAAAGTCCCATCAAATAATATCTAGATTATTTGCTGTTTTTCTCAAGAAGCATAAATATTTAACTAATAATCAGAGCAAAACCGATTTCAACCTAACCCAACTTTAAATTCATTCATTATTATAGAGTATTATAATAGAGTATTATAGATGCTTAAAGTCCCATCAAATAATATCTAGATTATTTGCTGTTTTACTCAAGAAGAAGCATAAATATTTTGCTATAAATCAGAGCAAAGTCTTTTCGATATAACCTCACTTTAAATGCATTCACAATAGTTGCAAATGCAAGGCAAGTTAACCTAAAATCGGTAATAAACGTAGCACAAAAGATTTGTGATTTTGATTCTACAAAGATTTCGCGATTGATGCCTAAAGAACTGAACAATATTGTGACTTGAATGTGAATACAGGGTATACGAAGTGAAAAATCTCGAACAAAAGAAAGCAATTAAAATTGATACTCTTGTGGACACACACGCACACACACACGCACAGCAGACGACAGCTGGACAGATATATGTAGATAGATACATTTGTATCTTTGTGCGGTTTTCAATTGAATTTCCAATTTCAATCTGGCTGATGCCAGCCAGCTGTGCTGCCATTGGATCAGCTATTTTTAGTCACAGCGATTAGCAGCCAATGGGCTGGCAGTCGGCTGGCAGCAGGGATTCATCTGCGACCACTTGACGTCGTCGTCGTCGTCGTCGTCGACTCGCGCCGCTGCCAGACTGTCTGGCAAGTAGCAGCAATCACTTCACGGCAACTCGACGCGATCAACCGGACCGGACCGGGTCCTTGCCTGTTAAATGTGTGTAACGTGCGCAATATCCTTTCAGTTGATAGCTGGCCGTGCTACTGATTGGATCGCCGCTGTGAACGTTCTCTTTGGTATCTCTTGGACAATCGACTAGGCAATAAACGTGATGCAATCGCTGGCAATCGTTAGCTCCAAGGAGCGCCGCCTGCTGCGCACGCCCAAATGTGCGCGCTGTCGCAATCATGGCGTCATCTCGTGCGTCAAGGGCCACAAGAAGCTCTGTCGCTGGCGCGAATGCTGTTGCCCCAATTGCCAACTGGTCGTCGATCGTCAGCGCGTCATGGCCGCCCAGGTGGCGCTGCGACGCCAACAAACCATGGAGGCACTGGAGGCACATGCCGCGGAGCCGCCGAATCCCAGCGCCAGCGATGAGGAGCAGTCGCCTGCGTCGTTGACGGTTATAGCTGCTGGCCCCACATTGACATCCACGCCCACCAAATGCAGCACCATGGCGGCGAATACGCTGCGCACACGCCAGGCCCTAATCGCCCAGAAGCGCATCTACAAGCAACGGCTGCGCAATCTGCAACAGTCCACGTTGCACATCACCGCGGCCATGGAAGGTAAGTGCGGCTATTTGTCCAACTCAGAGCTGGCCAAAAAAGGGCTAAATAGAGGGAGGGTAAGAAGTAGATCAAAACACGTTATGATCTTCCATAAAAAGGCACCGAACTTTTTTCCATTTTATACGCCTCTAAATTAACCTTAAGCACAATATAACAATTTTCATATAATAATAATATTATAAAAGGCAACAGTACAAATTTCACAAAAATCAAAAGTCCATAAAAGTCGTTAAATCAAAATTGTCCATTCAAAATAGTCCGTTTTCAAGCTAATAGCTATTTGCCTATCGAAAAATACTAGATTTAGCTATAAAATAGCTAAATTAGCAGCAACGCTGCAAGACGGTCGCCCGCCATGCGGTGCCAGACTGTCTGGCAAGGCTTGTAACCCGAGCAAGGCGTGCAAAAGAGAGAGAGCGCGAGAGAGCGCTAGAGAGCGAGCGGGGGAGCGGGGGAGTGAGAGCTGGCTAGCGACAGGAAATGCCTGATTCCTTACAAAAACAACAATAACAATAAGAAGAGCAACAAATTTGTTAAAAATCACCCAATGTAATTGAACGCCTGGTCGTATGCACGCATATTGAAGCCCAATTTGCTTGCATTGTGTAAATCGATACGTGAAAACGGAAAAACCTCTTGAGGCAAATGTGGCAAAAGTCAACGGGGCAACGACAACAAGCAACAATACGTTGCAAGGGTGCACATTTTCAAATATATATATACATATATATATGTATGTATTTAATTTTTCCATCTGGTTTCCAAGTAAACGAAAAATATTCACGCAGACAATTTTGGTGCCGTGCTGTCTGGTTATGGTCTTTGGCTCTAGGATCTGTATGCTAGGTTCTTTGCTTGTGCAGCTCAAATTACGCCTCAATTTCCACATGCTACACTCAGAGAAAAAATTGTCACCGAAATATTCATTGAATAAGTATCAATTATGGGCTTGAAAACTGATTGAAAGAAAATGTGACTAGGATAAAGAATTTCGTTCTCAGGTTAAGATATTTCGATTCCGTACAATGTACTTGATTTGTCTACAACATACTTGGTTCTTTCTCTGAGTGTACACAGCCGCATTGTAGATATTCGGCGTGCTGAACGAATCGAGACAATTTGAAAGCAATTTGTACAATAGATTTGACGCCAACGTCAAGATCAAAGAGCTCGCTCGCTAGCACACGCACACGCACACGCACGCACACACACACACACACGCCCCCGCCCCCCTCCTCTCCAACGCCTACACAACTTATAGCGTGTAATTTCAAATCTAATGCCCTGCCTCCCGCCCTCTTCTCATATCCACTTGCAGAATACAAGCAGCGCTTTCCCACGTTCAATTCACCGCTGCTGGAACGCATGCGCAAGCGACGCGCGTTCGCTGACCCGGAACTGAACTATGCAATGGATACAACGCTACTTGGCAGCTCCGCCTGTGGCGGCGCAGCAGCTCCTTTGGCAACGCCGCCAACAGCAATTGGCAACGCCTTTTATGATCTATTGGGCAATGCCGCCGCCGCTGCCGCCGCCGCCGCTGCAGCAGCAGCAGCTGCGCAACAGGAGCAGCATCGGCAGGCATATCAATCAATGCCGCGCATTACGCAGACGCCCACGCCAACGCCCGCCGTCAAGAAGCCCAAGCTGAGTTTTTCAATTGAGTCGATAATTGGCATCAGCACGTAGCCGAAAAGCGAAAAACATTCGCATTTTGTATATAGACAATTTTTTGAACTAACCTTTTTTTTATTAGTATTATGATTCTTAGGAAATTAAACAATTTTCACCGGATTTAAAATGTGTCTTGCTTTTTTGCTGAGCTGATTTATCGATAACTAAGTTGCCCCCACGTTATTGGCGCTGAAATTGTATCGCAAATATGGCAACATTAAAAAAAAAACATGTTGCCAAATAGTTAATAAAACCGTCGCATTTTGTATATAGACAATTTTTTAAACTAACGTTTTTTTATTAGTATTATGATTCTTAGGAAATAAAACCATTTTCGGCCGATTTAAAATGTGTCTTGCTTTTTTGCTGAGCCGATTTAAACGCTGCGCGCGCAAATCATATTTAAAGAAAGCTTTTCGATACTCAGTTGCCCCACGTGATCGGCGCTGAAATTGTATCGCAAATATGGCAACATTAGAAAAAAACATGTTGCCAAATAGTTAATAAAACAGTCGCATTTTGTATAAAGACCACTTTGTTAGCCACCCTCTTTTAAGTATTTTGATTCTTAGGAAATACAAATAATTTTCGCCCGATTTCAAGTGTGTATATATTGATTAATTGATTGAACCGATTTAAAAATTGCGCGCGCAAATCATATTTATAGAAAACTTATCGATAACTCAGTTGCCCGTGATCGGCGCTGAAATTGTATCGCAAGTATGGCAACGTTATAAAAATATATGCTGTCAAATAATTAAAAAAAAAAATCGTTAACCCTGCCAAATTGTTAACTTTAATGGTGTTTCACTTACAATATTATGCAGGAGAAAACACTTTTCAAACACTTTAAATATGCGTAAATGAAGACAAGAGCTGCCACTTGTGAAAATGTAACCGTGATTTGGTATTTTTATGTGGCGCAGTCACTGTTTGGCGCCTATTGCACATCTTTCACATGGAACAACACACAACTTTCGCCCGCTGCTGACTCAGATATGACAACAATATTTTACGCGGAACCCGAACTGGTGCTGGGCTATGGCCGCAAGGTGTTGTTTCTCAATCCCAATGACCTGCAAATCTTTAAGGACATTGAATTGCCAGCGGACCTGACAACATGTGGACTCAAAATCGCCGCTGCCGAAACGACTGAGGAACAACAGCCGGTCGGCTCGGAGAAGGCAGCAGCTGGCACAAATTTGGAGGTGTCCATAGTTAACGTGAGCTATTCGCCAGATCGACAACTGATTGCGCTGACCACGGCTGGCCAAAAGGCGCTGCTGCTGTACAAAAGCCGGCCCGAGCATGCCAAGCTGCTGTCCGTACGCGCCCTGGCGCGTGCCTCCAGTGCACTGGCATTTGCACCGGACTCGAGTTCGGTGCTGGTCACGGACAAAACCGGCGATTGTTATCGTTACGATTGCGTGGAGCTTGAGGCGCCGCCACAATTGCTGCTGGGTCACCTGAGCATCGTTTACGACATACTGTGGACGCCGGATCAGAAGCACATCATCACCTGCGATCGGGATGATAAAATACGAGTTACCAACTATCCGGCCACCTATGACATACACAGCTATTGCCTGGGCCACAAGGAGTTCGTGTCCGGCCTGGCGCTCCTCACTGGCACCGAGCACCTCGTATCCGCCTCCGGTGACAAGACGCTGCGTATCTGGAACTACACGACAGGCAAGCAGCTGCTGCAACACGAACTGCCCGCGCCGGCTGTGCGCCTGCGGTTGCGCGACTTGCTGCCAGCCAAGCGCTATCAAGTGGCTGTGCTCTTCTACGATCACATCGATGCTATTGGCCTGTACGAGCTGGCGCTGGATGAGCAAAGCAATGGTACCTGGACTGTAGCACGGCAGCAGCTGGTGCGTGCCGAGGCCGGCAGCTGGAACATAAGCTGCTTTGCGCTAACCAGCGACAGCATCTACGTGGCCGGCGCCCTCGACGAGCGCCTAACGCTGCGCGTCTACAACAGCAGCGATGGCGAGCAGGCCGAAACGACGGTGCCCACGGGCTGGCTGGACATGGTCACTGAGCGCTTTGCCGACCAGACGTGCGTGCCGGAGGATCTGTCCGTGTGGTTCAAGAAGCGCTACGACAACGTCAGCGACTACATGGAACGCAAGAAGCGCCGCATCGAGGATCAGCAGCAGCAGCAGCACCAGCAAAAAAGCTGACAATCAGCTGGCACACTCGCAATTCACACTTAGCCTACACATATTTTGTAATCAATTTTACGAAAATTATATAAATATACATATACATATATATATATGTTAACCAGTTGCAATTTTGATCAGGCGGATTAATGTCCATGACAGCAAGTACTTAAAATATTAGCCTAGAATTGGGAGCGTCTCATGCTTTAATTCCTTTTCAAATCACGAACAGGCCCGACTTAATCAATAAAATGCTCATTTTTCTTACTATTGAAATTGAAAATAGTTATACAAGCTCGAAGCTAGTGTCCAGTAAGAAAAAAGTAAGAGGTTCTAGTCGAGAGCTCCCGACTAGGGAAGCCTCTTCTTCCAACAGGCGATATAGGTATAAATTGAATGATACTTGATATATATATATATACTATTCTAGATATTCTATAACATGTCAAGTTTGGTGAGTCTATCTCATATTATTTGCCGAAATTGCCCAAAAAACAGGATTTCGATATCGATTTTTATCGATTACTTGGAAACGGGGCAAGTTATCGATTGCCGGAAACAAACCCGATCTGCGCGAGCACTAAGAGGACCTATAGCCAAAATTTCAAGTCTCTAGCTCTTATAGGTTTCGAGATCCTTGCGTTCATACAAGACGGACGGACGGACAGATGGACTGACGGACAGACAGACGGACATGGCTCGATCGCCTCGGCTGTTGATGCTGATCAAGAATATATATACTTTATGTTGTCGGAGATGCCTTCTTCTGCCTGTTACATACATTTGCACAAATCCCTTAATCCCCTTTTAGCCATTTTCAATGGGTGCGGGGCATAAAAAGTCGTAATTGCCATGCGATTCTCCTGATTGGGCGTATTTCCGAATTGAGATCCGTGCTAGAAATATCGGAGAAATCTGTATCTCCATTGCAGCACGTTCATGAATATCTAAACACATTGCTTCTAACAATTTTCCTGATCACTTTCAACAGTTAATAACATTTCGATTAGGTATTTTGTCCAATCCAATCATGAGAGTACATAATGTTATTCATATTTATTTTATATTTAGGTAGTTTGCATTTGACAACATTAATTAAACTGGCTTGTAATCCAATTTGCTTTCAAGCTTCTTGTTGTCCGACACCTTGCGGACGGCCTTCATGAAATCCTCCTGAATAACATATTCACGTTCGGCCCTGCAAGGAAATTTAAAAATATAATTAATAGTAGCACCACGGGAGCAGCTAGGCTAGCTGCAGTCTTACCTGATGGCAAAGAGGCCCGCCTCCGTGCAGACATTACGCAAATCGGCGCCATTAAAGTTATCCGACAACTTGACAATGGCCTCATAGTCCATCTCGCCGTGTTTGGCTATCTTGAGCGCATGAATCTTGAGTATCTCCAAGCTAAAGTGAACACATAATATATATATTTAAAATAAAATTGAAGGTTTTATGTTTTATGGTTTATGTTTCAGTTACCGCGCCTGCTCGTTGGGCAATGGAATTTCGATTTTGCGATCCAAGCGACCGGGACGCAATAGGGCAGGATCTAGCGTATCTGGTCGATTGGTGGCCATGATCATTTTCACCTGACCCAGCGAATCGAAGCCATCCATTTGATTCAGCAGCTCCATCAGGGTGCGCTGAATCTCACGATCCGCAGACGTGCCCTCGGAGAAACGACGACCGCCAATGGCATCGATTTCATCCATGAATATAATGCAGGGCTGATGATCGCGGGCATAGTTAAACATTTCACGTATCAAACGTGCACTCTCGCCAATATATTTGTCCACAATGGCCGAGGAGACGACCTTCAGAAAATTGGCGTCCAGCTGTGAGGCAACAGCGCGCGCCAGCAGCGTCTTGCCGGTGCCGGGTGGTCCATAGAGCAGACAGCCCTTGGGCGGTGTGATGCCGACGCGCAGAAACAGCTCCGGATTGAGCAGCGGCAGCTCAATAACCTCACGCAGCTCACGGATTTGCTCGGTTAGGCCACCAATGGCCGAATAGGTAACATCGCCAGGATCCTCGTGCGACATATTGTACACAAGCGGATCGACTTCGCGCGGCAAATAACGCATTATTGTCAGCGTCGTCATATCCAGGGCGACGCGTGTTCCGGACTTCAACTTGGCCTTGTCCAACTGGCGACGACAGCCAACCACATAGCGCGGTCCATTGGTAGCTTTGACAATGACTAAAGAGAGGCATAGCAGTTAGTCCATAAAGCATATATGTATATATCCCGGATCAGTACCCAGTCGATCTAGACATGTCCGTCTTTGTATAAATCCGTAAGCAGTCGGAGCTGTCATAGGAATAATTGGCTAATTTCCGGATGTCTTTCTACGATTTCTTGGTCGCAAACATTGCTTTTTATTACGCTGTATTTATATTTATTTAACTCAGCTGCGATTCACAATTCTCCTCAGGGATTCTGCAAAACCCGTATTTAATCCTCAGCCTTTCTTTCTTGTTACCCTAGCCAAGCTCGGCCATTTGGAGTGTTAATATTTATAATCAAAATCGAAATAACACCACACTTCTACTAAAGCACAACCTATATTTAATCTACGCCAGTCGGAAATAGTTTATATGTATCTTAGTTTAAGTACTTACACTTATCCTCGGTCAATTGTTTGAGCACCTCGCCCACAATTTGGCCGACACTCTGCAGCGCTTTTAGATCATTTTCTGATTTGTCATACAATTTGGTTAGCTCCTTGAGTTCCTCGCGCTCTACGGTTGAATTATATTTGATTGTTAAAGCCTGATAGTTATTAAATTATTAATTTTGCACCCACTTTCTTTGAGGCGGCCGTCAACTTCTTTGTGCTCCAGCAATTTCTTTCTGTAGTCGGAGAGCGCCTTTTCGCGTATACTCTCCGTGGATGGAGCTGCAGTTACGGTCATTTTAGATGATTATTTGCAATGCTTTTAACAGTTTATAAACATTTACTAAATTAAACCAAGCTGTCTAATGATATTGCAGTTTTACAAAACAGTGTGACCGACTTTGGGGAGCACCGACAATACCATAGACAAATGCCGAAACTAGTATTTTGAATATACTGAATATGCCGTGAACAAAGCCCTGGAGACAGTATGCTGTTCACTGCAATGCAAAATAATTCAAACAAAGAACGAAATAAAACCTTGTACAGTTGCAAAATCACTTTGACAATTGTATAGAGATCAAAACAAAGGGCAAACGAAACGCGTATTAAATAAATGCAGAAATAATATAAATTAACATATTCTGCAGAGGCCGTTGCTGCATGTACAAACAATTTGAGTACGTGACGTCACAAGCCAAAAATTACTGTTACGCACAATCTATAACTGTCCATTGTCCTGCAGTGTGCCATAATGCCGTTGACCGCCCAATTTGTGCGCAATTTGCAGCGTTTCCGGCTCGTGACCTTTGACGTAACGGATACGCTACTCCGGCTAAAAGAGCCAACCAAGCAATACGCCGAAACGGCAGAAGCATGCGGAATAACCGGCATAAACAAGGCACAGCTGGAACGCTGCTTTCGGCAACAATTCAAATTGATGAGCCGAACGCACCAGAATTTTGGCCGCTGTACGCCGGACATGAACTGGCAATCCTGGTGGCTGCAGGTGGTCGTCAACACGTTCACCTGCATGGACGCCAGCCTGTCCAAGGCCAAGCTGCAAACTGTCGCCGAGCAGCTGCTGGTCATCTTTCGCACCAGCGCCTGCTGGACGCATATCGAGGGCGCAACGGATTTTGTGCAGCACGTCCGGGAGGCCGGCAAATGTGTGGGCATCATATCCAATTTTGATCCCTCACTGCATCAGGTGCTGAGCGCCATGGGCTTCAATGACAAATTCGATTTTATAATCAACTCCTACGATGCCGGCGTCATGAAACCGGATCCGGCCATATTTCAACTGGCGCTGCAGGGCCTTAACATAGCGCCCGCACAGGCGCTGCACATTGGCAATCAATTGGACATGGATTACACGGGCGCACGCAACAGCGGCTGGAGCAGTCTGCTCGTCCAGCCAAAACAGCCGGCGCCGGAGGCTGGCGATCCGGCCAGGCACACGTACGCCAGCCTCGCCGAGATGCTGCAGGCGCTCCAAACGCAGGCGATAGCCTGGTGAAAACAAAAATACACGAAAAATCCAAATCTCCATTAACAATTATTTTTTAATTTATTTATAATTTCATATTTCACAATTTGATTGGCCAAAAGTACGTGCACGTTATTCGAGAGTTCACTGTACATAATTATAATAATCGAATCTGTGACATGGATCGGTTTTGAAATGAACGACCAATTCTGAATACAATTCAAAAAGTACTTGCCCAAAAAATGTAACTTATTTCTGTTGCTAAGCAATTAAATAAAAACATAAATAATTAAATACAACAATTTTTTTTGTATACAATTAGTTAATTTATTATTATCGTTTCATAAAGTATATAAGATTATTGCTTAAAACACACAAAGATTAATTAAGTCTGGAGTACGTTGAGCAAATGAAGGATACCCTATCTTTGGGTATTGCTCGATTGAGCAGCGATTTGGGCATAGTTATAAAAATTTTTTAAAAACTAAATAGAAAAGCTTAATTCGAATTTTGAGGCAAACATTAACTGAATTAAGATTATTTAAATAAATAATAAATACAACAATTTTTTTAGTATACAATTAGGTAATTTATTATTATGTTTTCATAAAGTATATAAGATTATTGCTTAAAAACACAAAGATTAATTAAATCTGGAGTACGTTGAGCAAATGAAGGATACCCTATCTTTGGGTATTGCTCGATTGAGCAGCGATTTGGGCATAGTTATAAAAATTTTTTAAAACTTAATTAAGATTAATTAAGATTATTTAACATATTAGGAATTTATATATTCTAGCATAAACAATAACTACTTAAAGTATTAATTATATATGTACATAGAGATAAAAGAAAACATTGGCAACTTATTAATTAGAATTTAAAATGAAACAAGTCCCGACTAGGGGATACCCTGAACTCTCTTCCTCCGACAGGCGATACTTGATATACTCTTATACTATTCTAGAAGCTATATGTCAAGTTTGGTGACTCTAGCTGATATTATTTGCCGAAATTGCTAAAAAAAACAGTATTTCGATATCGATTTTTATCGATAACTTGGAAACGGGCCAAGTTATCGAATATCGGAGAGAAACTCGATCTGCGCATGGAGTAGGAGGACCTACAGCCAAAATTTCAAGTCTCTAGCTCTTATAGGTTTCGAGATCCTTGCGTTTATACAGACGAACGAACGGACGGACAGACAGACATACATGATACCCTTTTTAGCCATTTTCAATGGGTGCAGGGTATAAAGAGGAGTACAAAGAATTTAATAGCTAATTTGTGACCCGAAATGTTTTTGCTTTTGGGAATGCATATTTGTGAGTTGTGGGCGTGGACGATCTACGTGTATTTGTTTGGCTTAGCGGGCATCTGGGCCTTGGCGGCCTTCAGCTGCTCGAGATTGAACTGTTTGCGTATCTCGGTGGACACCTGACGGATGACACTCTCCGTGTTGGCCATCAGATCGCGTTCAAGGACATCGATGTCAATCTCCTTGCTCTCGAGCCGCATCTGCATGTCCGAGTAGAAGTCACAGAAGAGCACCGGCTCATCGGAGCCATTCGGTGTGCGCGTACTGCAGTATTGACCGCGTCGATGCAGATCCTCATTGTTGGCCCTGGAGTCGAGGAAGCGGCGCGCGCCCAACGGCAATTGCTGCTGTATGAGCCGCTCGTGATTCTGCGATATGCGCTGCTTAAGCTTCTTGAACTCCTTTAGCTCGTTCTTCATGTACTTCACATAGCTGTACATTTTGGATGTCTTCTTGGTGAGATTCTCCAAGCAGCTAATGAAATTGCGCACCTGCTGTGTGCGCGGCAATGTGCTGGGATCCAAGCGCTCGGCCTCATCGAAATGATGCTGCGATCGATTGAAGTCATGCTTCATGGCCAGCGCCGAGGCGAGCACCACATGGTTTTCGGCCACCTGCGGTGCATGCTCGACGGCAGCGCTGAGTATCAGATCCGCATCGGCCAGCCGACCCATCCGAAAGAGTATCGTGCCCAGGCTTAGCAACGGTATATCCTTATGCTCCGGCGGCGCCAGCATTGTGGCCAGACGTGCACAGGGCAGCGCCTGCAGCGCATTGCCGCGCATTCGCCAATAATAGGAGCTGAGCGTATGGAATTTCCATGAGTCCGGCTGACGGTGCAGTCCCTCCAGCGCAAATCGTCGCGTTAGCTCGACTGTTGCGGTGCCGATATTCGTGTCGTGCTCACGATCCACATACGCCGACTCGAGCACCTCGGGCTGAAAGCTATCGAGATGATCGTATGTGGCTGGTCCCACGCTTAGCTCATGGTAATTGCTGCAGATGGGCTCCAGGGTGCGATCGGTTTTCGTGCGCATCGATGCCAGCGGCAATCCCTGCTGGAATTCACGGTGTTCCGGTAAATTGATGCGTTTCAGCTGATCCGGTGTGATTTTCAGATACGACATGCGCTTCTCCAGCAAATAATAGTCCATGGCGCATTTGGCCTGCTCGGCAAGATCCTCGCCGAAGCGCATAGAGAAACGCAAATGCTCGACAATTTGCTCCCGCTTGCGCAGCAGCTCCAAATAGCTGCGCTCCACATACTCATTGTATCGTATCTGCTCCAAGAAGGCGATCAGATTGTGCGGCTCCCGCATAAAGAACGGCGAATCCAATTTCTGTACAATCCGCTCATCCTTCAGCACCCAGTGATTGCTGGCAATCAGCACGTGGATGCAGCAGGCGGCAACTAGATACTGACAGAGTCGCATTATGCATTCGCTGGGCCCACGAGAGGCGTGAGCGGCGACTTAATCCACGTAATTGCTGTTGGCTGCCACACGAGTTGCAAGCGAAAACATCTAAGCAGCGGTTTTTTTTTTGGATATGTAAATAAACACCGACAACAGTTTGTTTTGCACTTTTGGCCATTTTTAGTGTATTTCACATTGACAGTATTCGCCGCAAAAACGCCGGACTGTAAATATAACAGTAGCATCTTAAGGTACATGAAAGCCAGTATTGCCACATCGGCAAAATCTAGCCTTTTTTAAGTTCAGCGGGCATACTGACATTAAGGTATAAATATTTTAAGTGGATATTCCTTGGTACATTATCATAATTTTGTGAACATACCTAACATGTATGACCATAATAACGTATCCCTCTATCACAAGCAATGCCATAAAATGCACTACGCTACGCATTACAGATGCGAGTTTCAAAAATGTCTATATACAACCGTTGCCGACTCTACTTGGTCTCATCGTACTCATATTTACATCATTTAAAATTTTAAGATTCGCTCACCTATAATTCCTGCACTAAAATAAATTGATAAGGATATTTTATAGGTAATTTAGATAAATACAGTATAAATATTTTTATCAAATTTAGCTTTTTTTAACCAAATCTCTTCTAGAACTTGCATCTTTTGTTTATCAAAAGTTGGCAACACTGACGAAAGCACTTAGGTTTCGGTTTCGTGTGTCCAAATTTATAAAAACTTTTCTCAATATATCTTTTTTTTTGTTAAATTTACTTATTTCTGCATACATAAAAGTTAGTTTGTCTGATAACCTGTGTTTATGATTCAATGCCCCGGCAAAGATAAACTTGTCTACATGTAGTTCTTTGAAGTGGATTTTTATGTTTGGTATTTTTAGGCGAAACATCGGGTATTTTTGCTTTGATGGCTAGCGGTCACACGGCTTGCTACATAAAATGCGAAAAAACGGAATCGCGGAGAGCTGTAACGCGGAATAGTACATTAAAAATAATCGTTAATCGCGTGCGTGTTTTTTTCTTTAACCGCTACACAGCACTTTATTGCTAAATATATTTTCATTGTCGTTAATTACAACGCGTCTTAAATAGGATAAATATGGGAAAATGAGACGTCGCGTTCATGCGAAGTAGTTGAAAAAGAAGGCACACACACATACAACATACATACGCACGCACGTCGTTGCGAAGGAATATATGTATCTACACATGCATGTGAATGTATGAGTGTGCGCTGGTGTGTGCGGCCGTGTGTGTGTGTGTCGTGCGTTAGCTACTGAGAGTCTCGACTCCAAAAGAGAGAGAGAGCGAATAAGAGGAGGGGTGGGGACAGAACGGCGGCGTTTGAGCGTTGAAAAAAAAACGTAAAAATGAACTGGCACAGCCGACGACGACTACTACAAAACAAACGCCAAAGTACGTACTATGTTCTACTACGGCTACAACTGTGATATTTGGATATAAAGCCGCCCCGCACCGAAAAAAACAAGCTCCGTACGTGTATACGTACGCTTGTGTCTCTGCCGCTGGACGACGGAAAGAAAGAAAAAGAAAAAACTAGAGCTATCGAAGCAACAGACAAAGCGGCATCATCCAGAATCGAAAGAAGCAGACACAGACACAGCAGCAGCACCACCACCACCTCAGTGAATATTATTAAAGGTACGTACATACGTACATGTGTATATGTGTAATAGGCGCCGCCATTTTCCGTGTGATCCATGTAACAAGCTGAAAGAAAAAAAAAACCTGGACCTAGGGTTGGCAATGTGCGCATTAAAATCAATCTGAGCATTGTCTACAGCTTACAATTGGGTTCATATACGACATGGAGCTCCCCATTTAGGTCACAATAAACAATTGCCGAAATGTTTTGCAATTGTTGTTAATTCGCCGAGTTGAAACTTGCAATGTTTGTTGCTGCAAAATACTTGACAACCCTGCAGCCTTTTTCTTTGTTGACATTTTCGCTTGTGTGTGTGTTCGTGTATGTGTGACTGTGTGAGTTGTGCCTGAAGTGTTGCAGCGATAGTGCTGCCACAAATCTACAATTTTTTTCCGGCCCTATATAAACTAGTGCTACAACGCCACTTAATTTGCATTTTAACTAGCGCTTGAAATGAAAACACAAAATAAACGATTAGCCAATTTACCGACATTTACTTTTCCAAAAGTGGCAACCTTGCGCAGGTCACTCTCATTTATTTTGAGTCTGCAATGCGCATGAGTGCATAGTTGCTCTCGCTCTCGCACCCAAGCGAATGCATGTGTGCTGCTGACTTGTGAACAGCTGAGAGCTGCAGCAGCTTTTGGGCACCAATAAAATACACACACACACACACACACACACATATATATATATATATATATATATATATATATATATATATATATATATATACTCACGCACACATTTTTGCAATTATTGCAGCAGTGACAATACAACAAAGCCGCTAGGCGTTGAAAATTTTTTTTGCCTATTGGCTCTGTAAGTTTGACTGTGTGAGTTGTGCGTGTTGTGCAAAATTAACCCATAACCGTTTCGCATTGTTTTTTTTATTTTTCCTGAAACCTAACGAAATAATATTAATGCTTTTATTACACATGTGCTTCCATGTTAATTGATTTTTGTTTTGCACGTGTATAAGTGCCGAGAGAGTGGTCAGCAGAGAGGGAGAGAGAGCGAACGAACGGCACGCGTCTGTCGACCTCGCATCTTTCCTCTTTCCATCCACCCACAGCCGCATCGCAGGGCGAAGCCATAAAATAATTTTCAAATCAAGTTGAATGTGCAAATTGCATTTATGATTTATAAAAATGATTGCACACAGTATGTACTGTTCGTATGCTCGGCAGAGATTTTCTGCGTTCCTTTGTACATCGTTAGCCGTCTTGCTGGGTTCTCGCTCTGGCTCGCAAATTGTGTACGCTTATCATTTATCAGCGGCGTCAGCAGAAACAACTTTTGCTTTTGAGAGCTTTTCTGTAAATTCGAGTGTGCGTCTTTGTGTGTGTGTGTGCGCGAATATTCTGTGCCTGGAGTCAATGTTGCCATCTCGTTTGTTTCTATATAAAATGACGTACGGCTACAATGTGTTATAAGTTGGTTTTGTTTTTTGCAAACTCAAATTGGACAAGGCAATTGAAACATATTTATGTTCATATTTTCTGCATGACCATGACATGCATTAAGCTAAATATGTAATGTGGCATTCATGTAAAATTACAACAAAGGGTCAATTGCTGGCGAGAAGTAGCAGTCATTTGCACTCTTTCTATCTTTTTCACTCTCACTTCGGTTCGAAAGCAAGTTGCCATATCTTTAAAATCATTGAAATGAATGCTGGCTAGTACGCTGAGCATGAAAAATACCGAATTCATGAAAAAAGTGACTTATTTTTAGACTGTGTCAAGTTTTTGTTTATGCGTAGTAAAAGCCGGCAAATAAATGATGGGAGAAAAAATAATGCGACACAACGATTCGATTTTCAAATAGTGAGCTGGCCACACTGTTGCTTGAAATTCAAAAGAAAATACATTAGCTTAAGCAAAAATTTTGTTATAAATAATTGAAATAATTGTTTTTGCCTGTATTTATGTTTTTAATTGTATGCCCATTACTGTTTACAGACTGCACACATATACAGAATGGTCGTCGGCTCGAATCATACGCGGCGCAGTGAAACTGCCGGCAGATACACAAACAGCAGCAGCAACAACAACAGCAGCAACAACAGCAGCACGAATAGCAGCGGCAGCAACAACAACAATTCCACCAGCTCAACGTCTTCAATTGCAAACGCATCCTCAGCGGCGGCGGCGACGTTGTCGTCGTCGTCGTCGTCGTCGTCGTCGTCAATGTCACACAACAACAATAACAATAATAACAACAAAAGCCAAAACTCAACTCTCAACAACAACAGCAGCAGCAGCAGCAGCAACTCCCATCAGCAGCAGCAGCATCATCATCATCATCACAATCATCATCATTACCAGACGCAGCAGCAACAGAGCACAACGCATCATAGTTCCGCATCAGCACCGGCAACATCTTCATCATCGTCAGCATCATCAACAGCATCATCGACAACAACAACAACAACATCATCGCATGGCGCTGGAGGCGGCGGCAGTGGGGCGGTGCATGTGGCTGTTGGCAGCCTTAACGGTTGCAACGGCAGCGCCGTCAGTCGGCTATCACAATCGACGGGCATGTCGCCCCGTGAGCTGTCCGAGAACGATGACCTGGCCACATCGCTAATACTGGATCCGCATTTGGGCTTTCAGACGCACAAAATGAATATACGCTTTAGGCCCCTCAAAGTGGATACACAGCAGCTGAAGGCGATTGTCGATGAATTTATACACACCCAAAACTATGACATTGCCATACAGCGCATCTACGATGGGCCCTGGATACCGCGTCATCTCAAGAATAAAAACAAAATTGCCACCAAGCGTTTGCACGATCACGTAAGTTGCCATAACAAAAAAATAAAAACAAAAATTATCTTCAGATGTTGATATTTGATTATCGATCAAAACTGTTCGCCCAATGCGTGTTATCGATCTTCTGCCGATTACTGTGGCTAAGCATATCGATATTTATCGATTTATCGATGCTGAATAAACGGCGCTGTAGATCTCTAAACGAGAACTTTCATTCCAAATGTGCAGTCTTTAGTTATGATGTGCCCTAAAATCGAAACAGTTATATATACAGTTATATATATGATCGATAACATTTTCGATAGTTTATCGAGTGCGAGAAACTGTTTTAAATTTGATATATTCATTATTTCCTCAGTTCGTATATATCGGCGATCGATAACATTTTCGATAGTTTATCGAGTGCGAGAAACTGTTTTAAATTTGATATATTCATTATTTTCTCAGTTCGTATATATCGGCGATCGATAACATGTTCGATAGTTTATCGAGTGCGAGAAACTGTTTTATATTTGATATATTCATTATTTCCTCAGTTCGTATATATCGGCGATCGATAACATGTTCGATAGTTTATCGAGTGCGAGAAACTGTTTTATATTTGATATATTCATTATTTCCTCAGTTCGTATATATCGGCGATCGATAACATTTTCGATAGTTTATCGAGTGCGAGAAACTGTTTTAAATATGATATATTCATTATTTCCTCAGTTCGTATATATCGGCGATCGATAACATGTTCGATAGTTTATCGAGTGCGAGAAACTGTTTTATATTTGATATATTCATTATTTCCTCAGTTCGTATATATCGGCGATCGATAACATGTTCGATAGTTTATCGAGTGCGAGAAACTGTTTTATATTTGATATATTCATTATTTTCTCAGTTCGTATATATCGGCGATTGTGCACATTAACAACAATAATTAATCGATGCTTTATAATATCAACATCTGTGAGATGCTCTCTCTCTCCATCTCTCTCCCTCTCTCTATCTCTCTCTCTCTCTGTGTGTGCGGAACACATTAATAAGACAAACTCTTTATCCCATTGCCGATTAGATTGTTCGCTATTTGCGTGTGTTCGACAAGGACAGCGGCTTTGCGATCGAGGCATGCTATCGCTATTCACTGGAGGAGCAGCGCGGCGCCAAGATCAGCTCGACGAAACGCTGGTCAAAGAACGATAAAATCGAATGCCTTGTCGGCTGCATTGCCGAGCTAACGGAGGCCGAGGAGGCGGCACTGCTGCATTCGGGCAAAAATGATTTCTCCGTAATGTACAGCTGCCGGAAAAACTGTGCCCAGCTCTGGCTGGGACCGGCCGCCTATATCAATCACGATTGTCGGGCCAATTGCAAGTTTTTGGCGACGGGCCGCGACACCGCCTGCGTTAAGGTGCTGCGCGACATTGAGGTCGGCGAGGAGATAACCTGTTTCTATGGCGAGGATTTCTTTGGGGACAGCAATCGTTATTGCGAGTGCGAGACATGCGAGCGACGCGGCACTGGCGCCTTTGCCGGCAAACATACCGCCAATCAGCTGAACGAGGCGATGCTCGGACTGACAAACGGCCTCGGCTTGGGCCTTGGACTCGGTTTGGGCGCCGCCGGCGCCGCCAACGGCGGTGGCTATCGTTTGCGCGAGACGGACAATCGCATCAATCGCATCAAGAGTCGCGCCAATAGCACCAACAGCACCTCCAACAGCAACAGCAACGACAGCAGCAGCAACAACACGGTCAACGTGGCCAACAACAACAACAACAACAACAATAGCAGCAGCAGCAACAATAGCAACAATAGCATTGCCGCTGCTGCTGCAGTCGCACAAACTGGCGCTGCGGCGGTGCGGCCCAAGAGCAGCAGCCTGGAGCTGAACGCTGTCGCCCTAATGGACAAGAAGCTGCCCAATGTCGTTGTCTCGCCGCTGACCATGAAGGAGCTGCGCCAGAAGGGCATGACCAAGTACGATGCCGAAATGATAATGGCCAATGCGGCATATCATCAGCAGCAGCAGCAGCATCATCATCATCATCACCAGCATCATCATCAGCATCAGCACCATCTTCATCATCATCAGCAATATCACACACACCTGCCACACACAGCAGCAGCAGCAGCAGCTGCTGCCGGCGGCGGCGGCGGCGGCAGCAGCAGCAATGCAGAGGCCGCCAGCCAGGCAACGGCCATGCAGAAACCGCAAGCAGCCGCCGAGCTGAGCAACGGGCGCGCCATCAGCACGCTCCGGAAGTCGATGCGCGTGAACAGCACCAGCAGCAGCATATCCACAGCCTCCACGGACGAGCCGCTGGCCAGCTATGCCCCAACAACAACAACAGCAGCAGCAACAGCAACAGTTGCTGCCATTGCCAAGGCACCTGTTGTGCTGGTGCCGCGCTATAAGCCGGCTGCTGTTGCCGCCGTGCTGCAGCAGCAGCAACAACAGCAGCAGCAGCGCCAGCAACAGCGACAGCTGCGCCGCAGCGAGCGCCAGACGCAGCGGCAAAAGGTCAGCACGGACACGACACAGCTGCTGGGCAAATATCTAACGGACAGCGAGAGCAGCGACACGGACTTGCAGCAGCAGCAGCAACAGCAGCAGCCGCATAGGGCCTATGCGTGCAGCGAGGCGGCAGCAGCAGCAGCGGCGGCAACGGGCTCCTCCACGCTGGAGAAGCGCGTGACACGCAACAGCGCCGGACGCGCAGCCGCCGCGGCAGCTGCAGCAGCAGCAGCAGCAACAACAATAAACAACAACAACACAGCAACAATAACTGCCCACAACAACAACAACAGCAGCAACAACAGCAGCAGCAACATAAAAACAACGATTACAAATTGTAATAATTTAAATATTAGTAATAGCTGTAGAAATAATGTTAGCGCTAGATTTAGTGAACGCAAGCTGAAGCCGAGCGAGCCGGCAACGGCGACGACGACGGCTTCGTTAGCAAACCTGGCGCTGCCCTCGTCGTCAAACTGCTCGCCAGGCGAGCAGCAGCAACAGCAGCAGCAACAGCAGCAGCAACAGCAGCAACAACAACAACAGCAGCAGCAGCAGCAGGCAACGGCAGCAGCAGCAGCAGCAACACGCAGTCGCAGCAGCAGTCCCGCCTATAAAAAGAACCTCATCTCCAGCTTTGAGCAAGCCAGCGGCGGCGGCGGGGGCAACGCCGCAGCCAAACGTCAAGCAACAGCAGCAACAGCTGCCGTCGATGTTGCCACAGAGCCGGGCAAGCAGAAGCGCAGCCGACGCGCCGCCGCTTTGGCCGCCGCTCAGCACATACACTGCGAGGCAGTTGCCGGCGTCCTGCAGCGCAAGCGACATCAGACGGCAGCAACAACAACAGCAGCAGCAACAACAAGTGGCAGCAGCAGCAGAAGCAGCGCTGTGGAGCCGCTTTTGAAAACGCCCGAGCGACGGCTGAAGCTGACGCTGCGCATGAAGCGCTCGCCCATACTGGACGAGGTATTTGAGCTGGGCACCAGCCTCGGCGAGGATCGGCAGCATGCCCTGCAAAATGGACACGGCGCCAGTCGAGCCAGCCAAGCGACCGCCGCGCACAGCAGCAACAGCAGCGGCGGCGGCAACGGCGGCGGCATCGTCGGACGAAACAGCAGCAGCAGCAGCAGCAACAGTGCCAGCGGCGGCGGCAACAACAACAACAACAATGCGCTGCGCAATGCCAGCAGCAGCAGCAGCAGCGGCGGCGGCGGCGGCATTGAGTATGAAATTCTGCGCATGGAGGGCATATCAGAGCATGGCAATGATGATGATGATGATGAGGAGGAGGAGGGCGAGGAGGAGGATGACGACGACGAGGACGAGGAAGCCGAAGAGGAAGAGGAGGAGCAGCAGCTGGAAGGAGAAGAAGAAGAAGAGGGCGATGAGCTCGAACAAGAGCAACAGCAGCAGCAGCCGGAGCAGCAGCAGGAAGCGGCTGGCAGCGATGCCTCCGACTGGCGCTACACTGAAAAAAAAACACGACGCAGTCGCCGCAGCGCCCAAAGCGCTGTCAGCACGCCGCCGCCGCCGCCCCAGCCCCAGGTTGCCAGCAGCAGCAGCAGCAGCAACATCTATGGCACGCCACAGAAGAAGCGACTGCGCCTGATCTTTGGCAACGAGTCGCACACAATTGACATTCCACCAGCAGCAAGCACAACAGCAACTGTTGCAGCTGTTGCAACAACTGTTGGCAGCGGCATCGATGAGCTCAACAGCAGCGGCGGCTGCAGCGGCGGCAACGGTGATGAATCCCTTAATGCTTCCTATGCCAGCAGCAGCAGCAGCAGCGGCGCCACCGGCAGCGGCAGCGGCACCAGCATGACCGTCAACACCTCCTCCTCGCTGAACAGCACGCCCACATCCACCGCCTCGCTGGGCAACAACGATCGAACCGAACTCGAGGCGGCAACAACAACAACAACATCCGCTGCTGCTGCTGCTGCTGCAACGGCAAGAGCTGCAGCTGCAACAGGCAACACGCGACTGCCAGCAGCCGATTCACCCACATCGACCACATCCAGCGTCGGCTCGTTCCAATCGGCCTGCACCTCAACAACCAATTTCTTCACGCGCTCCAAGTCTCCCAGCAGCTACCAGCTGAACGGCAGTCGCAGCAACAGCAGCAACTACATGCCCTACTATCAGCAGCAGCAGCAGCAACAACAGCAGCAACAACAACAGCAACAACAGCAGCAGCAGCAGCAATTGTGCAAATTTAGCAGCAGCAGCAAGCGCGCTGCGGAGCAGGCGCAGGCCGTGGTCAGCAGCAGCAGCAGCAGCAGCTGCAGCGTGGGTAACAATAGCAACAGTAATAGCAACAACAGCAACAGCTCGACAATGGGCAGCAGCAACAGCGCAACTGTTGCCGCGAGCAGCGTTTCCAGCAGTCACGCCTTTCTGCCTCAGGCTCTGACCATGCCCAAGCACACGTTCGGCACCTGTGCCCTGCTGGCGCCCACAAGCTTTGCCAACCTGCAGCAGCAACAGCAGCAGCAGCCGACGTCCAAGATGGCCGCTGAGCAACAGCAGCTGCCTACATCCTCGTCGCCGCAGCATCAGCAACAGCAGCAGCAACAACAACATAGCAACAAATAACCAACGACTGATCTCTATGCGAATTGACTGCGCTGCTGCCATTGCCAACAACAACAACAACTGCAACAGCAACAACAATTAGATAACATTTATTTAAGAATATCGCCGCAGCCGCCTGCCCTTGCCTGCTGCTAGCCCTGAAGCTGCAATTCCTCAAGTAGCGTTAGGTCGTCTTTGTGTGCGTGTGCGTGTGTGTGTCTGTGTGTGTTCATTCATATGCCTCGGCATGTCTGGCAACTCTGTCTGCATATGGGGGGGAGTTGAGTCCGTTATTGTAAGAGCATAAGAGCTTTGCGTAAATGTGTATGTGTTAGGTAGTCAATACCCAAGACGAAGAAGAAGAAGAAAAACAAAAGCAAAAAACAAAAATCATGATCAGCCAAACAATAGCAATAATAACAATAACAACAACAACAACAACAACAAGAACAACAAAAGTCTGTTTTAGCAAATCTTTGATTATACATTTCTTTTTTGCTTTTTTTTCCCATTTCTCTCTCCCTCTTTTTCTCTTTCTCTCTCTCTCTCTCTCTTGCCATTGCAGATGGATATTTAAAGCATAAATGTAGCAAAAAAGCGTGTGTTAAACAAATTGTTGCAGTTGGTGGTGGTGGTGGCAATGATATTGATATTGATAATGAGCAAAATAATAAGATTAATATAAATAATAATAATAATAATAATACCAATACCGATTACAATAATTCTAATGGTAACAGCAGCAGCAGCAGCAGCAACAACATAGTTAAAAAATTAAGAATAGAATTAAAACGCATACAAATCATGTACAGTTGAAACGATACGAAACGAATTGATAAAAACGTTACACGGTTAACAAAGCGGCGCGTCAGCAGCGACAACAGTAACAACCAGCGCAGCAGCAGCAGCAGCAGCGACAACAACAACAAGAACAGTTACAGCAGCAAGGAGTATGTTGCCATTGATCGGAGCAGAGAGGCACATACGAGGAGCGCAACAAATAGAAAATGTTGCTGGCCTGCTCTCTCGCTCTAACTTCCAGCTGTGAACGAAGAAGCGGCGAAGTAAAAATGAAAGATATAAATTCAAAACGTATAACAAAAAATATATTCTAAATGCACATTAACAGACAACAAACACACACACACACACACTCACTCACTCACATACACGGCCACATGCACACCGACATATACAGACACAACCACAAACGCAATTAGCAGCGGTTTTAGAAGCCTTACGACTAAAGTTAAATTAAATTAAAAAAGAAAAAAACAATATTTAAAAAAAATGAATAAAAATAACAAATTATATATGATATGTGTAAATGAAACGAGAGAAAAACAACAACAACAAATAGCAGCAAACAAATAACAAAAACAATAGCAACAAAGCAATATATATACATACAAACACACACACACACATATATATATGTATATAAATATATATATATATATATTATATACATACACATAGAAATTCAATTTACACAATTATACACATATATATATATATATATATATATATATATATATATATATATAGTATATAAATATATATATAAATATATATGTATATGTATTTGCAAGCATAGCAAACCAAATTCATTTCACACAAACAAATTAAATGTATATAAAAACGAGAAATTACAAACAAACAAAAAAAAAAATACATATAAAACCTATTTAAATTATAACTAAAAAGAAAAACATATATATATTTAAAACATAATACTTAAAACGAAAAATAAAAAATAAAAAAAAAAACGCTGCAAAATATGAAACACAACAATTTTGACAATTTGTGTAAATTATAAAGAAACAAACAAAAACAACAACAACAACATTATTTTTTGCGCACTTTTGTATTTGTATTTAATTTGTTTTGTTGATGTATTCATCACAATTTCCACAACAAAATTCACATACATATGCTTATGTATTTCAACAAATATGCAAAAAAAAAACAGAAAACAAAAACACAATTTTGTTAACTAGCAAAACATCGACCTTTTTGTAGTGTTCGTGTTGTTAGTTTTAGTTTATTATTAATAATTTAATTTTACGCATAGTACGCATACACACACACACACCCATACAAACATACATATATTTGGCCCCACAAATGCGTTTTGCATAATTCTTTTTTTTTTTGTTCTACGCCTAAGTTTGATTTAAAAGTTTAGCATATTAATTAGTTTTATACAAGCGATTATAATATATATTTACAAATACAACAATTATATTAAATATATCTACATATATACCATATATATATATACATACACATATTGTCCAGCTAAATGCGCGGCGTGCTCCAATTGCTAACGGCGCTTGCCTCTGCCTCAAAGGCAGCGGCTCACATTGCGGGGGATTCAAAAATACGCACGCCGCCGCCATTGAGCTGGTTTTATTTAATTTAATTTATATTTTTTTATTTTTTTTTGTTTTGAATATACAAAAATACTGATTCATATGTAATTGTGCTGTGCATTCTTTTATATTGCACGGCAACAGCAGCAACAACATTCATAATAATAATAAACTAAACAAATTAGGTTTGAATTGCACGACTTTTTGATCAACTCCCGCCGCCTATGCACCCCCCCCCCTCTCTCTCTCTCTCTTTCCATAGGGCACATAGAGCAGAAAGTTCGCTCATGCGTTTCTCTCGATATAGTTTTAGGGTTGGATTCCAGGCAAACAAACGCCTCGGTATAAAATTTTTATAAATATAAATTTTTTTCGCGCGCAAGACCTTTATTTAAATTTAATTATAAAAAACGTGCAGCAACCTTCGATGAAACAAAAAACAAAGCGTACTCTTATTTTGTGTAAAACACGCGATTTTATTGATGACGAGCCTCGAACTTAACATAAACTCGTGTATTTTAACCTAATCACATAATATATATAGATTAATGTGCTTGTGTGCGATAAGAAGGTGTATGTGCATCGAGTGTCAGGATACAGATACTACCCGGCAATATGAATGTTCAGTAAGCAGGTTCTGATTAATGTATTGGCGACACCATCATTGTCCTTTGTGTCTCTATGTGTGTGTGTGTGTGTGTGTGCTGTTCTTGTTGACGTTGTGGTGGACGTTTTGGTTGGTTGTGCTGCCGGTATTAGTGTCCGTACTTTTGGAAGTCCCATTCGCGGTTGTCCAGCGGGCAAACCTGACGCGTCTTCAGCCAACGTGAAATGCAATGGAAATGAAAGGCATGATTGCAGACGCCCCAGGCCACAGTGCACTCCTCGCTGGTGGCGGATGCCTGATTTGCCTGGCACTCGATGCATAAATCCATTATATGATTCCGGCAAATAGCGCAGTTGTCCACAACGATATCTGCCACAAAGATTGATCAGTTGGGTTAGTTTTATGTATTGTAATTATTGCATGTCTACTTACCCCACGCCCAGAGTGCCACGGCATTCCACTGTACCAGGAAGAGTGTGAGGATAGCAGAAAAGAAAATTATTAACACGCCGACATGACTTGCGAATTCGCCATTTTGTTTTTTTTTTATTGTTGCGATATTCTATTTTAAGTTACCTTTTTAACCTCGAAACGCTTCTTTTCGCCTTTGCTGCTGCTGGAGGGAACCTCGAACTCTTCTTCGTCGACTTCCATTTGATGCGTTTTGTTTTAGTTTGTTCGTTTACTTAATAAGATATGACATTGATTTCCTAAAATAAAGTTTCGGTATGACGTATAATATCGATGTTTTTATAATCGTTTACTTTTGTTTCCCAAGCATTAGTCGGTTAATTCTAGTGGATGGGATTTAATGAAGTTAAAATACGATATATATATCAGCGGATATCGATGAATTTGTCAAGACATCGGTCTTTCAGACATCTCTAGGCAAAGCTATGGCTGCCACATTGGGAAACAATATTCCAAAACTCAAAACATTAATTTTAATAAATAAAAATATTTTTTTTTAACAATTAACCAACAGTCGGGGGATAAATATTAAAAAAAAAAAAAACCAATTATGAAATGGATTGTGACTGACTGTTGGTAGTTATGAAGCGTATAATTAATTAGCAGGCATATACTTTTGTATAACGTCCTTTAATTTGTTCAAAAATTATTTTATCAACTCCTTGAGACGGTGTGAGTCGTATATCAAGTTAATATATTAGATACAAAAAATAGGAATATGAACAAGTCATCGCTAGCCAAACGTTCAAAGCCCAGATAAGGCTCGACAAATTTTTTGGTTTTTGAATTTCTACAAAATTTGTGATTTTATTTCTGCTCTTTCAGGCGTCGACAGTATTTTTGTGGTATTTGAGACAAATTGTTGGTATTTTGTCGCTATTCACTTGCAGCCACACTGATTACACACCATTGAATTTCGTTCGTTTGCACGTGTTTTGTTGTTGTTGAGTTTTTCAATTGGAATTTGACGTTGGCTCTAAAGAATTTCGCATCGAAAAGCATTGTGCGACAAACCCATGGAGCACGTCAACTACACCAGCATCAGCCAGCTGGGCGCTGACAGCAGCATCAGCAGCAGCAGTGCAAATTCCGCGATGATACTTTGCTGCGAATGTGGCGTCGCCATACAACCAAATCCTGCCAATATGTGTGTGACATGTTTGCGGAATCATGTGGACATTACGGAGAATATACCAAAGCAGGCGGTGCTGCATTTTTGTCGCAACTGCGAACGGTATCTGCAGCCGCCCAACGAATGGGTGCAGGCATCCCTTGAGTCTCGTGAGCTGCTCGCCGTTTGCCTGAAGAAGTTGAAGGGACTCAAAGAAGTGAAACTGGTCGATGCGGGCTTCATTTGGACCGAACAGCACTCGAAACGCATCAAAGTCAAGCTGACCGTGCATGGCGAAATCTCCGGCGGCACTGTGCTCCAACAGGTCTTCATTGTTGAGTTCACCGTTCAGAATCAAATGTGCACCGATTGCCATCGCACCGAGGCTAAGGATTTCTGGCGCTGCCTGGTCCAGGTGCGTCAGCGTGCCGAAAACAAAAAGACCTTCTACTATCTGGAACAGCTGATACTCAAATACAAGGCGCACGAGAATACGCTGGGCATTAAGCCGGAGCATGGCGGTCTAGATTTTTACTATGTTAGCGAGAATCATGCTCGTCGCATGGTTGATTTTCTGCAAACCATGGTCCCGGCAAAGGTGACAACATCGAAGCGCCTCATCTCGCACGATATACACAGCAACAACTACAATTACAAGTACAACTGGTCTGTGGAAATAGCGCCCATATCGAAAGACAGCGCCGTCTGCATCTCGAAGAAGCTGCGCCAGCAGCTGGGCAACATTTCGCCCGTTTGTCTGGTGAATCGCGTCTCGAGCAACATACATCTGATCGATCCATGGACGGGACAAATAGCCGAGGTAACCACACAGGTATATTTTCGGGCACCCTTCGAGGCCGTCTGTAATCCCAAGCAGCTGGTCGAGTATGTGGTCATGGACATTGATGTTATACACGAAAAGGATCGCAAAAGCTATCCCGGCCAGGGCATGTTATCCAATAAGCATGCACTCTGCGATGTTTGGGTGGTGCGCACCTCCGAGCTGGGCATCAACGATAATCCCGTACACACACGCTCCCATCTCGGTCATCTGCTGAAGGTCGGCGACTCGGTGATGGGCTACAATACCGGCGAGGCGAACATCAATGATCCCGAATTTGATAAATTGCCAACGGACCAAATACCGGACGTGATTCTGGTGCGCAAACATTACGATCGACAGACGCGTCTCAGCCAGCGTCTGTGGAAGATCAAGCATTTGGCGGACGAGAAGACCGATGAGCGCAGCAAATATGACTATCATGAGTTTCTCGATGATATCGAGGAGAATCCCGATATACGCGGACATATCAACATTTATCGTGATAGCAAAAAGTCGCTGCCCATCGAGGTGGAGTCGAGCGGCGCCGTGGATGTGCCCCAGATAACGCTCGCCGAGATGCTCGAGGATATGACGCTCGACTGTGCCGACGATGAGATGGGCGACGGCGAGCTGCCGGATGCCACAGAGCTGGCGGAGCCAGAGCCACAGCTATAGAAAGTCTAGTTGTTGTTTTATTTTTCTTCACATTTTTATTAATTTCATTTATGTATTTACATGTACATAATTTCTATATATATTTGCGGAATAAAACCAACATTACATTTTAAACGGATATCTTCTTCGCCTTGGCCCTAAATCGAAGCGCGCCTCCAGATCAACTTTTCACAAGAAATTTTTTGGCATTTACATATATATATATATATAAATATTGAAATATTGGCCAGAAATTAGATTTCTAATTACAAATAAAATAGAAAAATCGATAAAGCCAATTTCATTTCGATCGTTTCGTATATATAAGCTTGATTTGAATAAGTATTAGATTTGATTTACATTTAGATCGATTCGCTATATATATCATATGGTGCATATATCATATATTAATGTTACAACAGATTTTGATCAAGATCGTATTTAGATTCCAATTAAATTTCACTGTTCAAAACAGCTACAATATTATATATATATGTATATATACGTGTGATAGGAACAATCGAACGAAATGTAAGGGAGATCGGGCTATTTTATAGCAGGTTTAACCTCGCCCAATACAGATCAGCCGGCTATATCGTGCATATATGTATGTGCTTAGCTGCCAATTGGAACAATCGATAGAAGCGAGTCTATATGTGTGTACATAAATTCGATTTGCATATAGATTGGCTCGTTTTTGAGATTATGGTTTAAGATTAGATTGGAAATCGCAACAGCTCGGTGCTAGCGTTGCCTAGCAAGCATATTCGTACTTAATTTAATACAATTCAACTAAAAGAAAAACAACAACAACAACACATATATAACAGCTGTGTGTTGGATATTGATGCTAAAGTTTTTGGTTTAGATTGAAATCGGATTCGCTGGAAGCAGCTAATACAATAAAAAGTGTGTGTGTGTGTGTCTAGGACAGGCCCAGCTTGGGCTTCTCCTTGAAAAAGTAGACATCGTCGCAGTCACAGCGCTGCGACGCCTCGATGTCCAGCAGCACGCGCCTGATCACGGGCATGATGTGCTTGCGCGTCGCCTGAATGTTGTGCTGTCGCAAATAGCAGCCGCCCATGAAGTGCGTATCGACCGCGTGCGGCTGCAGATTGAGCGGCGGCGTTTGGCATTCGAGCAGCCCCTTGCGTGCACGCTCCACCAGCTGTGTCTGGCCGGTTAGCGAGATGAGCGCCACGTCGCGCACCACCGGTCCGCCCTGGGGCGGCACAAACATGCCCAGTATGACGGCCAGATTGCTGCCAATCGCAAATTGTCGTATCGCCTGCTCCGCTTCGCTCAGCTCGATAAAATCGCGCACCAGCATCGGTAGCCCGGCCATGGGCACAGTATGATGTTCGGTCTGCACCTTTTTCATATCCTTGCGCAGCACCTCGGCCAGCGTCAGTTTGCTAATGTCGGCACGGGCGCCCACCAGCTCATCGAAGAGCTTGCGACGACGTCGCTTATTCTCGGTATCATCAAATTGGGCGCCTTCCGGTTCGAGCATCATTAGCTCCAGCTGCTCGACCATGGCCAGATCGCGTGCACAGAAGCGTTTGGCCGCGGGCGCAAAGTTAATCGTGTCCAGCAATATGGTCGCATGCAGCAGCTGGGTGACTCGGCTGGAGCGCGGCTGCTTCTGGGCCAAATATTGTTCGCCGATGAGCGTCGCGCAGGAGCCCAATTCGGGCTCAATGTGGCGCACACAGTGCTCGGGCAGCAGCTGCATTGCCGGATTTTGCTCCATGGGTCGGTGATCGAGTATTTCGACAACATGCTTGGCCAAATTGCTAACATGATGATCGACAAGAATGACATTGATATCGCCAGTCAATTGCTGGGGCAGATCGTCGCGAAAGAGCAACATTTGCTCATTGATTTCACACCTGTTGAGCATGTAGCCCACCTCCGTTTTGAGCGGATAATCGAGCCGCGGTATATTGAGCACCGGCACATAGTCGTGCCCCTGCTCCCGCTGGGCATAGATGAAGGCCAGCGTTAGGGCCGACACCGCCGAGTCCAGATCGCACGACTCATTGCCCATTACCAGATGCAGTTTGCGTGTGCTGCCACCGCCCGTCTCCAATTGCCGAGCCGAACTCGAGCCCGAGCTCGGGCTCGGGCTCGGGTTTGGGCTCGGGCTCGGGCTGGGGCTCGGGCTGGCGATGCCACCAGCCGCTTTCTCGGGTAGATACTGTAATTTGACAAGTGTAGGAGTTAAATGGAGTGAAAAGCATATTGGTGCTGCGTTTGCTTTACTTACGCGGCTGAGCGTGGAACGCGTCTGCATTAGAAAACGCAAAAAACACATTACCCAAGCAAAGCGGAGCGCACTCAATTAAGTGGAATTAATAATAAACGGCTGGAATGTGAAAGCTACAGTTGTCACCAGCAAATCGAATACACTCGATAGACACTATATATACACAAATATCGATTCTAATCGGAAGTTAAGCTCAGTGATGTGCGTATCCCATTAAATTTGTACAAATTGTTAATTAACTTTTGCAATTAATCTACGATCGTTTAAACAGTCCAACCGTTATTCGATAATTTTGTAACAGTTGAGTAAATGACAAATCGATACTCCAAAAGTATCGCTGTGCAAAATGTTACAATAAATGTACTCAATGCTGTGTGCACGTACTAATAAGCAAGCCTCTCTACAATATTTCTACTAGCTCGATGCTTTTGAAGAAAAACATGTAACATGTATGAAAACATAAATATATGCAAAACTAAAATAAAATATGCAAACTAAATATATGCAAAACTAAAATTATATTATTTAAAAATAAAAAACCGCTTAGAACATCGCAACGTATTAATCGTATTTATCGATGATATTAACGTTGCTAATCGATAGCAATTCCTAGCCATCCCTACTTTTCAATTAAACGGCATTTTTGTGCGCGTCACATTAGATATCAAGTTGTTGTTTTCTATTTCGACCATTTCTGACAATCTCGTAGCCAATCACACGAGCATCCAAAGCAATATGGACACGCCGCGTCGCAAACTGCGCAACCTTCACATGGAGAATGTGCAGAACAATAGCACACCAATTCGAATACCACCATCACCGATGCTGAAAACACTTGGACATGGCACCGGTGTCAGTGTCTATCGCCTGGATAGGTCACCAAAGCTGGGACGCATACGTTCACCGTGGGCGGTTAAGCGCATCACACAACGGACCAGGGCCAAAAAGGATCCGGTATACAATGACCGCATCATACACGAAGCAGCCATTTTGCGGTGAGTCCTTCGCCGTACGCCGTTTTTCGGTGGCCTGATTGCATATGCGTATGTATTTTCCAACTAACACACTAACACGCACGCATACGCACACGCGGTGTATACACACGTGGGCGAGCCGGTGGCTGAGTGTGCGTGTGTGTGTGTGTGTGTGTGCGTGCGTGCGTGCGTGTATGTGCGAATGCATGCGTGTGCATATGCGTGAGGCTGCTGCGTCGCACATGTGTGCGTGCATTTGGTGTACATAATTGCGGTCGTTTTACCCAGTTGGAAATTTGCCGATGAAAGAAATCCTGCTTAGGCATGGAAGCCATCAGAGCTCCTCGATGGCATCTTAATTAATATACAAATGTCGATCGATCGATGTCCTGGCAATCTCTGTTTGTTTTGTACATGTGGGTACAAGACGAGCTGGATGACATGTCACTGAGATCATCGTCATGTACGTTAATAATTGACATTAAACTGCCTTCGATGACATTTGTTTTTATACAGATGTCAGATAATTTTGTTATGATACAAAACGAATACCCGCAAGACACAATCGTTGACATGTCACTGAGATCGACATGTATGTTTATTTTTCAATGTCATCGAGCACCAAAGTTTTCCAGCAGTGTTATTTTCTATATATATATATATATATATATGTACATATATCATGTGTCGTCTGCTCCACAGCAAGTTGAATCATCCAAACATTGTTGGCTTTCGGGGCGTAATCAAATCATCGGAAGGCGTGGATGCATTGGCATTGGAAATGTGCAGCACCTCGCTGGGCTCCATATTGGAGGAGCGTCACGATGAGGATCTTGGACCGCTGCCCGCCAAACATACATTCAAAATGATAATGGATATTGCCCATGCTCTGGACTTTTTGCACACCGAGGCGCGTCTGTTGCACGGCGATCTGAAGTCCTTTAACGTTCTGGTCAAGGGCGAGTTCGAAATATGCAAGCTCTGCGACTTTGGCGTCTCACTGCCACTCGATGAGAATGGCGAGATAAACTTTCACAAAAATCCGCATCTACAATATGTGGGTAAGTGGCACGAATCTAAACGCTTTGTCCTCGAAGTCTGGCTTGAAAGCACGATTTTTGACTTTTTTTTTGACAGGCACACAACTGTGGTCGCCGCCAGAGATCATGGACGAGGTGGAGATAATTGACAGCAAAGCTGACATCTTCAGTTTCGGCCTTATCATATACGAGACGCTGGCGCTGGTGCCGCCACACACACTCGAACTGGACGCGGCCTTCAACAGCAGCTCAATCATTGACTTGGACAGCTCACAGGAGCTGCCGCAGCGCAAGCAGCTTAACTACACGGACGACGGACACACGAGCAGCGCCAACGTCCAGCCAGACGAGTGCAGCGCCAAAGATAGCGCTAACGATGCTGCCATTTACACCGATGAGGATGATACCAAAGAGAATGACATTTCCGATTTTTCGCTAACACACGTGGAACAGGCGTATGGTACGCGACCGCCATTGCCGGTTGCCTTTCAGCTGAGCGACGATTACAATTGTGTGGTCGAGCTGTTCTATTTGTGCACGAATGCACACAGCGAGGATCGGCCAGCGGCACGCACCATTTGGCAATGTTTCGAGAATAATGCCGCCAATGTGGCAGCTGGCAGTGATGCGGCCACCGACTAAGCCTCTCTGGCTGCCAATTAAATCATAAACGTTAACTATACTTAACAAAAAAAACAACATAGTTTTTTAAGCGTGCATTTGTGTATCTCTCTCTCCCTCTCTCTCTCTCTTCCTCTCTTTCTATCTATTTGTGTTCCTCCAACTCTGTGTGTGCGTCCCCTCTGTGTGCCTAAATGTATAATTCCTCATTCGCTGTAAAAAGAATGCAACTGCAACATTTTCTGAAGATGGCCAAAACAAAACGTAATTCTATATTTAAACTAATTCAACTAGTTTTAGGTTCAACACACACACAACTATATATATATATATATATTATAAATATTCCATGTATTCCATATACGCTATAAGAAATAGCTAAAAAGAAAAGAAAAGAAAGCAAAAAACAAGCTAACGTTCGTTCATTTTTGTCCATAATTCGCAAAATAAAAAACTAGAAATTTAACGCTCGCCTTTAATTGTTAATTATGGAGTTCATATTATTAAATATTTACCGATATTTTTTCTTTATAATTTAATGGCAAAACAATATAAATGTATTTTTTAATGTTTCAAGAAAGGTTTTTATATCTATTAATCGACATAACCTCAAACTTTGAGATTCGTTTTTTTTCAGGATCAGGCAGCAATATAGAATAAAAGTCGGCAATTGATAAGTTTTTCAGTGCACTAAGAAGTTCACTAAGGATTTATTCAAAATACATGCGCAATAATATTACTTGTTCTTAGATGTTTTTGTTGTTGTCTTTTAAAGCATATTCCTATGCTCATGTGTGTGTGTGTGTGTGTGTGTGTGTGTATAGCTATAGTTGTTCGATTTGTATATTAGTTAATGGTACATCATATACTCGTATATATATATATTGATTTAACAATTCTTGGCTGCTGCCATTTAGAGTATAGGGTATAGGGTATTCGGTGAACGGATTAGCACTAACTATATATGATTTTTATAGGTGTGTATATATATCTAAAATATGTCTTTCATATGTGTGTTTTTTTTTGTTGTTAACTTTAAGTCTGCAGTTTTAATTGTTTATCTGTGTCTTTTGCTCACATTCGAACACAATAATAGAAACGTGTATAAAAACATCTATAATATATAACTATATATATATATAGTATAGTCTAGGTATATCGTATATAGGCGTACAAAACGTTATGCGTTGCTAATTTTTGTTTTTCTCTTTCGTTTTTCAAGGCGCTGTTGGTGTTCTCTTTTGACTTTTCTTCTTCTCATTTTCTCGTTTTCTCAACTTTACACGTAAAAAATACAAATACAGAAAAAAAATAAAAAACCGGACACATGACATGGAAAATAATAAAACAGTTTAAAAGCAGAATACAATACAAAATTAAATTAAATAAAATATAATATATATTAAGAATATTAAGTAACACTTTTTTCTTAAGCTCGCACACGTTACAAACATATATATGTATATAAAAAAAAATCAAATTTGACGCAAACAAACAAACATTTTTGCTTAAATTTTTAGCTAAGGTTGTAAGTACATACAAATGTTCAATTGTTCTCTCTGTGTGTGTGTGTGTGTGCGTGTGTGTGTATGGGTGTGTGTGTGCCGCAAAGTACATAAATGGAATGCAATGTTTTAGTTCGAGCGTGGGCGTGGCTGTGGGCGTACTCCTATTGCAATTAAACAATTCAAACTCGCTCTCTCTCGCTCTTCTATATGCCTGCTCGCTCTAACTAGTGTAAGACATCAAGGAATATAAATATAACAAGGACATTAATACGAAAAATGTGTGATAGAAAAAAAAAACACAATATGCCTGGGTAAACGTTCAAAACTGTGGAATGTGCTGCAATTGTGGACTGCATATATAATCCCAATATTATATATAATTAATGTGTATGCGTGTGTGTGTGAGTGTGTGTGTGTGTGTGTGAGTGTGTGTGTGCCTTTCGCATTATTGTTTTACTCTTTTGTTTTACAAATGCAAGACACCATCCTTGACATCGCTGGCCAGAATTGTGGACGCATTGGAGGCGGCCTGTTTGTGATGCGTCGACGGCGACGAGGACAACTGATGACTGTGTGTGGTTGTTGTGACTGTGACGACGCCGCCGGCGCCGCTCGTTGGGCTCTCGTCGAGCGTAACGCCAGTGAGGTCAACAATATCATCCTGATCCTCGTGCTCGAGCTCATCGGAGGTGTTCGTATGGTTCGTATGATGCGATCCACTGGACAGCTGGCTGTTGCGCGAAAAGGAGCCGCGATGCGTCGACGTCAGAGTGCGCTGATTGGCCGGCTTGACGGTAATGATCAAATTTGAGCTATTGGCGACCATCATATCGGTGACCTGCAGCAGTTATTTGGATTAGTAAATTATCGTTAATTGCAGCAGCTGCGTTACGGTCTACCTGATCCAGGGTCTTGCCGGCCACCTCGATGCCATTGACCTCGATAACCTCGTCGTTGACGGCAAGCAGGCCGGTGCTCTCGGCCAGACCGCCGGGCACCAGCCGTGATATGAATATGCCCGGCTGTTTCTCCAGGCCGCTGGCTGTCACACGCACCGAGGTGCCGTCGCGTATATAGAAGCCGAGCGGCTTGTCGCTGCCGTGCTTGAGCAGACGGACACGCCGATGCGTCTCCGGGACAATGTCGACATCGATGATGGCCGACACCTGACGGAAATCGTGCGGTATCGATATCGATGGGGCTTTGGTCTTAACCGGCGTATGGCCAAGTATGCTGCCAATTAGATTGCGCGGCTTCATCGTCCCAAAGCCGGAATACTCGTTCAGATCGTCTACAAACATATAAAATATCATCACTGTCTATCTCTCTCTCTCTATATAATCTATATATATATATATTTACGATGCCCACCTTTGCGCTGGACAATAACGCGCAGCAGCGGCCGCGCCGTTTTGAGTGCACGCCCAAAGTTGTCATCGTTGTTGATGGGCAACAGGTCGTTGTCGCGCGGATCAATGTAGAGTATTAGAAACTGTATGTTGGCCAGCTTGTGCAGCTGTTCGATGAGGTTGGCGAACTTATCGAAACTCTGCTCGGGCTCGTGACGCTTAAAGCTCCAGCGTCGGAATTCGGCATCGAACTATAACAAGGCAATGCGGTTAATTTCAATGAACTTGACGAAATTCTCATACATATGGCAACGCCGCCAACTGTTGCTGCACACAAACAACATTCAACAGCAGCAGCAGCAGCAGCAGCAGCAGCAGCAGCAACAACAACAACAACAACACGAACACCAACAGCATTGTGTACAATTTCGTGCAGGCATGAATCAGCGGTGCCACTGCCTCATATTAACCACAACGCAGCAAATTCATCCCAATATGCTGCTGCATTTTTACGCTGCTTGTTTTGGTTATTGGCTCACCTTTGATTTCACTTCAATTAGATTCGTTTCAGCGTTCGCTGCCGTCGCCGCAGTTGTGCTTATTTTATTTTTCGACATATTTTTTGCCCACTTCCCAATTCCCACTGCCAATTGCACACACAAATTCACAGCAACACCGACGCACAACTGATGCAGTGCGTGTTGTTCATTCAAGTGGCGTCGCGGCGCCAACCACCAGCAGTAGCCAAACGTTGAGTGGTTAAGGAAATTAAAATAATATTTTATAATAAATTATAATTCGAAAAAATCTAAACTAAAACTAAATTATGCGTTGGCGTTTGTGTAAAAAAACATCGAGACATCGCGATTTTTCTTGGAGCGATCGGCACCAAAGTTGTTGCATTCATGCATATCGATATATTTGAAAAGGTCAACTATAATCGTTGATAGATCTAAACAAAAATAGCTCTAGGCACATAAAAAAACCTACAAAGAGATTATTGCAAGTGAATTGCTTACATTTGTGCATCAAGTAAATCTAATAAATACAGCAAAGTTGTTTGAATTAGTACGCAACGTATAATTTATCGATATTTTTTGGCCTTTTAAAATACTAACTAACCACCGCCCCTTAATTGTTCTATACATATGGCAACGCCAATTGCACAATTGCATTAAACATAAAACATAAACAAGAGCTAATAAAATATATGTTTTGTCATCAAAACGTGTACATTTTGAAAACATATATATTTTGAATATAACTTCAGTTTATTTTGTTACAATGAATTCATACGAAATACTTTAGGAACTACTGCGGAACTGTCCAATTCGATAAGCACGAGCGGGACAACACTAGTGCATGCGCATGAAAGGAGTATAGATAGCTGCTTGATGGTACGGACCGAGTACACTTTCGCATACACTGCACATTATCAAAGAAGGAAATTAATAATAATTTGGACAACATCACAAATAATTATTAGAGCTTATTTTGCCAATTATCAAGCAAATATACATTGTCAGTGTCGAACACTGACTTTTGACACGACCAATTGACGGTGCGAGACAAGCGTGGGCACAGCATTGAGAAAAGTCGACATAGCCGACACTGTAGCGTATACCATACGACGAGGGTTTCTGTAAATGGAGGCTGTTTTGTGTTTTGTTGTTGAGCGTGAAGTGTGCAATTGAGTTGAAATTGTGTGTGCTTCTTTTTTTTTTTTGTTTTTTAAATGTTTCGAGAAGCCAATAACCAAATAGGAATACAAATCGATTTCAGTTTTAAGCATATACAAACAACTAACAAGCAGACAGTACGAGGCAGCCGATATAAAACGGGCGCAAATTGGAAAAACAGCAACGAAGACGAAAACGAAAACAGAGCAAAACGTTTTCTCTCTTTCCACCATACCTGCCATACCCCCTTACTCCCTTACTCCAACAGCACGAGACGCTGACGCGACGCCAGTGAAAATACAGTTAGTAGCGCTAAGCTTTTAAAATACGGTTCTCGCGGCGCCAACGAGCAGAGCAGAGCTTCAGGACAGTTGAGAGCAGTCATTAAGGAAACCTTGAGAGGCACTCATACATATACACAGATATCGACACACGTACACGCACAGCTACACATACACATACATACACCCACACACGCAGAGGCAGAGGCACGCACAAGCGGAGCAGCAGAGGCGCAGCAGAGGCGCAGCCATGAGTTCGGTAATGTAAACAAATAAAGCGTAACGTGAATTAAATGCTAAAAAAAGGAATTTTATTTTTGTTGTCCAAAATAGCAATATTCAAATGTGGAGAACCTGTCGCCGCAGACCATACGGCAGGTGATGAGGGAGCTGCAGGATATGGAGACAACACCGCCGGAGGGCATCAAGGTGTTGATCAATGAGAGCGACGTGACCGATATACAGGCGTTCATCGATGGCCCCGCCGGCACACCGTATGCGGTTGGTGTCTTTCGCGTCAAATTGACGCTGAGCAAAGATTTTCCACAGACGCCGCCAAAGGCATATTTCCTAACCAAAATTTTCCATCCAAATGTTGCATCGAATGGCGAGATATGCGTGAATACACTGAAAAAGGATTGGAAACCAGATTTGGGCATTAAGCACATATTGTTAACAATCAAATGCCTGCTAATTGTGCCCAATCCGGAATCGGCGCTCAACGAGGAGGCCGGCAAAATGCTACTGGAGCGCTACGATGATTACTCGCAGCGGGCGCGCATGATGACCGAGATACATGCACAGGTACGCAAGCAATCAAAATCTATACGTGTTTTGCAATTCATTTATCCTTATCCTTATCCCTTTGCCTTGGGTCATTGATTAGCCGGCCAAGTGCGGCGCTGGCGCCAGCGATGCCAAAGACGATGACGGACCCTCAACAAAGAAGCACGCGGGCCTCGACAAGAAGCTGCAGGACAAGAAAAAGGAGAAGCTGCTCAAGGAGAAAAAGCGCATGCTCAAGAGATTATGAGACGCATAAATATCGAGCAGCAGCAGCAGCAGCTAGCCGGAGCGACAGGCAGGAAAATTTATGTAGCAGCGGCCGGAGAATGGAGGAGCAAATATGTAGTTAAACGATTCAGGCTAGAAAACAACAACAACAACAGCAACAGATTATATATATATATATATATCTATATATATGTATGTATGTATGTGTGTGTCTATACAGCCAGCAGCAGGCATAAATCTACAGTGGAGCCGCAATAAAGCGAACAACATCCGCAAAACAACTTGGCACATAAAGATGACAACAACAACAACAACAACAAGAACAACAACAACAACAACAAATACCAACTCCAAAGAAAAGTGCATCCAGTTACATCAAAAACTAAAAGGAAAACAAAAAAAAAATATTATAAATATAATATATATATATATAGATAAAAAAAAAACAAAAAGCAAAAAAGGAAACAATTTGGTTGAGCCGATATTTAGTTTGTAGGCAAACGAGGAGGAAAACGCAAGAAAGAAAACTAAGTTAAAATTCATATGTCCTAATTAATTTAGTGCGATCCTTGCGCATATACATATACATATATATATATATATATACATATATTTTTTAAAATGCTTTTCGCGCTAACTTTAGCATAATTTATGTCTATGTAATTAGTTTAAAGATCTGTCCCACACACACACGCACACACATACGCCTACTTTTAGCAGCTGCACACACACACACACACACACACACACATGCACATGCACACTAAGCGAAAAACATCACCATACTTTTACCGTTATAGTTGATCAGTTTTATTTTTTTTTTATTGAATTACCACATAAAACATTTGAATAATTAAATTTGAATTGGAATTGTTTCATTTTGAAAATCGAAAGAAAATAAGCCACAAATTGTACTTAGCGTAAGTCATAATAAAAAAACAGCGCACGCACACACAAACACACACACACCCTTACAAAATGACAAGCAGAAATGCATAAAAAAAATAATACATAATACAATAATATAAATTTTGTCAAAAAAAAATGTCAACGAAATGCGCCCAAAATGTGTTTATAAATAGACGCACGCAATAATCGTTCTTTTTCCACGCATTTTCCGAAACGTTTTCGGTTCGATTTGACTTTCGCTTAACGGTTTATGGACACGTTTTGGCGCGCTGCGCACAAACGCCGTTACATTCGCTGTTCTAAACGTTTTTTTTTTAGGTTATGTACTTACAACAAGAAAAAGAAGCAGAAAATTCAAAAAAAAAAAACAAATATATATATATAAAAATTTGAAAAAAAAAATTATGTGCCCTTCTGATGATAATACCACAAAAAGCAAACATTTCGTATTGCTTAGCTGCTAATTCGAAAATCGAAAATCGAAAAACTAAAAAACAGCAAAAAAACAATCCTCAATTCAATTAACTCTCTGTAGTTCAAAATCCATAAGTTAAGTAAAGAAAAACAACAACAAAAAAGAAATTGAAACCTTTCGTTAAATTTGTTCGTCACACAACAAAAAGTGAATAAAATTTTATGGAACACACTAAAAATACGCGAAGAATATTTATATGATCAATAAGAATCGAGATTTATGACGTTTATATGTTTACAGTGAAGGCTCTACGAACGGATAGATTGCCTAACCTTTATTTTTTAAATCATTTTTCAATTTTCATAACATTTTTTTAGCATACTATCTTATCTAATCAGAAAACACGTTTTTCTGCTCAAGCGAGTTTTCACTGTACACATATGTACGTAGCGCGTGCCAAAACGAAGGCATTTCCGAGTTCCAATTGTTTTCAAGCCGGAAGAGTATTTTAAATAGTCGATTCTTCGAACCGCCAATGAGACATTGCAGCGCAGGTGTACGAGTGTGTGTGTGTGTGGGTGTCTCTCTCTCTCTCTCTCTCTCTCTGTCTCCCTCGCTCTGTCTATATTTTGTGCTCTGACTGGCAACGCCAACGCTTACGCCAACGCCGGGCCAACATTCCAAGCGGCTAACCTTCAGTCCAGCTCCAAAATTGTCGCAGCTCGACAGCAGCAGCAGCAACAAACAACAACAACAACAACAAGCTCCAGAATGCTTTCGCTCTCGCTCTCACGCTCTCTCGCTCTCTGCGATGCTCGCCTTGTATAAGAAAAACCTGATGAGGCGCAGCAACGATAATCAATGGCTGGCCAGTGTTGGACATTGCATGACAATAGCGCCAGCTCTCTCGCTCTCCGCGGAGAGCGCCAGTTATGTGGCTTACATTGTATATGAATGCCCGTGCCCGTTTGCTGCCGTGCTTCTGACAGAGCAGATGGACCGCAAAAGGTAAGCTTGTTGTGAATGTGATTTGCAGGGCGTGCTCGCTCAGAGGGGCAGCAACTCTGTCTGTGCTCGATCGACTGCGAGCGGGGAGCGGGCGCAGGCAGGCGTGCGCGCGCGCGCGCGCTCGATCGCCAATTCCAATTTGGCTGTGCGCGACAGCCAACAACAGCAGCCAGCAGCCAGCAGCTAGCAGTTAGCGAGCAGCAGGTAGATCAGTTGTGAATCTGGCACGGACGGACGACAACAAACCATTTAGCTTGGCTCGGAGCACTCGCAACGCGAAAAACGCGACGGCCAAAAACAAAAAAAACGAAAATTAACAACAACAAAAACGTTTTGCGCGCCTCCTCCAAAACCGTTCGCAGCGGGTACGTGCGTCTATGTGTATTGGTATTTATTTTGTGTCCGTGTGCGTGTGTGTGTGTGTGTGTGTGTCGCCATGTCGCGCTGCCCAGTTGCAACGTTTGTTGTTGTTTTGTGGTTGCGCGCGGCAGATAAACAAAAACAACGAAGAAAACACCAAAACACGCCCTGCTAATATAGCCATGTGTGTATGTGTGTGTGTGTGCGCGTGTAATTTGCATTGCTTATCGAACAGTTGATCGATGTCCGATAAATTGCAAATCAACAACAACAACAACAAAAACTGATCGAATTATAGGCTGGCCCATTGGAAAAGGGTACGGCAGGAGTTCGCGTGCCGGGCCCCCCTTTCCAATATTCGATACTTGCGACGCGCAACGGCGCGTGGAATGCGACAGTTATTTGCGCGCTCATCCGTTTTATTTGCCATTTTCGCAACATCTGTTTGCCAATTGGCCCAGGCTAAGCGCGTCTAAGCCAAAAGAAAAAAAACAACAAAGAGAAACACGCTTCAGCTGGCTTCTTATACATATTCTTCTTTGTATATTGTGGAACAGTGTGACCTTGCCAGGCTGCAGTTCAAGCCAGGGCCGCGTTCCTGCAGCTGCGAATCGAACTTTAATTGCGCATATTTATATATATCAATTCATATATGTACATATATACATATTTTGTTTTTGTAGAACGCGTACTTGACGTTGACATTTCGTTGCGCTCGTCGCACTTATTTGCATAGATGTCAGACAGACTGTCCGTCAATTTCCATATGCATATGTTAATATGTACATATATTTCCATGTATAAGCGTTTCTTTTATGCTTTTTACCGCTCACACACACACACACAAACACACACGCAGATTTTCTATAATATAGCGTGTGGGACGTTTCAAACTAAAAAAAAGTCGCGCAAATAACTCGTTCATTTCGTCATTTCCAGCAGTTGTCAATAAATATCTGTTATATTTGTGCACACATACATACATACAACGCGCGCGCGCACACACACACACACACACTTGCACACGTATGTAAATCCATATTAAACATCGCCTTGAAAATTTCTGTGTGTCGCATCGTAAAAATCCTCCAATTTGTGTTTTTTTTTTTTACATTTTTTTTTCCCAATTCGAGAACGCTTCAGTTTTGTATTTCTGCGTGGTTGTCGTTTTGTTTGAGCCAAATACGTAAAACTCATTTTGACCAAAAGCGTTTCATTTTTTTTGTTTTTTTTTCGTCAAAATATTTGCGCCGACTTTAAGAGTGGGCGCCAAAGCAGCCAAAAGCAATTACAGCTGAAGAATGTGAATGCCATTAGGGGAATTACCGCGTTAACAGCTTGCAGCTTAAAGCTAAATAACAGGATCGTTTTCTAACCTCACACTTAAAAAAAAAATAAATACAAACAGTTATTTTGCGTGCGTCGACTTAGCGAAGAAATCAACCATCAAGAGCAAAGCTTTTGGCGCGCGCCGCCTAAAAGTAGGCAGCATATTGTTAAGCATATGCAAATACAGTGAAAGCTCCGCCGAGCGAACTTCCTTTTGTACAACAAGGAAAACAACTTTATATGGCATTTTCACACATAGTTAAATTTGAATATTCAAAATAACTTTTTGCTCAAAATTTCATGTTGCCATATATAATATATTCCATATATATAAACAATTTTTGTAAAAAAAAAAATAAGTTTTTGCATAATAAGAACGAAAATTTGTTAAATAGGTCAAAGGAGCGTCCGAAAAATATGAAAAGAGATTTGAGCTAAACAAATCGACCGGAGCCTAACGCAAGGCAGCTGTGCGTCAAGAGAGAGAGCTTTCACTGTGAAGTAATTCGGCAAACACTCACACACACACACACACACGCATACAGACGCACGCAGAGCGCAAAGCGTGGGCGTTGTAGGCCGCTGGCAGGCGCCATGGCACTGAGCAAGACGAGCAAAACGAAAGCTGGCGCCAAAGAGGAGCAGAACGAACTGGTAAGTGAGGCAAAATGCAAAAACAATAACAAAGCGCGCGCACACACACACGCACAGGAGCATACTCTCACGCGTGTGTGTGTGTGCGCGTGAGGTGGTGGTGGTGGTGGCATTAGGCGCAGAGCTTTGGCAAAACAATGGAAAGAGCGCGCGCGCGCGCGCCCGCGTCAGCGCACTTGGCTCAACGCGACTCAATGCGACTCAACGAGCGCGCGCAACTCAACTCAGTTCAGGTGTAACAAACTAACGGTGCAGCTCGTGCAGCGCCGCAGTCGTCGACGCGCCATCGTATCGAACACGCCGCGCATATTGCATTTGTTTTGTTTTTTTTTCTATTTTGTTATTTTTTTTTTTTGTTTATATTTATATTGTATTATTGTTGTTGTCGTGCGACTTTGACTCGTTGTTGTTGTTGTTGTTGTGCATTTTGCATGCGGAGAGCGGCAATTAAAAGTTGGTTAAATATTAAATGAACTATGTAGTACATGCATACAAAAATCTAAATATAAATATATGCTAATGCTGTTGGTTTGTGTGTGTGTGTGTGCCTGTGACAGTTTTAGTTTTTAATTACATTACATTGTCGTGGCCCCAAGGCAAAAGTGTGACCACACACGCTTCAGAACTAATTGAGCGCACGCCAAAAGGGGGCAACGCTGCAGCGTAGGCAAATATTGCCCTTTTGCACACACACATACGCACACAGACACACATACGCATAAAAAATTCACCAAAACTGGTACATTAAAAATCCCTTGAGGGGAATTGATACAGGTACTTTAATTTTTCCTTTGCATATGAAATTTGTGCATACTTTGCGGTTTTTATAAGGATTCGTTTTTATTAAAAAAAAAAGAGCATTTGATTTAAATTGCATTTATGCAATATTTTTAATATTTTGCGGACACAAATGTTATTACCGCTACAAATTAATTTGATCAAATGGCAAATGTGCACACACACACACACACACACACAGATAGACAGTGCGCAGTGCACACTCTCCAAACATGACGTCTCCACTCTCCGCTCCGCTGTTCCAGCTTTAAGTGGCGCGCTTTACATGGCATACTACGTGCAAAAAATTAATCATTAAAACCGCCGACGTTGCTTTTGTTGTTGTTGTTGTTCGCCGTCGTTAAGTGCAGCGTTTTTCTAGTTGTTTGTGTTGTCGTGACATTTGTTGTTGTCTGTTTGGCTTTTTGTTTCTCTCCAATTTTTTGCTGTTGTTTGTTTTGCTTTGCTTTGGTTTGCTTTGCACCACTTTTGCTTGGGCCGCTTCTACTTGTTGCATAATCGCGCGTTGCGTATACGTAACGTGCGCCCAGCCAGCCTCAAACCTCAAGATCCTGCGGCTCAGTCGCTAAATGCGGCCCCAAAATCAAAAACCAAAAACCAAAACCAAAAACAACAACAACAAAATACAAAAATCAAAACGAAAGAAAATAAAAATCACAGCAAAAATATTTTCCCACCATTAAAGCGCGCGCACACACACACACACACACACGCGCACACACACACATGCATACATATACAAAATCACGCGCATTATTCGTACACAAAATGTACAAATGCTTGCAGCGCATAGGCGCGCGGTGGTGGAGGGGGGAGGGGTGGGGGGGGGGCATTAGAGAGGGGGTGTGCACCCACAAGCAGCGATTTTAGTCGGAGCTTGTGAATACCTTGTGTGTGTGTTTGCTTAACAATTGGGTAGCATAAGTCTCTATCCATGTAACGGGACAAAAGTTGAGTTTAGTTCCGCAAGTTTCGATAACTTTCCAGTATCGATAAATATCGATTGGCAGCGACAGCAATAAATGTGTTGGGTAGCTGCGTGCAACAGACACGCAGAATAATTGCATTTGCTGCTTAGATAGCTTGCGATCGATAAATATCGATTAATGGGAAATATTGAACAAAGTGTTTAGCTGGCAAAACAGACTCTGAAGGCTTGCTCTAATTTTGCCATATTCTTAACAAGTTTGCGTAGTTTCCGATAGCACACCATTTTTTCCAAATCGATAAATATCGATTTTCATCATACATATATACATATGTATATATGGCTTGCAGAATATAACACCAAGAGACTCTGCACTCCAAAGGCTGGCTCTGATTTGCTCCGTGCTCCCAACAAGTTCGTTAAGTTTCCGATAGCCTTACATATTTGCACAATCGATAAATATCGATTGGCAGCCTACGCATATTTTGGTTATAGCATCGGTCGAAAGTTTCTTAGCTCCAAATTTGGCGTGTGCTCGCACAAGTTTATTTAAAACGATTATGTTGTGCATTTGCAGTTAATCGATAAATATCGACAGTTATGAAAAAGTATATAGCTCGCTTCAAATTGAATATAGAAAAGACTTTGCAGTGCTGTGCTTAGGCTCCGGCTTAACATATGCAGCAAACGTTTGTTTTCCCTTCGATAACTTCTCATTTTTCTTGATATCGTTTTTGAGACCGATAATTATCGATTTGCAGTTGAAGACGTTCAACTCTTATATGGAGATGCTTTTCTAGTTTGTAGAGCTCAAGAATATTTTCCCCTTTTTGATAGAAAAGTTGCAGCCATGTGTGTGTGTGTGTGTGTGACGATTGCTCGCAGCTGGCTACAGGGTATCTGCTAGTCGTTCAGCGCTCGCTTTCGTGTTGTTGTTGTTGTTGTGGCTGCTGCTTGTGAAGTGTTTGCTTTTTGGACAATTTGTTTTTAAAGCTCTTGTTGTTGTTGTTGCAGTTGTTGTTGTTGTTGTTGTTGTTGTTGTTGTTGCAACAACAATGCTTAACCGTTATTTGGGATTCTGGCCGGGATTTGTGTGCGTCTTGAAATATTCAAGTGTTTGTTGTTTCTGTTTATTTTGTTGTTTATTTATTTTTTCGGTGGCCAACAACAATTCAATGTCTTTGTATGGCCAAAAGGCGCAAATTAGCAGCCAAATTGGCAGCAGTGGGCGTGGCAGCAACATGTGTGTGCGTGTGTGTGTGTGCGCGTGTGTGTGTGCATGTGTGTGTGTGTGTGTGTGTGTGTGTGTGTGTGTGTGTGTGCATGTGTGTGTGTGTGTGTGTGTGCGTGTGTGTGTGTGTGGGCACATTGTTGACCAGTGCGTGACTTTGTGGGCTCGCCTTGTTGCAAGTTGCAAGTTGCAACTGTTGCTGCCGCTGCCGCTGCCGCTGTCGCTGTCGCTGCCGCAGTCGCTGCCGCTGTCGCTGCTTTTGGGTCAAGTAAAAGGCATTTGCGACTGCATTTTGGTTTTCCAGTTCGTTTTTGGCAATTGTCATTTGGCTTTTCGTTTTGGGGCGTGGCAGCGGCTGACTCATGCCCCTGTGGAAACGTGGGAGGGGGGGGGGGGCTGGCTGTTGCCATGGCCAAAAGCAGCACCACAAGCCGTGTCCAAATCGAAAAAAAAATAAAATAAAACCAATCAAACTCAGAGCCAAAGCCAATGCCAAGCAAGTTAGAACGGCTGTAGCCGACTGCGACATGCTCTGTAAACGTTTGGTCACAAGGCAAAGCAAAAAAAAAAAGAAAAAAAAAGAGCTGGAACCGGTTCGTGAACCACGAGCAGTCAGTTCCAATCCATGCTTTCCATTATAACTAATGTGCCCCCCTTTTGCACTGTGCGAAGAGTGTAGGAAATAAGGTTCCCAATTTGTCCTATCGCAGCCGGCGGAAGTAATTACAAAAACGGCCAAATTGCAAGCACAATTTAATTGTTGTCGTCGTCGTTGTTGTTGTTGTTGTTGTTGTTGTGTCGGTCTGACGTCATGCGCATATTGATGGAAGATCAATGTTCCAATGATTCCAACGTTCCAGCGGCGCGCGCGCAGCCCAAATCAATCGAGCGCTCAGCGCGAACCTCAACACAAAAGGCAACAACAACAACAACAAAAGCTCACAAATTGATTGTTAAAACGTATTTATCGATTCAAGAATCGTTTCGCACACCAAACAAAAGCCAAAAGCAACAATAAATTAATTGTAAATTAAAACACAACAGCAACAAACACTGTGAAAACTTCTGAGAGAGCGCCGAGAGAGAGAGCGAGAGAGAGAGAGCGCAAGCAGCAGGTGCTGTGCGAATTTGTTTGCATTGGTGTAAAGTGAAGGAAGGACGGGGGGGGGGGGGGGGGTGGGTGAGTTGTGGTGCAACTGTTTGCGAGCAAAGCAAGGCAGGCGACCGACAATTTACAGTTGGTCAGTACGGCGCAGCTTAACCCTTAAGGGCGCCATTTTTTTCTCCTTTGCTGTTGCGCTTTTTTTGCTCCTTTGCTGTTGCGCAGTTTTTACTCCTTTGCTTTTGGGCGATTTATTTTCTATATACATAATCTTTTTGTTAAACAGCAACAAATGCTGCTGGAATTTGATGGAAACAAAAACAGTTAAGGCGCAAGAAGAACGGAGTTAAGAAATGCGTTAAGGAAAAGTGTGCACTCGAGGGTTAACGTTTGGTGCGACTAGGCGGGCAACATGCCGTCGCTTTATGTATTTGTCAAGTGTGGAGAAACGGCAAAGGAGAAAGGGGAAGGGGCAAAGTGCAAGGCTGCCGATAGTCCAGTGTGTTGCCATATCAATTAAGCTATTATTTTTGGTATTTTTTAATTGATGTCACTTGCAGCACATCTGGCAGCGCTTCACATTTAGCGATGGCCATTAAGCAACACGATTAATATGAAAGCTTATCGATAGGTTTGGGTGCGAAAATTTAAATGTTTCGAACCAAAACTGCAGCGTGTTTGTGTACCTTGGAGCAATGCTTTTAACACCTGTACAGGTATGTATGCAAATAAATACATACATGCTTATATAATGCTTTAGCTGGGCGCCAGTTTTGTAGGTTATAACTTTCCAAAGCTGGAACATTCTTTGCTTGTATTTCTTGGCCACGAAATATTTAATGCATAAAAGCAGACGTCATCGACTCCATGATGTATACATAGTATATACATATATATTCCGTCAAGTTGATCGAATCAATATATCATATAGCTGCCATGGGAATGATCGGTGGAAAAATGAGTTTGAGTTGTGTATGAACAACTTTTCTATTACTCAAGATATCTTGATTTATTCGAAAATTTCGTAACTTTGCTTTATTAAATATGCCTCCCCTCTATATATGTATATATACATATATGTATACAGTTATTTAGCTTGAGAGTTTTTCTCTTTTTTGTTTATTACACAAGAAAAGTATTTCGTCGCGAAAGGCAGCTGTACGAATGTTTCCAAACTAACATTATCTGCATGCTCTTACTCTTCTTCTTCTGCTCACGTACTTAAAACTAGGAGGGGGGGAGGGTGGGGTATCATAAAGTCACTCACAATTCCCCCCCCCCTCCCCTCTTTTGTGTGGGGTCATTCGTTTTAGTCCAACATGTTTTGTCTCTGGGCGTGACCTTTGGCCGCATTTAGCCGCATTTTGCGGTTTCAGTTTCTCAGCTTCTCTCGGTTTCTCTCAGCTTCTCGCGGTTTCTCTCGGCTTCTCTCGGTTGCTTTCCATTTCGGCGCCTTGAACTGTGCACGTTGCCCTTTGCAACAACTCGAGCAACCTTTTCTGGCCATGCATTTGGTTGTGCAATATTGAGTCCGACTGACCAAAAACTCAGATCTCGTCTGCCCTTCTCCTCCTCCCCCTCCCCCTCCTCCTCCTCCGCTCCGCTCCGGCAGCTTTGCTCAGCTGTGCTTTTTTTTTTTTATGGGCTCTTAACTTTATGAGCCGCTGTTTGGCTGAGACGTGCATGGTGAGGGGGGAGGGGGTTGGGGTTGGGGGGGTGCCTGTGTTGTGGCTGCAACGGGAAGAACCGTTTTGTTCTAAGCCTTTACGCTTGGCATGTTTTCAGCGCCACGTCCCTCTCCCACCCCGCCCCCTCCCCGCAGCAACGCAGCTCTTCTTTAGTTAGAAATCGCAATTTGATTTAAATACCCTGTAATCATGGGGCATGCAGACAAGAGGGTATATTGCAAGCGGGAAGAAGGAGGCTTTATCGACTCCATAACGTACAGGACTGCACTGTTTGATTGATTGATTGATTGATCGACTGATGCTGCTTGACGGATTGATTGTTTTACTGACCTACTGATTGATTGACTGACTGACCGACTGACTGACAGACTGAACGATTATGTGACTGATTGATAAACTGGTTTTACTGATTACCTGATTGATTGACTGACTGATGGAGCTTTTATTAATCGAATGACTGACTGATTAAACGATTGTTTGACTGACTGACTGATGAACCTTTGGACCGACCGATTGTTTGACTGATTGACGGACTCTCTAACTTATTGATTGCTTGACTGAATGCTTAACTGACTAGCTGATTAATCGATTTGCTGACTAGCTAATTGACCGACTGACTGACTGATTGACCGTTTGTTTGTTTGACTGACTGATGGACCTACCGATTGATTGACTGACGGACTGGTTGGTTGGCTTATTGACATAGCGATTGACTGATTGATTGAACGGCCTGATTGATTGATGAACAATGCGCAGCCTGACCCAAAATACGAGTTATCCGAGAGTTAAGTCTTGATTGTGTGTGCCTAGGGCAAGCAGAGCTTGTGCTGCTCGAGCAACTGCTTGAAGCCAGCTACAGGGTAACTGCAAGCACAGAACACACTCGACTCGACAGTCAAAAGTCGCCGTCAACAACAAACATTTCACTTGCAGCCGAATAGAGAGCGAAAGAAAGAAAACACGACGGAAAACAAATCAACAGCAAATTTGCTCGCAACGCCCACACGCTGTAGTTTTTTTTTTTTGTGGATCGCACGGATTGCGGTCGCGTGTCGCGTGTCGCGCGCTGAAATGTTTTGTGCGGCACATGAAATTCAAATAGCTGGCAGCGAAAGTGCAACCTTAATTAGTCAGCAGCTGGAGCAGGAGCGGGAGCTGGAGCTGGAGCTGGAGCAGGAGCTGGGCAACCGGCATTCGATGCAGTCAATGCCCCAAAAATTGAACGCCGCCAAATGAACGAATGGTGGTGATCCTTCTACTAGCGCCATGCACATGCAGCCAAAGCAGCAGCAGCAGCAACAACAACAACAGCCACAACAACAGCCACAACAACAAGAGCTCCTCGCCCGGCAGCAGCAGGAGCAGCAGGAGCAGCAATGGCAATCGCTCCTCATCGGCATCCACCGGCGTTACGGCCATTCCGGCCAGCTTGTATCGCCCGCCCGACGTCGGCAACACCTGCTGGAACACCTACGCCGCCGCCGCGCCCCCTCCTCCTCCTCCTCAACCAGCTGCGCAGCATCGCTGGCCTAGTCATAGTCATAGCTACCAGCGGTCAGAGCCACTGCCAGCGGCCGCTGCCAATGCTGTGCCAAAGCCGCCGCGCAGTTATCTACATGGCCACGCCCCTGGCCATGGCCACGCCCCTGCGCCGCTGGTCTTTCGCATCTACGCGCAGGCACAGCCACTGCCACAGCCACAGCCACAGCCACTGCCGCAGCCAACTGCCAGCTTTACTAACAAGAATAACAAAGAAATTAGAAAGAATTCGAGTGCGGACTATGTGCGTCACGTGACCCGCGTTAATTTCTACGACGTTGATACTTCGCAGGTCGAATTCGAGCCCAAAGATGATGACGAGAGCAACGAGGCAATTGCTAACGATTGCGATACAGAAGCTTTAACCAAAGAAGGTGAGTCCAAAAGATAATTGACTAAGCTGAAGATAAAAGTAGAGCTAAGACTGGGTTATGTTAAGATAAATATGAGTAGATATAGAAGATAGAGATACAAGTTGGACTAGGACTAGGACTAGGTTAAGGGCATGGATAATATTCCTTGGCATATTCCAAGAACAGAAGCTGTAGTCAAAGCAGCTGAGTCCCCCCAGAGATAGGAGAGGAGACTTAGGACACAGAGAGAGAGAGGTGGGATAAGATAAATATAAGGAGATATAGAAGATAAAGATAAAAGTTTGGATTGGGGTAGGTTAAAGGGATTCCTTGGGTATTCCAGAGGCACAGAGACAAAGATATAGATAAAGATAAAGATGAAGGTAAAGATAAAGATAAAGAGAGAAAGATAAAGATAAAGATGATAAAGATAAAGAGAGAGAGAGAGAAAGATAAAGATAAAGATGATAAAGATAAAGAGAGAGAGAGAAAGATAAAGATAAAGATGATAAAGATAAAGATAAAAATAAAGATAAACATAAAGATAGAGATAAAGATAGAGATAGATAGAGATAAAGATAGAGATAAAGATAGAGATAAAGATAGAGATAAAGATAAAGATAGAGATAAAGATAGAGATAAAGATAGAGATAAAGATAAAGATAAAGATAAAGATAAAGATAAAGATAAAGATAAAGATAGAGATAAATATAGAGATAGAGATAGAGATAAAGATAGAGATGAAGATAGAGATAAAAATAAAGATAAAGATAAAGCTAAAGATAAAGATAGAGATAGGGATAAAGATAAAGATGAAGATAGAGATAAAGATAGAGATAAAGATAGAGATAAACATAAAGATAAAGATAAATATATAGATAAATGTAAAGATAAAGATAGAGGTAAAGATAGAGATATAGATAAAGACAGAGATAGAGATAGAGATAAAGATAAAGATAAAGATAGTGATAAAGATAAAGATAGAGATAAAGATAGAGGTAAAGTTAAATATAAAGATAGAGAGAGATAAAGATAGAGATAAAGATAAAGAAATTCCTGGGGTATTCTATAGATAACGATAGAAGGAAGGAATAATGTGGTGGGGAATCATGGCATAGGGATTCCATCCAGGCTGAAAGGGTCTATGAATTTATGGGGAATTATTATTATTCTCAGCTACGCATATCCCACGTGGATTGTTGGAATTATATGTCAAGCATGAAAGATTCCATTGGTTGGATTGGAACATGTCTATGTTATAGGGAATAGGCAAAGTTAAATTGCGAAGAAAGGCTTGGGATAAAGATGGGAATAGCTGAAAGATATTGTGATGAACCAAGGTTGAGAGCGAGAAGATTCAGGTTTGGACTGTAGATATAGTATAGAAATAAACCTATATGAAATAATTAATATACGCGCAAGATATTGAACCTTAATGATTATTGCAAGTTGTTGTCATAGAAAAGTTTTAGGTAGGCAAACCTGATTTATGAACGAAGATAAGCTTGGGACTAGTAAGAAAAGCTTCTCCCTGCACAATTACTCATTGAACAATTTGGATGCCAAGTTGCAATTACGTTTCGATAATTAATCAATACATAAATAATTCGTCATTTATTGTTTACAATGCGATTGCATCATGGGTTGATTCTGATTCATGGACATTACGTATACGACTCGTATGTCAATCTCGATCCCCCTTCCCCTCCCCTCTCTCTCTCTCTCTGTCTCTGTCTCTTGCTGCATGTGAATTGTTCCCTTTCGCTGTGCATAATTTTGATCGCAGTTTTTCCGCCCGTGGCTATCTCGCTGTTTTGTTTTGTTTTTTTTTTTTGTATCGTGCTTTTTGCGGAAATCATAGAAAGTTTGATTTAATTATGTGATTAACATAGCACAAAGGCGCCTTTGGCTGCAGCAGCAGCAGCAGCAGCTACTTGTAACATTGTGAAAAAGTGTAAAAATTAGAAATAACAAGCAGCTACAAGCAACAAGCAACAAACAACAGACAACAAACAACAGCAAAAACAACAATGGCAAAATGGTAATGCAAAAGAAAATGTTTCAAGCACAAATTTCCCACGTTAGCAAATCATTAAAAATCAACAACAACAACAACAGCAACAATAATAACTGAAATAGGTGCACAATTTTGTTGTTGTTGCCTTTGCATATGTGCAGAAATTTAATAATTGCGGCTCACGGCTTGTTATGCCGCAACTCTACACAGCGTGCGCTGCATAAATCTGCATACTCTCCCCACACAAGCTGTACAAGCTATCACAAACTAAACTCTACACAGCTGGTAAAAAAGTTTCACAAGTTATTTGGCTCTAAGCTATCACAAACTAAACTCTACACAGCTGGTAAAAAAAAAGATTCACAAGTTATTTAAGTGGCTCTAGGCTATCACAAACCAAACTCTACACAGCTTAAAAAAGTTTCACAAGTTATTTGGCTCTAAGCTATCACAAACTAAACTCTACACAGCTGGTAAAAAAAAAGATTCACAAGCTATTTAGCTCTAAGCTATCACAAACTGAACTCTACACAGTTGGTATAAAATAAAGATTTACAAGTTATTTAGCTCTTAGCTATCACAAACTGAACTCTACACAGCTGGCTCTAGGCTATCTCAAACTAAACTCTACACAACTGGTAAAAAGAGATTCACAAGTTATTTAGCTCTAAGCTATCACAAACTGAACTCTACACAACTGGTAAAAAAAGATTCACAAGTTACTTAGCTCTAAGCTATCACAAACTGAACTCTACACAGCGGGTAAAAAAAAGATTTACAAGTTGTTTTGCGCTAAGCACGTTGCTCGCAAGCTCTACATGCGCATCAACATAACTCTACACTACTTGGAATGCATGATTCGCGAGGTCTACAGCTTCAAATGCAAAATTCTACACAGCTTTATATACATATATACGATTGAATGTATGCGTAAAAAAAACTCTACACAAATCGTGTGCCCTAAACATAAAATTCTACACAACAGTAAATAAATTTTAGTGGTTATGCAACTCTACACAACTGTTAGCACGCAGGCTTAAACAATACTCTACAAAATTTATATACATGATTTGCGAACTCTACAGCTCTAAACATGAAATTCTACACAACTCTTTAAATACGATTAACTGGTTATGCAACTCTACATAATTCCCAGCACATGTCTTGCTCATTCCACATGACTATATATGCATTACCAAAACTCTACACAGCTCGACATGCTTGTTCTTGTGCTCTACAGACCTAAATACCTGTAAATACATGATTCGCAAACTCTACAGCTCCAAGCAAAATTATATAGAACTCTATATACAAAACTCTACACAACTCTTCATACCTGATTTGCAAGCTTTACAGCAATGTTCAAAAAGATTTATGTAATATACAACTCTACATGTCTACATTGTTCTTTATATATAATCAAAACTCTACACATCTTCATAAGCATGATAATCTACAACTCTACAGGCAAGCGAGATTATGAACTTTTACAATGTTTTCTATACAAGATTCATAAAAAAAAAACAAAAGTCTACACTATATGATTGTGCAAAACCAAAAGTCTACACAGCTTGGCATAGAATATTTAAAAGTTATATTTATCCACAACATATCTCTACACAACTGTATAAATGCAAGACGCGCTTTAGCTCGAACAAGTCTCCACATGCAAATGCAACTCTACACAGAAAAATGACAATCTTTTCAGAAGCGTCTACAAACTCTACAGCTAAGTTGATTATTCTAAACACAAGTCTCCACACATCAAGAATCTCTACACCGCGCTATTGTCGAAAATCTTCATTGGAGAAATATTCGGTTTTGGGATCTTGCAATTAGATGGCAAAAATTTGCATAAGTTGCAGCAGGCGAAAGGAGGTCGTCGTTCAATTAGCATGTCGGACAAACAAAAGAACCAAGCAGGGAGGGAAGCGAGGGGGGAGTGGCTGCGGGGAAGGGGCTGGGGGCGTGGCGGTTGAGCAAGTCAAAGAGTTGGTTGACAGCGGCTGGAAGAGGCTGCTGCCTAGCCACTTAGCGTGGCCATAATTGATACCACAATTAGCCCACAATGAGTGGGGCATGTGCAACAAGATGTAATGAAATATGCGGCACAGAGGGGGCGGCAGGGAGGGGGGGCGTGGCAACATGGCATAAATAACGATTACATGTCATCGAGAGCGGGGCGACTGCGCAATCGATCGCAAGCCGATCGAACGAAACGCGCAACAATGCAAAACTCAAAAAAAAAATATATGTAAGAGCGTGCGTGCGTGGAGAGTGCACGACCGACAGTTACCCTGTAGGCAGATGTTAAATTTGACTTGTGCAACTCTCTCTTTTTTTGGGAGGGGGGGGGGGGATGTATTTATTAGTCGATAACTATTTTATTGTCGCTTTCAAGGATCTATCGATAAATATCGATTTGCAACTATGTTTTTTTTTAAGCATAACTCGAGAACTTTCAAAGCGACTTCTTCTCTAGTCTACATAGAGTCTAAGAGTATATCAGCTTTTGCATATCTAAACATACCCGAGCGAAGAAGAAGCACAGCTGCATGTGTGTGTGTGTGCAGCTTGAATGTGTGTAGCAGCAGCTGCATTGCAGGGTATCTCTTAGTCGTGCTGGAAGCGATTAGAACCCTCGCATTGGTTCGCTTTAATCGAATTAGTTTTATGTGTTATCTCAGGGTATCCGTTAGTCGTGCACTCCCGACTGGAGCACACTTGCCTACATGTGCACGGCCTCATTATACCCTAGAATATGGGCAAAGCAACTAAATTAAAGTTTGAGAGTGAATCGATATTCCTCCTCGCCCCCCTCCCCCCTCCCCCCACCTGCCAGGGTATCTGTTAGTCGTGCACTCCCGACTAAAGCACACTTGCTTGCATGTGCACGGCCTCATTATACCCTAGAATATGGGCAAAGCAACTAAATTTGAGCTTGAGAGTGAATCGATACTCCCCCTCGCCCTCTCGCCTCCCCCTCCCCCCACCTGCCAGGGTATCTGATAGTCTTGCACTCCCGACTAGAGCACACACACAGCCTCGTTATACCCTGCAATATACATTTGCAATGGGCAAAGCAACTAAATTTGAGCTTGAGAGTGAGTCGATACTCCTCCTCGCCCCCTCCCCCCACCACACACACAGCCTCGTTATACCCTGCAATATACATTTGCAATGGGCAAAGCAACTAAATTTGAGCTTGAGAGTGAGTCGATACTCCTCCTCGCCCCCTCCCCCCACCACACACACAGCCTCGTTATACCCTACAATATACATTCGCAATGGGCAAAGCAACTAAATTTGAGCTTGAGAGTGAATCGATGCTCCCCCTCGCCCTCTCGCCTCCCCCTCCCCCCACCTGCCAGGGTATCTGTTAGTCGTGCACTCCCGACTAGAGCACACACACAGCCTCGTTATACCCTACAATATACATTCGCAATGGGCAAAGCAACTAAATTTGAGTTTGAGAGTGAATCGATACTCCCGCCTCTCCCCCTCGCCCCTCCCCCCACCTGCCAGGGTATCTGTTAGTCGTGCACTCCCGACTAGAGCACACACACAGCCTCGTTATACCCTACAATATACATTCGCAATGGGCAAAGCAACTAAATCGAAGTTTGAGAGTGAATCGATACTCCCGCCTCCCCCCTCGCCCCCCTCGCCCCACCTGCCAGGGTATCTGATAGTCGTGCACTCCCGACTAGAGCACACTTGCCTACATGTGCACGGCCTCATTATACCCTAGAATATGGGCAAAGCAACTAAATTTGAGCTTGAGAGTGAATCGATGCTCCCCCTCGCCCAATCGCCTCCCCCTCCCCCGACCTACCAGGGTATCTGTTAGTCGTGCACTCCCGACTAGAGCACACTTGCTTACATGTGCACGGCCTCATTATACCCTAGAATATGGGCAAAGCAACTAAATTAAAGTTTGAGAGTGATGAATCGATACTCCCCCTCGCCCCCTCCCCCCTCCCCCTCCCCCCCATCTCTCAGGGTATCTGTTAGTCGTGCACTCCCGACTAGAGCACACTTGCCTACATGTGCACGGCCTCGTTATACCCTGCAATATACATTTGCAATGGGCAAAGCAACTAAATTTGAGTTTTAGAGTGAATCGATACTCCCGCCTCCCCCCTCGCCCCCCTCGCCCCCCCCCTTTCCCGCCTCCTTCCCCCGCAATCCCTCCTCGTCTCGTGCTATTTGTTTGTTTAATTGTTGTTGTTGGTATTTATGAATTGCTTGGCTGACTGTCTGGCAGTTCGCTTAGCTGATGCAATGCGGATATATGTACATACATATATAAGTAAAGGGAAGGGAGGGGGGGGGAGTTGGGGTAGAGGGGGTTGGGTACGATAATTTAAATAGCTTCGATCGAGCTGGGCCCAACTGACCGGAGCCAAGCCGCAGATCCGCCCTCCACCCGAGCAGCAGCAAAGGCAACATTCAATTTTCCAGCTTCTGCGTTGCGGGATCTTGTTTTACGGCGACGCCAACTGCGACGCCGACTGCGACGCCAACTGCGACGCCGACTGCAAGCTGCAAACTGCAACTGCAGATAAATTATATAAGCGACCTTTAATGGTCCAGCGATTTCTGCAGCAGCCGCCGTCGCCGTCGCCGTCGCAGTCGCAGTCACTTAAGAGCCAAACAATAAAAAGCAGACGAGAACAATTGAAGGCGGCCACAACGAAGCTCGAATACCCTTTATTTGGAATTATGAATTATTCCGCTTTGGTTTTTTTTTATTTTCCGTTCGTCTGAATGAACGCAAGGATCTCGAAACCTATAAGAGCTAGAGACTTGAAATTTTGGCTGTAGGTTCTCTTAGTGCTCGCGCAGATCGTTTGTTTCCGATAGTCGATAACTTGCCCCGTTGCCAAGTTTTCGATAAAAATCGATATCGAATTGCTGATTTTTTGAGCAATTTCGACAAATAATATGAGCTAGAGTTAGCAAACTTGACATGTAGCTTCTAGAATAGTATAAATGTATATTAAGTATCTTTCATTTTATACCGATCTGCAGTTGGAGGAAGGGTATCCCCTAGTCGAGAGCTGCCGACTAGAAGCTCCTGCTTGTTTGCGATGATTTAACGACTTTTCTAGCAACTCGATCAGCTGTTTATTTAAAGTAGCGCTACTTTTGCCACACACATTTGTTCGTCAACCAATGGAAGAGCAATATGTGAAATTTGAATTTGCTTTTAGTCTGGTCAGGCATACCCCATAGACACCTATTTGCAATGGGTATGCAGGCTATGAAAAACATTTTAACAAAGCCTGTCAAAAGCTGACATAGATCTATGTGTGTGTGTGTAAGTGTGTGTGTGTGTGTAAGTGAGTGTGAGTGTGTGACATGTGTCATGCTTAAATCATAATGCCCTCGGTTAGGGTATATTTGTGCATGAAATAAACAAGTCAGTTTTTGTTTTCATTCAGTAAATCTTGGACACAGACATCGTCGGATGTCCGTGCTCAATGCTTTGCTCTGCGGCTCTGTTGGCGTCACAGGTTGCCACACACACACACACACACACACACACACACACACACACATACACTAACACACTAGAGACACACTCATGGTACAGTTAGTCGGAGACGAAGTTGGACTTGGATTACGTAATTGGGCGAGCAGCTAAGCTAACCAAATGCGGCAGCCACTCAGCGAAGCGCCTCGTTATTTTTGTTGCCGCTTCTCTTCCCTCTCCCTCTCCCGCTGCTTCTCCCTCTGCCGCTGTTTCTTCTGCTCTATGGAAATGCAAAATGCACTTTATCTGCATGCAAATCACGAGTCGCAAATGGGGTTTTTTTTTTTTTTTTAAGGCTTCGGCTAGGTGTTGCAATCAGAATATGCAACATGGCTGCGACTGGAGACGGGCGCAGGGGGCAAAATGTTGAACACACAGGTTCATTCATTCGGAACTAGTTCGCCGTAATAGCGCTCATAAACTTATCTTAACGCCAACTATTTATGCCCCTCGAGCCACGCTCTTTTAGATATCAGGTAGGCTTTTTTTTTCTTTCTTTCAATTTTTAATTAATTGCTTATACTCTGAGGTACTTGAGGGGGCCCAGCTTTTTGTTGCTTTTGTTGTTGAGTTTGTCGTTTTAAAACAAGTAAGAGTTTCTAGTTGGGAGCTCCCGACTAGGGGATACCCTGAAACCTCTTCTTCCAACAGGCGATAGGCATAAAATGAAAGATACTTTATATATATATTTATATACTATTCTAGAAGCTACATGTCAAGTTTGGTGACTCTAGCTCATATTATTTGTCGAAATTGCTCAAAAAACAGGATTTCGATATCGATTTTTATCGATTACTTGGAAGCGGGTCAAGTTATCGATTATCGGAAAGAAACTCGATCTGCGCGAGCACTAAGAGGACCTACAGCCAAAATTTCAAGTCTCTAGCTCTTATAGGTTTCGAGATCCCTGCGTATATACATACGGACGGAAGGACAGACGGATGCTGATCAAGAATATATATATATACTTTATGGGGTCGGAGATGCTTCCTTCTGCCTGTTACATAAATTCGCACAAATACAATTTACCCCTTTTACTCATTTTCAATGGGTTCAGGGTATAAAAAAGAGGAAAGTAAGGGTATCTGTGGCACATCGAAGACTTGATACCCTTGCAGACATTTGCCTTACGTTTTGCTGATATGTGAGAAAAGTGAAGCTCGCAAAGAGAATATTTTTTGTCATACATCAACTCATTTGTCGACCGATTCTTTTCACATTTCTATATAAAAAAGTAGTGTAATATTGAAGAGACCTGCCTCATATAAAAGCAGCATAGTTCGCATAGCTATATGATATAGCGGTCCGATCCGACCAAAAAAAATATGTTCAGCCTAGGAGGAATCGAGTGAATATTGACTTTCTTTTTTTCGTTTCTCAAGATATATGCATATTGGAAGGGTATTTAAAGTAAGCATGTTAAGAATCGATTGAATATTGAGCTATTTTTTTCGTTTCACTAGATATCTTCACCTTAGGGTATTTAAACGTCGGCTTGCCAAAGAAAGGCGTTCATCATTGGAAGAATAGTTCGAAGAATAAGTTTCTCAAGATTTCTTCAACTTAGTAGAGTATTTAAACTTCGACGTGCCAAAAATATAGGCGTACATCTCAGGCAAAAATCGATTGAACATTAAGTTATTTATTTCTTTGCTCAAATTATCTTCAATTTTGAAGAGTATTTAGGCTTCGGCGTGCCATTGAGAGTCGTACAGCGTTGGAAGAATCGTTCGAAAAATGAGCTATTTTTTCGATTCTCAAGATAGCTGCAACTAAGAAGGGTATTTAAACGTCGGCTTGCCAAAGAAAGGCGTTCATTATAGAAAGAATAATTCGAAGAATAAGTTTCCAAAGATTTCTTCAACTTAGTAGAGTATTTAAACTTCGACGAGAGAGAGAGAGAGAGAGAGAGGGAGAGGGAGAATTGCTCAAAAAGCGCTCACAAAGAAAATTAACACGAGTTTGCGCTCGCTCTCTCTCCCTCTCGCTCTCTCTCTCTCTCTCTCTCTCCCTCTCGCTCTCTCTCTCCCTCTCCCTCTCCCTCTCGCTCTCTCGCTCTGTTAGCGTTTTTCGAAGCCCGCTTTTGAGCAGCGCTTTAAGCAAGCTTTAAGCGAGCAGGCGAACGCTTTAAGCTGCCGCCGCAAAGTATGCAACGCAATTGAACGCAGCCGCTTTTTGTTTTTTTTTGTTGTTTCGATTTGCAGAGGAATGGATAACGAAGCGCAAAACGGAGCTAACGACAACAAGACAAATCGAGACGCGCGTAAAGCGGCAGGTGAAGCTGCAGGATGGCAAAGTGATCGAGGACTCCGGCCCGATTGTCTCCACCAACACCACCGAGGACACGGACAAACAGGAAACGGAAACAACCGAGGTGAGTGCCCCACATTGCCACATCCCAACCACATCCCAACCGCATCCCAAGCAAGCCAATGCCAACTCCACTCAATTGTGCGCATTACAGAAACGCGACCTGGGCCTGCCCGACGAACTGGATGGCAAGGCGCAGCTTATAGACGCCGCCGCGCTGCAGGCGGGCGCCGTCAACGAGACGCAGCTGGCCCAGCTGCAGGAGGCGTTCGGCATCGATGGCGGCAAGCTGGTGCGGCGCATGGTGCCGCGTCCCGTCGACGGTCTGGTGCGTCAGATCGACGACAAGCGCACCATTTCGCACGAGGAGATCAAGGACTATCAGGAGACGCAGGACGTCAAGCACTTGGGCGACTTTACCGACGAGGTGAGCAAATATCTTACAACTTTGCAGGCGGCGGCAGGCGGCGCTCTCGTAATCCGAGACGGGCGCAAAAAAAAACCCAAACCGCCAATTGGCATGCAAAATAACTGAAAATCAATTTGGCGTGAAAAAGAAAAGCAAAAAAAAATAGCAGCTGAAAAACAAGTTAGCATGCTTCAGTTGACTGTTGCTACGACGCCCAAATACCCTGTAAAGTAAGCCCGAAAGCATGCATGCAACATGGCGGAAGATAGGAAGGCGATAATTTGGCGATAAGTAGGCGATAAGCTGGGGATAAATAGGCGATAAGTAGGCGATAAGTTGGCGATAAGCTGGGGATAAATAGGCGATAAGTAGGCGATAAATTGGCGATAAGTTGGCGATAGTTGGCGAAAAGTAGGCGATAGGTGGGTGATAGGTTTGCGATAGGTGGGCGATAGGTTGGCGATAATAGGCGATAACTTGGCGATAAGTAGGCGATAGATGGGCGATAGGTTGGCGATAAGTAGGCGATAAGTTGGCGATAAGTAGGCGATAAGTTGGCGATAATAGGCGATAACTTGGCGATAAGTTGGCGATAAATTGGCGATAACCTGGCGATAAGTTGGCGATAAGTTGGCGAAAAGTAGGCGATAGGTTGGCGATAAGTAGGCGATAAGGTGGCGATAAGTTGGCGATAAGTTGGCGAAAAGTAGGCGATAGGTTGGCGATAAGTAGGCGATAAGTAGGCGATAAGTTGGCGATAAATTGGCGATAACTTGGCGATAAGTTGGCAATAATTTGGCGATTAGTTGGCGATAAGTAGGCGATAGGTTGGCGATTAGTTGGCGATAAGTTGGCGATAAGTTGGCGATAAGTAGGCGATAGATGGGCGATAGGATGGCGATAAGTAGGCGATAAGTTGGAAATGAGTGGGCGCTAAGTTGGCGACACTTTCTGAGCACAAAAAATAATGCCTATCGCCTGGCTTTCGTTAGTTCTCCCATAGGCAAAGTTGCTTTATTTTTAACGCATGTATCGCCTGGAAGATAGAAAGGCGTTGTCTTTTGCACTTCAAAGCGAAACTTTTTGAGGAGTTGGAAAATGTATCGCCTGGGAAGATAGAAAGGCGTTTTCAAGTTGACAGATAAACCTCTTTTTGTGTTTTCTTGTTGTCTTTTCAATGCTATCGCCAAATGCTCGCTGCGACAGTTAAAAGGGCGATACCCATCGTATTTTGAAGAAGGTTCGATATGGCTCGATTGATTGGACAGTCGATAATGTTCAAATAAAATCGTTTTAAGGCCAGCTCAGCTATGAATTATAGAATTATAGAATGGAAGATATGGAAAAAATATTATAGTAGTCCGATATTAATAAGAAAATGTCAGAATTGGCAAAGAACGTGAAAGAGGCAGAAAGATCATGAAAAAAAGAAAATAGAAGAAGCTGATTTTTTAACTTCAAATTCCTATATGATATAGTGGTCCGATCCGAACGATTCTCAATTCCATATGTAATGAGAAGAAACAAAAAGATAGGCAAAAAGACGTTAGCCACGCGTCCATTTGATTCCAATTGAGAGTATAAGTATATATATATTATGGCTAAAAAGGGTAAAAAGGGTTTTATGTATTTGTGCAAATGTATGTAACAGGCAGAAGGAAGCATCTCCGACCCCATAAAGTATATATATTCTTGATCAGCATCAACAGCCAAGTCGATCTAGCCATGTCCGTCCGTCTGTCTGTCCGTCCGTCTGAATGAACGCAAGGATCTCGAAACCTATAAGAGCTAGAGACATGAAATTTTGGCTGTAGGTTCTCCTAGTCCATGCGCAGATCGAGTTTGTTTCCGATAGTCGATAACTTGCCCCGTTTCCAAGTTTTCGATAAAAATCGATATCGAAATCCTGTTTTTTTGAGCAATCTCGGCAAATAATACGAGCTAGAGTCGCCAAACTTGACATATAGCTTCTAGAATAGTATATATATATATCAAATATCTTTCACTTTATACCTACATATATCGTCTGTCGGAAGAAGGGGGTTCAGGGCCCGACTAGAAACTCTTACTTGTTTGTTTTTTTTTTGTGATGTCTGCTCAACTTGAATGAATGAAAATCGAAATATTTTTCAATTTGTCGCTAGAATTTATGCTCAGGCTAATGATAGCCCTTTGCTGGCATTCAGCGCATGCAGGGTATGCGCAAAGGTAACAATGCCGCTGGCCAGCAACCAGTTGTTGTTGTTGTTGTTGTTGCTGCTGTTGCTGCTGCTTTAAAGCTCATTCGAAAGTTAAAGGGGAGCTGCTGTTGTTGTTGCTGTTGTTGTTGTTGCCGCAAGAAGCTGGCTTGCTGCATCCGAAGCTGTTGCTGCTGCCGCGTTCAGTCGCCGCCGAGCGAGCGCCGAGAGCAGACAACGACTCGTAGCACGCCGAACGCGTCGCGCCTCAGCGAACCAGCGCGATTTATACACCTTAAATCTTGATCTTAAGTTTTAGTTTTAGTTTTAGTTTAGCTTTCGTCTCTCGCTCGCTCGCCCGCTCTCGTACCCATTGTGGCTGTGTTTCTTTCTTTTTTTTTTTTCTTTTTTTTTGTTTGTTATTTTTTGTTGTTGTATTTTGTCCGCGTCCGCACGCCTGTGATTTAGCTAATAATCGCGCTCATGCCACGCTTAGTTTTAGTTTCGGTCTCGTAATTAACTAAAGACTCGACTGGCAAAGACAACGCGAGAGAGAGATAGAGAGAGAGAGAGAGAGAGAGAAAATTAAAAACAAATTAAAAATCAAAACAACACAAAAAAACTACATTTGCTTTTGTGCGTGGGGCGCTAAACGATTGGCCAACGGCAGCGCGCAATTTGCTTAATTAAACCAGGTGCGAATATGTCTATGTTATGTGTATTATGTGAAACATTTCATAAGTTGGCAAAAACAAAGCGGAAAGAAAATATACATACATATAAAGAGATGCATAAAGGTGCAAAAAAACGAAAGACTTGGGCAACAAACTTGATTGCAGGCACTCAATGCAGCCGTTTGTGTGTGTGAGTGTGAGTGTGTGTGCGTGTGTGTGTGTGTGTGTGTGAGTGTGTGTGGTATAAGCTGCAGCAACTGCATTTGAAAGTTCTATATAATCCAGTTCACTTAACTAGCCAAAGACTTAGGCAACAAACTTGACTTAAGGTTTTTTGTATATGCATATGAGCTCATGTGTGTGTGCGTGTGTGTGTGTGTGTGTGTGTGCGTGTGTGTGCGTGAGCGAGTGTAGCAACTGCAATTCCATTTAAAAGTTCTATGATATCCATTTCAAAAGTAATCCCAACAAAAATAGATGCTAAATGAAAGACTTAGGCAACAAACTTGACTTATGTGCGTGCGAAAGTTATTGGAAATCCATTTCCATAGTTATTGAACTAAACGAAAGACTTGGGCAACAAACTTGACTGGCGGTCATTTATAAGTGCAGAGAATAGCTGCGAGTTCTTGCATTGGCTGGCCCAAACGAAAGACTTAGGCAACAAACTTGACCAGGGTCTACCTATAAAGGTAGCTACATATATGCGTATATATACATATATATGTGTGCTTGGTTTAGCTAACAGCTCCTCCCCCCCCCCCTCACCCCCAAAAAGACTTAGACAACAAACTTGACTAGTAGTTGAACAAAAAGAATTACCATGTGTTCAATTTCATAGAATGCCAACAAGCGGAACGAAAGACTTAGGCAACGAACTTGGCGAAGAGCTATTTATAAATGAGCAACAGCTTCCATTTCGGAGCGCCATTTCGATTTAAATGGGATGGCCAAAACAAAGTTGGCCCAACTAAAGACTTAGGCAACGAACTCGATTTAGGGTTACTAATTGGAGTGGGAGTGTGTGTGCGTGTGCGTGTGTGTGTGTGTACTTGCAACAACAGACTTCTATGTGAAACATTTCATAAAATGCACTAAAAATAATTATAACCAAACGAAAGACTTAGGCAACGAACTTGATTATAAAATTATTGTATACACCCGCAGACATATATATATAGGAAATGTGTGTTCTTGTGTGTGTGTGAGTGTGTGTGCTTCTGGCAACTAAGGTTCTAAACAAAAGTTGCTTGCAACAAACGAAAGACTTAGGCAACAAACTTGACCACAAACTTCTATCTATATAAATGAGTGTGTGTGTGTGTGTGAGTGTATGTGTGTGTGTGTGTGTAGGGCAGCAGCTGCCAACTTCTAATTCCATTCAAAATTTAGTTCATAAATTTGCTTGCAAATAACGAAAGACTTAGGCAACGAACTTGACAACAGATACTTTATATACCACAAATATGTTTGTTTGTGCGAGCTAACAGCTTCTAGCTCCATTTGAAAGTTCTTGTGCGGCTAACCAATAATTGTGCGAACAACTTAGAATCTGCCCTATGTATTGCCCAAATCCCCCCACCCCCCCCCGCCCCTCAGCCCCTCCGCCCCCCCTCACCGCGTTGCCGGCGCAACGCATTGGAGCAGAGTTGGGAGCATGTCTTTAAACCGGTACTTGGCAATTACCCAGGCAGCAAAAGGTTGTGTACCACAGCAGATGATGTTGTACAAGGCATACACACACAGCTCACACAGACACACACACACACACAGGCACACACACAGGCACACACACACAGCTGAAGACCTGTTCTGGAGCCCAGTTTAATCAATAGACTGCGGCTGCTCCTGCTTTGTCTGCGGTTTGAGTTAACTTGGCTTGGCTTGGCTTGGCTTGGCTTGGCTTGGATTCTAGGCGTGTCTGCAGCAGGTCCATGAACCTAACTACACACACACAACCACACACACACGAAGTTGAAGCTGTGTGTTTTGTCTACAAAATATTTGTTGGAATTTCGAATTTGAATTTTAAGTTTAAATTTTTTGTTATTTGTATGTACTTCTTGTCTGCCAGTGTGCGTGCGTGTGTGTGTGTGTGTGTGTGTGTGTGTGTGCGGGTACTTGTTGCCTGGGTAAACTTGTTTCTGCTTTGCGCCCAGTTGTGCCCACATTGACTCGCCACTCGCACTCTAATCAGCGTATGCCAATCTCAGCCCGAAACTCCAGCTCGATTGCTGACTCTGGACTGTGTGTGTGCGTGTGTGTGTATTGGTCAGTTGCAGCTGCGTTGGCGTTGGCGTTGGCCAACGTTAACTGAATTACAATAATAATAAACATAATAATCGAACGGGCTTTGGGGCCCAGCGCCTAGGCCCGAGGTTGAGCAACTCCCAAGGCAAACAGGTCTGCGCGAAAAGCGCACGCACAAAGCCGCAGACGGCGTCGCAGCAGCAGCCGCAGCAGCAGCGGGCAAAACTCTGCAGCTTGGCTCATTTCTCTTTTGTTTTTTTTTGGTTTTTTTTTTGGTTTTTTTTCTTAGCCACTTGGCATGCCAGCAGCCGCAATTCATTTGAATACCTTCGAGCGGGCCAAAGCGTTTCTCGAATCGAAATTATGCCTCGAACAGCGCTTGTATATATATGTGTGTGTGTGTGTGTGTGTGTGTGTGTGTATTGGTGTGTGTCGTGCTCAACTCCACTTTATGCCACACACTCCACTCTTAACATTAACTTTTGGCCAAAACCGAAACCAAAACCGAAGCAACAACAAAATTTAATTTAACCAAAAAAAAAAAAAAACGGCTTTTCACATTTTTGCCCAATGACAAAGCTCTTGGTTATGCCCCCCCCCCCCCCCCCTTCCCCTACCCCTACCCCTCCTCACCGTCTGCGTCATCACGACTTCATCTTGGCCATAAACATTTATCATGATCTTCATTGGCGCCACGTGAAAAAAAAGAAAACAAAAAAAAAAACAAAAGACAACCTCCGTAACAGAAATCGCGCCTCTGCTCCGCCCGCCCACAAATCCATCAATAGCCAAAACCCAACGCCATAAAAAGCTTGAGATCTCTTTTGATTTACTTTTCTTTTTGTTTTTCGTATACCCTACACTAATGAGTAATTATTGGATGTGCCCCGTGTCTGAATATCAACACATTTAACTCGGCTTCGCCGGCAGCTGGAGCCACGAAATTTGGCATTGAACCTCATTGAACTCGTTGATACCATCAGCTAGACTTGTCCCAGTTTAAATGTGGACTCTCAATAGTTGAAATGATATATCTATCATATATATATATATACACATATATCATATATATGCCTAGGTAAAGTTTTTATGGGCTGATAATCATAATTTGCACGCATTTTTAGCAAAGCTATAAAGCGCGTGATTGCTGAGCTGACTTAAGTTAAGTTTCTTCTTAAGTTTTCTTTCTTTTCCAATCATAATTCCTATAACAGTGCGATATAGCAATAAATCTGTCCCTTCTAGTGAAGCGTTCAGATATGTTTTAGGGGCAACTTTTGGTTAGAAAAGTTTGATAGAAAAAAAACGAAAATTGCTTTTTAACTGCAATAAGCAATATATAATCTTGTATATATATATATATATATATATATACTGACGGATATTGCCCGGCCTTGTCCGTGCAACATTTTTAAAAATTTTAGATATTATCGTTGCACTAAGTATAGGCCTAGGCCTAGGCAACTTCTATTTCAAAATAGGTTTTAAATGCATCGAATAAAGAAGCAAGTGTTGGCCTGAGAATCTTAAAGCTGAAGAATATCTATATATATATATATATATATATATATATCTATATATACATATATATATATATACTGTATCCATATACCTTATATGCCTCAGAGTACTTTTGCTATGTGCTAAACATTTTGTTACCAAATTCGAATACCCTCTAAGAAAGTATGCGTTTGGTTTTATACCTTTTGCAGAGGGTATTATAATTTGGTCATGAAGTGAGTAACGCATAGAAGAAGACACCTGCCCATTCCAAAAATTATATATAGGTATACAGTCTGGATCAGGATCAGCAGCCGGATTGATATAGCCATGTCCATCTATCCGTGCCTTCGTCTGTTTCTTTCTATGCGAACTTGTCTCTCAATCTGAATTCTTTCAGGCAGAGCATCTGTTGGATCTGACCTGATCGGACCGCTATATCATATAGCTGCCATAGGCACAATCGGTCGGAAAGTAGGTTCTTCTATGCAAGACTTTTTTGTCTAACGAGATATCGTTAACAATCTCGCCAGTTATAGGTTTCACTATGCTCCGCATATACATTCAAAATCATATCAACATCGGGCCACAATATCTGATACTATATCTATGCACTATATATATATATATATATATATATATATATAGATAGCTGGAATAGGATTATTCGGTCGCAACGTAGGTTCTTCTTCCATGGAAAACAGTTTTATCAAGATATCTGAGCCAAGTTCGGCATTTATAAGTTTCACTCTGCTCTTCATATATACTATATATGCCGAAATCAAATCAAGATCGGAGCACTATATCATATAGGCACGATCTGTCTGCTTACATATATGCATTATGTATATACATATATTTGAATCAAATTCTGCACTCTTCCCACATATCTGTCGGCGAAGGGTATCAAATGTTCGGCGTGCCGCAGATACCCTTTGCCGCTGCTCGCCTCCAGCTGGACTTGCCCATTTATGAAAACTTGGCATCTCTTTTTTTTTGCGTGCAACCAAACACTTTCAGTTTCTGGCGCCGTTTTGCAGGGTATTTGAGCGCTTTTACTTTTCGGTGTGTGGTTGCTTTTTTTTTTTTTTTTTTTTTTTTTAGCTGCTTTAATGGAATCGTGTCCATCGATCGTTCAATGAGCAGTCAAAGCTTCATGTTATTGTTGTTTTCTGTTGCTGACATTCAAGTTTTTCAGCTTCAAGCTACGAAAAAAAATAAAATAAAAACACTTTCTACGTGCGTTACCGTTAAACAAGGTCGCCGACAACAACAACGACGAGTTATGTTTAACTGAATCTGGCTTTGTTTTGTGGTCAGCTGGTGCAGATGCTGATGGATCCACAAGCGGCGGCCAGTTCCAGCGATGCGTGCGTTTTGCCTGTCATCCGACCGACTCCCGCCGCAAGGGAGCCTGACCTTGACGCAGTCGTTGCTGCTGCTGCTGCTGCTGCTGCTTCTTCTTCTTGCTCAGGTGTTGCCCGTTGTCGCATTCTTACCGTTATTTTCCATTTGCATGCATTCAGTTTCTATTACCATACCCTGAACCCATTCAAAATGCCTAAAAGGGGTATTTTGTTTTTGTGCGAATGTATGTAACACGCAGCAGAAATCGTCGGTCCGTCTGTACGAACGCAAGGATCTCGAAACCTATAAGAGCTAGAAACTTGAAATTTTAGCTGTAGGTTCTCCTAGTGCCAGCGCAGATTGAGTTTGTTTCCGATATTCGATAACTTGACCCGTTTCCAAGTAATCGATATAAATCGTTATCGAAATTCTGTTTTTTTCAGCAATTTCGGCAAATAATATGAGCTAGAGTCACCAAACGTGACATGTAGCTTCTAGAGTAGTATATATATATATATCGAGTATTTTTCATTTTATACCTATCGCCTGTTGGAAGAAGAGGTATCCCCTAGTCGGTAGCCGCCCTAGACTAGAACCTCTTACTTGTTTTCTATTATTATTTTTCGACAGCACTTGCAAAACGAAATGTGGTGCATTGTGGTTTCTGTCTTGCTCTGAATACCATACCAAGTGTCTGTGTGTGTGTGTACGAGTGTGTGTGTGTGTGCGTGTGTGTGTGGCAATTGCATGGACTTGCCGCAAGAAGCACTCGCAGACGCATCGACCATGTCGATGATGCAACCCGATCAGCATTCAGCGTGCTGTGCAAGAGAAAAAGAACAATCAAATGTTAGAAAATTGTTGACTTCAATTGTTTTGTTTCTCGCTTTTCTCTTTGTTCAAATAGAATCTTCTATATATACATTTATATAAGTTTTGACCAGCTGAGTTAACCAGATAATCGACTTCTCGACACACAATAACTGAATTGTTTTCCAAACTTTGGTACGAGCAAGCAGGCATATCTAATACCCTTCTAGGCGTTTGCCTTTGGCAGATATGTGGGAAGAGTGCAGAGTTCAGATTTCTTAATATATAGTATATATATATGCCGAACTTGGCTCAGATATCTTGATAAAACTGTTTTCCATGGAAGAACCTACGTTGCGATCGAATAATCCTATTCCAGCTATCTATATATATATATATATATATGGTGCATAGATATAGTATCAGGTATTGTGGCCCGATGTTGATATGATTTTGAATGTATATGCGGAGCATAGTGAAACCTATAACTGGCGAGATTGTTAACGATATCTTGATAGACAAAAAAGTCTTGCATAGAAGAACCTACTTTCCGACCGATTGTGCCTATGGCAGCTATATGATATAGCGGTCCGATCAGGTCAGATCCAACAGATGCTCTGCCTGAAAGAATTCAGATTGAGAGACAAGTTCGCATAGAAAGAAACAGACGAAGGCACGGATAGATGGACATGGCTATATCAATCCGACTGCTCATCCTGATCCAGACTGTATACCTATATATAATTTGTGGAATGGGCAGGTGTCTTCTTCTATGCGTTACTCACTTCATGACAAAATTATGATACCCTCTACAAACAGACAGACAGAGGAACGGATAGATGATTTAGAATATTTATGCTTTATAGGATCAATGCTTAAAACATTTTATGATTTATAGATAATATATATATATAGATATATGTGTATATATATTATGAGAATATCTTGCTCAACTTCGCCAAGAATCAGCGCAAACGTTGACCCACAACAAACTTTGTTAAAACTGTGTGAAAGTCGTTTGACTGTGTTAATTCAATTCTGCTTTTAGGTCAAATATTAAACTAAATTGTTCTTCGAACTGATCTCTACAAAAAACGCGTTCAATGCAGGTTCTTAACTGAAGAGATCTGCAAATGGCATAGATATATCCATCCTGATTTGAATCGATCCTCAGCTGATCTTGAACCTCAGCTGATTTTAATCTTCAGCTGATCTTGAACCTCAGCTGATTTTAATCAAATTACTTGGTTTATTTGAAAAAGAATCGCAATCATAAGATCTTCATCTGATCTTCCCAAGTTCGTTGTCTTTGTCTCAGCTGTTGCTCAAGTGATCTTTAGCTAGGCTTTGAATTTGCTCTGTTCCCAAATTGATCTCCATTTATTGGTTAGCTAATTTTAAACAGAATTGATCGCATTTTGATCTTTAGCCAAACTTGATTTTCATACAATTCATACAATGCTTCGAAACTTGTTTTCATGTCTCATTTGTGGAACGCATAGAAGAAGACATCTCCGACCCCAAAAAGTATATATATTCATGATCAGTATCAACAGCCGAGTCGATATAGCCATGTCCGTCTGTCTGTTTCTATGCGAACTAGTCTCTTAGTTTTAAAGCTACCTTTATGAAACTTTGCAGAAGTGCCTCTTTCTATTGCACGCAGTACCTATGTCAAAACCAGCTGGATCGGAGCATTATATAATATAGCTGCCATAGGAAAAGAAGGTTCTTGTATGAAAATCTTTTTTGTTTATCAAGACATCTTGACCAAACTCGGCATTTATTAGTTTTACTGTGCTCCCTATATAGATACAAAATCCTATCAACATCGGACCACTATATCATATAGCTGCCATAGGAACGATCGGTCGAAAAGAAGGTTCTTGTATGAAAAACTTTTTTGTTTATCAAGATATCTTGACCAAACTCGGCATTTATTAGTTTTACTGTGCTCCTTATATACATATAAAATCCTATCAACATCGGACAACATTATCATATAGGTCCTTATCTGAATGTGTTATTAAGTTAATGTAATTTAATTCTTGATCTTCTTCTGATCTTCAAATGCTCTTTCGTCTAAAATGGATCTGATCTTTTAATAATCGAAATGTTAATTTAATCTGATCTTCCTCTGATCTTCATCTAATTAATGTGATATTTATTAAGTCTTGATCTACATCTCATCTTCATCTCATCTTCATCTGATCTTCATCAGATCTTCATCAGATATTCATCAGATCTTCATCAGATCTTCATCAGATCTTCATCAGATCTTCATCAGATCTTTATCTGATCTTTAAATGCTCTATTGTTTAAATGGATCGGATAAAACTAAATTGAATGTGATCTTCATCTAATAAATGTGATATTTTGTTTTGCCTGATCTTTATCTGATCTCCAAATGATCTTCAGCTGATTCCTTACCCGATATCCTGATATACATTAGTTATGTGCATGTGATCTTGTGATTGAGACGCTACTCTGTTCAATTGTTTTCAGACCTACGTGAAGGCCGTTCGGGAGGGTGTTGAGGATCTTGAGGCGGTTCTCTGCTCGCCGGAGAGTCAGCAGCAGTTGGTGGCGCTTGGGCCGCAGCTGTTGGCGAATACGAGCCGATCGCGAAAGACCATCGATTCGGAGGATACGCAAAAGCGCTGCCTCGCCCAGGAGGACGGCACACTGGTAACCGAAAGTAAACGGACCACCGAGCACGAGATAATAGTTGACGGCGACGAGCCGGATCTGGCAAACCGGACGCCAACGTCCGGCAATGAGCTTGCGTTCCGTCCCGTCGAACAGTTGACCACAACGGCGGCGAGCCAACGATTTTTCAAGCAGCGAGACGAACAGCATGTCGATCTAATAGCCGACGGCAAATTGGTCGCCACCGAGATGCGCTACGCGGCGGAGCAGACCCAAATGGAAAAGGACGGCTCCCTGGAGCGACCCGGCGACTGGGACAGCCTATCGGATCGCATGCGCAAGCTGCGTCGCTCCCAGCAGCAGCAGCAGCAGCAGCAAAAAGGTGAGTCAAGCGACGATCACAAAAAACAAATTCTAGCTGCTGCTAACACGTGCGCACATAACTTTTGTGTTTCCCAACCGATCTTAATGAAATTTTCGACAATACAACTTACTGTGCCATCGAATATTTGGGTATTCACAAAAAGTCAATTGCACTTTAATTGTGGCTTTAATTGGTGGGCAGACGTGCGCACATAACTTTTGTGTTTCCCAACCGATCTTAATGAAATTTTCCACAATACAACTTATTGTGCCATCGAATATTTGGGTGTACTCAAAAAGTCAATTGCACTTAAATTGTGGCTTTAATTGGTGGGCAGTACAAGTTGGATTATTATTAGCTTGATTTATCTAGCTTATATACCTATGCTAATATTTGATTTATATATTAATTTGTATTCCCGCAGAGGTCGCACTGCTGGCGGATCGCAAGGATGCGCTGACGAAGCGGCCGCTCGACTTTGATCGCGAGGAGGAGACGCGCAAGGGCGAGACCATGAAATGGCTCGAATCGCATTTTGGCAGCGAATCGACCGCGTCCAACGATTCTCGCGACGACGAGGCCAACGAGCTGGACGTCGAGCCCACCAAGAAGAGCTACTTCAATGTGACCATCAAATCGCAGCCGACGTCGCAGCCGGCGGCGGCGGCGGCGGCGGCGTCAGCGTCGCCCGCTCTCGCAGCTGCCAATACGCAGACGCTGCCGCGCAGCGCCGAACGTGAGCGGGAGCGGGAACGGGAACGTCTGGCGGCCACAACGCTCGATCGGAAATATGTGAAGGATGGACAGGTGGGTCGGGCCAAGTACTATCAGGGCATCTCGAACTGGGCGGAGCGGCAGGAGGCGCCGGTGCCGCCGCCGCCGCAGCACTTCTCCACGCAGGCATTTCGCGAGGATCTCCAGGAGACGATACGCCGCAACGGCCTGAAGAAGAAGCAGCAGTCGCAGCCGCAGCAGCAGCCGCAGCAGCTTCCCTCCAGCGACAGCTATGTCAGCCGCGAGGATATATTGCAGCAGAAGCGCCAGAGCTTGTCGTCACAGTTTCTGGCCAGATCGGCGCGCGGTTCACGCGATGCACTCGACGATCTCGATGCCATACCGGGCCCCGCGCCACCTCTCAACCGTCAACAGCTGGCGGGCGTGGCGGGCGTGGCAGCAGCTCCACGCCCGGAGGAGCCGTCGCTGAAGCGTGTGGCCTACGGTCAGGCGCATGGCCATGGACGCAGCAGCAGCAATCCCATTAACGGCCTGCCAGCGCATCCTAATGCCAATGGGCGTGGCAGGAGCTATGAGCCGCAGACGCAGACGCAGCCGCCGCCGGAGTTTGCGACGAGCAGCAGCAGCAGCAATCTGGGACGGCCGACGGTGCCGCAGCGACGACGTGCCATCGAGCAGAAGCTGGGCGAGCACAGTCACAGTCACGGGCACAGTCACAGTCACAGTCACGGGCAGTCGGTCAAGCTGGCGGTGGGCCACACACAGCTGGAGCCGCCGCCGGATTACTCGCCGCCGCCGCGCAGTCGCAGTCGCAGTCGCTCCTCGTCGCCGCAGGTGGACTATATGCATCCGGAGCCGCCGTCAACGAGCCTCACGCTCAGCCGCAAGCAGCAGCAGCGCACCAGATTTGCGCCCAGCAGCAGCAGCAGCTATCCGCGTCCGGGCAACAACAGCTCGGCGAACTCCAACTCGAATCTGTCCACGCTCAGCGCCAGCAAGCCCACCAAAATGGGCCAAGTGATTGGCAATTCGCTGCGCAAGCTGGTCAGCAAGATTCGTTCGGCCAGTGTCGAGCGCAAGTTTCGCATGAAAAGCGCCCCAAATGGCCGCAAATCCCGTGAACAGTCGCCCGCCGCCCCGCCCCCTCCCCGCCAGCAGCCGACGGCGGTGCCAATGGGCGTGGCCACCTATCAGCAATACAATGTGATTGACGGGCATATTGGCGGCAACGTTTCGGAGCAGTCCGAGGGCTCTGGCACGACAGAGACGCCGCCGGCGAAGCAGCCGCCGACGGCGGCGGCGCCGGCAGGCGAGGAGCAGCAGGCGTTGAGTCCGCGCCAGCGCTACTATCTGGGCGAGGATCCCTACTCGAGCACGCTGTACGGCAAGGAGAACATCTATGAGCGCAACATTTGTCGCCTGCAGACGCGACCGCGTTACGAGGCCGACGATTACTATGAGACGCGTGCGCTGCCGACGCCGGCGTCGACGTCGACGACAACGACGCTGGGTCGCTATCAGAAGCGCGGGCAGCGCTTTAGCGGCTCGACGCCCAATCTGCACGTGCAGCCGGACTTTAGGAACGCACAGACGCTGCCGCGCAAGCTGCACGAACCGGCGCCATATCGGGCGCAACGTTATCCCCAGACGCTGGAGAAGATCAACGGCGGCGGCGGCGTCGGGCGGCGACAGACGCCGCCGGCAAGAACGGAAACTGGGGAACTGGGTCCCGCCAAGCCGGCGCGCACCTATGCCAAGGTCCTGAATCGCAGCAAGAGCTTCAATGTGCACGGCATGAACGGCGGCAACGATCCCAGTCCCATCTATATCGAGAAGCTGACCAGAAACAATTACACCAGCGGCCGGCACGAGCAGACGTCGCCGTCGCAGTCGCCGTTGCAGTCGCCGCTGCAGTCGGCGTCGGCGTCGCAGTCGCTGGCATACAAATCGAATCCGCATCTGTATGCAACGGGCGGAGTCGGAGGCGTCAAGGATAACTCGCTGAGAAGCGGTTTGAAGAGTCCGTCGATTGTGAACCTGATCAGCCGCAGCCAAAAGGATCTGTCGAAAATCGCCAATAGCAACGAGGATGAGGATGATCTGCACGTCAGCAAGAAGCAGCTGTATTTGCGCAATCTGCACCAGCAGGCGCCCGATCTGTATCGGGTGCTACATGGCGACGATGACTATGGCCGCCAGCGGAGCCGCAAGTATCCGTTGCAGCAAAAATATTCGCTAGACTCCAGATCCCAGCCGCCGCCGCCCGTCGAGCTCAACAAGGATACGGCCAGCATTGTACGGCGCAGCAGCGATGACAGCAAGCGTCTCATCTATGCCGACGAGCAGCATCTCCAGCAGCATCATCTCCAGCAGCAGCATCATCTCCAGCAGCAGCATCATCTCCAGCAGCAGCAGCATCATCTCCAGCATCATCATCATGTCCAGCAGCAGCAGCAGCTGCGTCGCGGATCCGGCGCCACAATCATTGAGCTACGCCAGCGCAAATGATGCCTTTGCCTTTGCCTTTGCCCTTTCCATGCCCAGCAGCTATCTCCCTCTCCCCCTCACTCCCTCCCCCTCTCTCCCTCTCCCCCTCTCCCTCTCTCTCTCTCACTCGCACTCTGTGCTGTCGCTCTCCTTCCCACTTCTAGCTAAATTCGTCTACTCACACAGCTTCCTCAACAGTTTAGCACATTTTAAGCGGATTTAGCCTTTTTTTTAGCAATTCGAGCAGCTACTTTCTAGCTAAATTCGTCTACTCACACAGCTCATTCAACAGTTTGGCATATTTTTTAGCGGATTTATCTTTTTTTTTTTAGCAATTCGAGTAGCTACTTTCTAGCTAAATTCGTCTCTCATCTCCCTTAACAATTTTGCATATGTTTAGCGGATTTAGCTTTTTTTTTTGGGCATCTCAATTAGAGTAGCTACTTTCTAGCTAAATTCGTCTACTCACACAGCTCCCTCAACAAGTTGGCATATTTTTTAGCGGATTTAGCTTTTTTTTAGCAATTCGAGTAGCTACTTTCTAGCTAAATTCGTCTCTCATCTCCCTCAACAGTTTGGCATATTTTTAGCGAACTTAGCTTCTTTTTTTAGCAATTCGAGCAGCTACTTTCTAGCTACTCACACAGCTTCCTCAAAAATTTGGCATATTTTTTTAAAGCGGATTTAGCTTTTTTTTTAGCAATTCGAGTATCTACTTTCTAGCTAAATTCGTCTACTCACACAGCTTCCTCAACAGTTTGGCATATTTTTAGCGGATTTAGCTTTTTTTTAACAATTCGAGTAGCTACTTTCTAGCTAAATTCGTCTACTCACACAGCTTCCTCAACAGTTTGGCATATTTTTAGCTGATTTAGCTTTTTTTTAGCATTTAGACTAGCTACTTTCTAGCTAAATTCGTCTCTCATCTCCCTCAACAGTATTGCATATTTTTAGCGGATTTAGCTTTTTTTTCCGTTGGGCATCACAACCAGAGTTGAGCGTGGAAAAAACAAATACTCTTCTCTTTATTTTTTCTCAATATTTTTTTGATAATATTTTTTTATTTATTTTTAATTTTTATTATTTATTGACATAAACATTTTCAAAAAATATTTAAAAATAAAATGTGTGTCAATAAAGAATAAAAATTAAATTAAAAAAAAAATGTTAAAAAAAAATATATTAAAAAAATGATGATAATATTTGTTTGATAATATTTTTTTTTTTAGCTTAAATTTGTTTTCCGACATTTTGACTTTTTTTTAAATTTTTTGTGTAAATAGTTCACTTAGCTTTTATTGAGCCCTTTCTGGCAATTAGCCTTTTTACCGCTAACAAATTTAGCCATTGTCGCAGCTAAATATCAAACTATCGATATCACGGCCATCTCGAACTATCGTTAGAAACGAAATTTAGCTTGTTTTTTGCTGCGTCTAGCTGCAATCTTTATTGGCCAAAATAAAGCGAGCACACTTTATTTTCTTTGATAAAGAAATTGCTAAATTTTTAACAGAATATCGCAGCCAATCTCAAGCCTACCACGAACTAACGTTACAAATAACACTGTGCTACAAATTTAGCCATTTTTCTGCGTAACCGCAAAAAGAACACATTCATTTGACAAACTTTTTTTTTTACAGCAACTTTAAAGTCTTGGCACTATCTCGAACTAATGTTACAAATTACACTATGCAACAAATCAAGGCTTTCCTTTTTTTTAAATTATTTTAAAAGGAATACATAACCCTGGAAAAACTATAAATGCTTTTTACTGCCAAAAAAAAAAATATTACAGCCGCTGAAAAAAGGTTCGCTTTGTTGCATAGTGTTATTTATAGTTCGAGCTAGAATTGAGACAACATTTTTGAAAACTATTTTAAAAAAAAAAGCACACACAATTAACCAGTAAAGTTAGCTTGCAGCCTTTATAGCTATAATGAAAAAAAAGCTAGATTAGTTAATAGAGAAACAGCACGAGCCGCGCCCATCTCTAAGCTCAATGACAAATGCTTGCCACACTGTTTATTTTATTTTTTTTTTTTTAGTTATTTTTACAACACTGGTTTCTGCTGTTCTTTGCGGCAGTTGGCAACACTGCGCCCGAATGCGGCTTTCAGTTTCATTTGACACGCGGCAAATAAATATGAAAGGCCCCCCTCAACCCCCCCCCCCCCCCCCCCGCCTGCCCCCGTCCCTGCTGCTGGCTAACATATTCCCATATATATATATATATATGCGCATATATTTAAAAAACAATTTTTTTTTTAGTTTTTTTTTTACTAATTGTAACAAATTTATTTGTAACGTTTTTGTTGTATAGTTAACGTTGAAATTTTTGTGACGCGCCACTAACTAATTAATGCATTAATTAATTTACCCTACACTTACCTACACTTAACGTACTTAATTAATTCATAATGTGCAACAAATTAAAAACTTAATTAATAACATACTTAATAATAATTTGCCTAATAAACCAATTCCAATTACAACTATAATAATATTAAAAAATAATAATAAAAAGACAACAAAAAATAAAGTGCCAAAATAAATAATTACAAAAAAAACCGAGTGCGAAAACTTCAAATTGTTTTCAGTTTGCAGCGAGAACAGTTCGTTTTTTTTTCTCCCACCAGTTGGGAATTATAATTCACAGTGTAAGAAATTGAAATTCTTGTTTATTCACGTTCATCTACATTGATATCCCTGTAGAGGGTATTGTATATTGTTTGTCCATGTCCGTCCGTCCGACTGTCTAAAGCTATAAATCAAGTGATAATAATCCAACTTGTACTGCCCACCAATTAAAGCCACAATTTATATGCAATTGACTTTTTGAATATACCCAAATATTCGATGGCACAATAAGATGTAATGTCGAAAATTTCATTAAGATCGGTTGGGAAACACAAAAGTTATGTGCGCACGTGTTAGCAGCAGCTATAAGCAAATTCCAAGAATTTGGCGCGCGATCTGCGATCTAGGGTATGCCCTAGTCGGGAGCTCCCGACTAGAACCTCGTACTTGTTTTTTTTTTTGTTTGTTAATAACTTTATTTAATTGTGAAGCAAATGGCATTGCTTTTAGTCGAGTTCACACTTTTGATGGGGTCGCGCATAGCATAAATGGGCGCTGCGAATGCCCGCTTCAAGTGCAAGTATCAAAGTTCGCAGATATTTCCGCGCAACGCTTAGTATTCGAACGGCATTCGCTGCGAGCGGACAACAAGTATCCGGATTATGTTAGTGCTGTTCCTGCTGGCGTTGCTAGCGACGCGGTCTGACCTGGTCGGCGGCTGGGAGTCGGACTCGCTGCTGCTGGACCTGACGCAGCTGGCGGCGGGCAATGCCACGCGAGAGACGACAACCTGTGTGGAACAGCTGCGAGCGCTCCATAACGCCTGGCAGCACGGGCACAGCTGGGCACTGAAAGGTAGGACGACCCGCTGGTTCGAACTTCGTCAAACTGTACGTCTTACTGTCCGGCTAACTGTCCGATTGTCTGTCCGTCTAGTTGTCCGTCTATCTGACAGTCTAGCTGTCCCTCTAACTGTCCGTCTATCTGTCCGTCTCTCTGTCCGTCTATCTGTCCGTCTATCTCTCCGTCTATCTGTCCGTCTATCTTTCCGATTGTCTGTCCGCCTATCTGTCCGCCTATGTGTCCGTCTATCTGTCCGTCTATCTGTACGTCTATCTTTCCGTCTAACTGTCCGTCTAGCTTTCCGATTGTCTGTCCGTATATCTCTCCGTCTATTTGTCCGTCTATTTGTCCGTCTATCTGTCCGATTGTCTGTCCGTCTAGTTGTCCGTCTAGCTTTCCGTCTAACTGTCCGTCTATCTGTCCGTCTATCTGTACGTCTATCTTTCCGTCTATCTTTCCGTCTAACTGTCCGTCTATCTTTCCGATTGTCTGTCCGTATATCTCTCCGCCTATCTGTCCGTCTATCTGTCCGTCTATCTTTCCGATTGTCTGTCCGTCTATATCTCTGTCTATCTGTACGTCTATCTTTCCGATTGTCTGTCAGTATATCTCTCCGTCTATCTTTCCGATTGTCTGTCCGTCTATATCTCTGTCTATCTGTACGTCTAACTGTCCGCCTATCTGTCCGCCTGTCTCTCCGTCTATCTCTCCGTCTATCTGTCCGCCTATCTGCCCGTCTATCTTTTCGATTGTCTGTCAGTATATCTCTCCGTCTATCTTTCCGTCTAATTGTCCATCTCACTGTCCGTCTATCTGTCCGCCTATCTGTCCGTCTATCTGTCCGTCTATCTCTCCGTCTATATCTCCGTCTATCTGTCCGTCTATCTGTCCGCCTATCTGTCCGTATATCTTTCCGTCTAACTGTCCGTCTATCTGTACGTCTCTCTGTCCGCCTCTCTGTCCGCCTATCTGTCCGTCTGTCTGTCCGTCTATCTTTCCGTCTAACTGTCCATCTCACTGTTCGTCTATCTGTCCGTCTATCTTTCCGTCTATCTCTCCGTCTATCTCTACGTCTATCTGTCCGTCTATCTTTTCGTCTATCTTTCCGTCTATCTCTACGTCTATCTGTCCGTCTATCTTTTCGTCTATCTCTCCGTCTATCTCTCCGTCTATCTGTCCGTCTATCTTTCCGATTGTCTGTCCGTATATCTCTCCGTCTATTTGTCCGTCTATCTGTCCGCCTATCTGTCCGTCTATCTCTCCATCTATCTGCCCGTCTAGTTGTCCGTCTATCTTTTTGATTGTCTGTCCGTCTATCTCTCCGTCTATCTGCCCGTCTAGTTGTCCGTCTATCTTTCCGATTGTCTGTCCGTATATCTCTCCGTCTATCTGTCCATCTATCTGTCCGTCTATCTCTCCGTCTATCTGTCCGTCTATCTCTCCGTCTATCTGTCCGCCTATCTGCCCGTCTATCCGTCCGTCTATCTTTCCGATTGTCTGTCCGTCTATCTGTCCGTCTAGTTGTCTGTCTACCTTTCCGTCTAACTGTCCGTCTATTTTAGGATTAGAATAACATTTTCCGGCTCAGAAACGGGAATTCCCCAACACAGCCCCTTTGGGCCTCGGTTAGGCACTTGCTCTGATCTCCCAATTCATGCAATTAATCTTTTGGCAGCCTTCGATGCCTCCGGCAGCGGCTATCACAATTTCATGCTGGGCAACAGCTTCTGGCTGGGCAATCGTTGGACTTGTCGCTCGCTCAACGAGCAGCTGCTTCAGGTGTTTACCCAGCGCCAGGAGCAGCTGCTGCGCCAGCGGGCGCCCTTCGTCCACGACTATCGTGTGGCCTATCTACGGGCCAACTCGTCCTGGCAGCTGGCCCTGGGCCTCAAGGAGTCGCCGCTGCTCCACATCGGGCTCTGTGTGCCGCACAGCTGTGATCCCCAGCAGCTGGACAAGCTGCTGCGCGAGACTTTGACTGCAGCTGGGCAGCGGATGGAACGACTGGAACGGCTGGAGCTGCGGCCCGAGCTGGTCTACACAAAGCAGCCGGCGCCTGGTCGCCTGGCTTTTCGCTGGCTTTTGCTGCTGGCTTTTAGTCTGCTGCTGCTGCTGCTGCCGCTGCTCGGGCGCAGCCGATTGGTGGCCTGCTTCGATGTGGCCAACAATTGGCGGCGTCTGTGGCAGCGGGAGCGTGGAGCGGGACGCACGCCGGAAATTGCCGTCATCCATGGACTGCGCGTCTGCAGCGCCTTTGTGCTGCTCGGCTTTCATGTTGTCTGGTATCAGTTCTTTTCGGTGAATCATTCCGCGAATCTGGCCGCAAAGCTGGCCAAGCTCTGCACGCAGCACGCCTACCTGCCGGCCGCCTTGGAGGTCTTCTTTGTCGTCAGGTAAACGGAATGCTCTTCCTATTTAAGCTCAGCTTTAATCCGTTTCGTTTCGTTTCGTTTCCTTTCGCCAGCGGCTTTCTGACCGTCTCCAATTTCCTGGGCAACGATGCACTGCAGCGCTGCATTGCGTCGGACACGCTGGGCGGCAATGTGCGGCGCTTTGGCCGCCAGCTGGGGCAACGGTATCTGCGCCTGGCGCCGCTCCAGTTGCTCGTCGTGCTGCTGTCCGTGCTGAGCTTTGGCCATCATCGAATTTCGTCTGTCTTTCATCTGATCGAGCCGTTGGATGAGCTCTGCTCGCGGCATTGGTGGCGCAATTTGCTCTTTATCCAGAATCTGTATCCGATCAAGGAGATGTGCTGCAATTGGACCTGGTCGCTGGGCTGCGATATGCAGTTCCATATTATCGCCATGCTGCTGCTCTACGTGCACACGAGGTGAGCTTTGTTGAGGCTTGTTGAGACCGATTTATTCCAACCCGAACACAGTCATACATACGCAGCTCGAACTGCTCGAGTCAGCAACATGTTCGTTCGAACAAGTCAAGTTTGAAGCGAGCTCGAACTACGTTCTCCAATCGAACAGCGCGAGCCGTAAAAATTGTTGGAGTATCTGAAAGGTGTTCCGTTTGATTAGCTCGAACAAGTTTGAGCTGAAAAGATTGTTGGAGTATTCGCAACGCGTTCAGTTTGAGTAGCTCGAACATGTTTGAACAAGTCAAGTTTGAAGCGAGCTCGATCAGCTCGAGCTACGTTATCCGATCGAACAAGTTTGAGCTGAAGCGATTGTTGAACTATTCGAAAGGTGTTCAGTTTGATTAGCTCGAACATGTTTGAACAAGTCAAGTTTGAAGCGAGCTCGATCAACTCGAGCTACCTTCTCCGACCGAACAACTCGAGCTGAAAAGATTTTTGGACTATTCGAAAGGTGTTTAGTTTGATTAGCTCGAACAAGTTTGAAGTGAGCTCGATCAGCTCGAGCTACGTTCTCCGATCGAACAAGTTTGAGCTGAAAAGATTGTTGAACTATTCGAAAGGTGTTCAGTTTGATTAGCTCGAACAAGTTTGAGCTGAAAAGATTGTTGGACTATTCGAAACGCGTTCCGTTTGAGTAGCTCGAACAGGTTTAAACAAGTCAAGTTTGAAGCGAGCTCGATCAGCTCGAGCTAAAAGGTGTTCAGTTTGATTAGCTCGAACATGGTTTAATGCAAACTCGATCAGCTCGAGCTACATTATCCGATCGATCAGCTCTAGCTAGGTTCTCCGATCGAACTATTCGAAAGTTGTTCCGTTCGACTCGATTAATCAAGTTGTACTCTCTACAGGCATCCACAGCTGGTGCGTCGTCTGGTGCTGATGCTGCTTTTGGCCAATGTGCTGTACACGGTGCTGCTGCAGATCGTGCTGGATGTGCCCAGCACAATCGAGGCCATGTACGGCGTTGGCGATTGGCTGTACACGAGTCCCCTGGTGCGCATGCTCTCCTATCTCGTTGGCGGCATTTATGGCTATGCGCATGCGCGCGGCTTGGGCGAACCAATTGCGGCCCTCTTGCCCAACAAGCTGGCCAGGTGTGCTCTGGCTGCCGTTGCCGTTTGGCTGGCGTTCCAGTTGCAGGTGCTGCAGCTGGCCAGCCCGGCTGCGATGGGCTGCGCCTTGGTGCTGCTCCGTGGGGGAATTGCCACGGCGACGGCGCATCTCATTCGCTGCAGCTTTCAAATTGATCGGAGCTGGAAAGTTACGCGCTGGCTGGTTCAGTTTCTGGAGTTGGATTGGTTTCAGCGTCTCAATCGTTTAACCTATGCGTTATATTTACTGAACCCTTTGATCATTCTAAATTTATACTATTCTCTCAGCGATGCGATTCCAGCCGATGTTGGCCTTTTGGCAAGTTTTGCGATTACCATTGACTTTTTACCACATATTAACGTTATTTTTGTTACAGCTCTTCCTGTGTGTGGCACATTTGGTTATAGTTTTGGTGCTCTCTGTTCCGTTGACTCTGTTTTTCGAGCTGCCCTTTAATAGGCTGTCAAATCTACTGCTAGCCTCGAATTTTCCAAAAAGTAAAAGCTCTTAAATATTATTTTCGTTTTCCTTATTTTTTGTGTACTTAAAGCGCATTGTAATTAACTTGATTCAAAATTCATATACAAAAATATTTGAATAAACAAACGAAAATACGTTAAGCCTTACCGTTAACATAACTGAATTTGCGTTTACGCTAAATGGGCAGTTTTGCGCTATGCTATGCTTTGACATTGCTCTATTTTGCGTTAACGCTGCTGTTACTACATTTACATAGCTCCATTTTGCGCACAGCCCATTTTGGTTCATATGCTGCGTATTTTAATCGATAGTCGATTATTTCATGCTGTTGGTACGTTTACATAGCTCAACTATGCGTTAACGTGCTCCAATTTGCGCACAGCTGATTTTGGCACATATGTTGCGCATATTAATCGATAGTCATACAGAATGTTTGATTATTTCATGCTGTTGGTACGTTTACATAGCTCAACTATGCGTTAACGTGCTCCAATTTGCGCACAGCTGATTTTGGCTCATATGTTGCGCATTTTAATCGATAGTCATACAGAATGTTCGATTATTTCATGCTGTTGGTATGTTTACATAGCTCAAATATGCGTTAACGTGCTCCAATTTGCGCACAGCTGATTTTTGTTCATATGTTGCGCATTTTAATCGATAGTCATACAGAATGTTCGATTATTTCATCATGCCATTGGTATGAAGCCAATAGCAAATAAATAAAATGTAAAATATACGCAAATTAGTCAAAATTTATACAATACACAAAACACGGCTGTTCGCAACGCCAAAATGACTTCGCGCAACCTAACGGAAGTTTTTGTTATCATGCGCAACAATGCCAGCAAGAATCGAAATCATTATGACGATCGGGTAAGACAGACCCCGCCATCTTGACCATATGGACAATACATATATGTACATATGTCTGAAATGCCAAAAAAATGTAATTTTAATTGAACTTAACAGCGTGGCAGCGATTCGGAGCGTTTGCTCAAGCATACCGTACGCGAGGCCGAGGAGGGCCTCGAGATGCAGGATGACTACGGCACGCCGCCCGTGTGGCTGGATAAAATCGAGGAGGCCCAATACACCATGTCCAAGTGAGTGTCCCAAGTCCACAAAAGCCAATGTGTGCGCATCTAATAATGCTCTCTGCTTTTCATAGAATCAAGCCCAAATTGGATGAGCTGGGCTCGCTGCATGCGCGCCACCTGCTGCGACCCACCTTCGATGACCAAAGAGACGATGAGTGCGAAATTGAGGTTTTGAGCCAGATTGTGGCCAAGCTGATCGCCAGCGCCCATCGCCACATACAGTGTGTACGCTCGAGCCTGGGCGTGGGCAGCAAAGTCGAGCAGCGACTGACAGCCAATGCGGTGCACTGTGCCCTGCTCCAGCTGCAGGATCTGACTGTCAAGTTTCGGAGCAGCCAAAATGCGTACCTGCTGCAGCTTAACTCACGCGAGGAGCGCTCCCAAAAGTACTTTGACAACAGCGAGTTTACCAACGTGGAACTGGGCAACTTTGGCAACGGCGATCACGGCGACGAGCCGGCCAATTTTGTGGACACATTTGACAACTTTCTGCAGCCTCTGGATGGATTGGGCACAGCTGTTGCTGGCAGCCTGGCCAGCAAGAGCAATGCGAATACGTATCTCTTTGAGGATGATGATGATGAGCAGGAGATCGATGATCATTTCAGGAAACCGGTTGCAAATCGCATGACACAACAGCAGCTGCTGCTTTTTGAGGAGGAGAACTCACGTCTGGCCGAGCATCGCGAGCGTGAGGTGACCAAAATCGTCAAGTCCATATACGATCTCAACGATATCTTCAAAGATCTGGGCCATATGGTGCAGGAGCAGGGCACCGTACTGGATCGCATCGATTACAACGTCGAGCAGACACAGACACGCGTCTCCGAGGGTCTGCGCCAGCTGCAGCGTGCGGAAATGTATCAGCGCAAGAATCGAAAGATGTGCATCATTCTCGTGCTGGCCGCAGTCACCTTCCTCATGCTGCTGCTCCTGATCCTAACCAAGCTGTAGGACAGGTACATATATCTATAACTTACACAATTAGTAGCCCCAGCCAGCAAATATTCCCTTTTTATGTGTAGTTCCCCTGTGTATATTGTATAATTGTCCAATGTAAAATATATGTTTTATTTATTTATAACGATTCCGCTAAACTGCTAACCCTTGCAAGGTTCCATCTGGAACCATGTTCATGTCCTTTGTCTAAATACTAATAACGTGTGTCTCTTGAAAAATCAATTCGAATTGTAGTTAAACGCGACAGAAGGCCCAAAATTCCACCCGCTTACGTGGAAAATTGATGGAAAACAGTTGTGTATATGCCATTTCCTTACTATTTAACCAACTAACATCAGATATTTTAAATTTATCCACGGATAAGTTTAAAGTTATTAACTTGGTGCGGGCAACGTATTCTTTAAACTCATCAAGTTTTTCATCTATTTTATAGCTCTCTTTCTCTCTCTCTCACCAATTCACTGCCCATTACAAACTAAATTGTTAATAACGCCTCTCTATGTGATTCTCATGAATGCGGGTAAGTTGAATCTGTTTTTCATGCATTCATCATAAGGGTTATATTAATAAGTTGTGTGCGCATATTTATTATCTTATTATTTTATCACCAAAATTTCGTTACTGAATTACTTTTAAGACCGGCAAAAAATATGTTCAGAACATACATACATATATGTTAAGTAATATCTCATAGTTAGATCTTGAACTTTGTCAGCATACAAGATATCGCTCTGAACCAACCTACGAACCGGTTCAGGGGAATTTCGTCAAATCTTTTAAAATTTAAGCATTGAGCCTAAGCTTCAGCATTCGCTCCTGAACCGCATTTGAACCGGTTCGTCTATATTAAGTTTCGCCATACGTTCGCTTAGACAAAGCGACATTATCTTCAGTTCCAAAGCTGGAGTAGATCAGCTATCGGAAAGCTGAGGTGTTGAACCGGTTCACGGACTGAAGTACACCTGCAATTATATCGCAAGGAATATTAAAACTCACGCCATATACATATATGTATATATATTTATTATAAAACGAAAAAAAAGAAGAGTAGGGAATATCTTAACTTAAGTGTAGTCTGGGCCCATCCCAGGCCCACGCAGACCAGGATCACAGCCATTACATGCGCTCCGAGAGTCGGGAGGCGACAGCGCGCAGATTGCCATAGACTTTGCTGGGCGGCGAGCCGAGGATCAGGTTGCAGATGGCGCGACGTGCCAGCTGAATGTTCTGATAGCTGCCCAGTATATGGATCTTGCTGTCGGCGAGCACAATGCGAGTCTTGGTCACGTTCTCGATGGTGAACTTGGTGCGACCGCCCTTGCCGGCGAGTCGACCGATCGCGCGGGACTGATGATCGCCGCGCAGCGTCTTCACATCCTTGATTTCAAAGGACTCAATGAACAGATCCTCGAGACGTAGCAGCGCCAGGGCGTCGTCCACCTCAAAGCCGCACAGAAAGGCCTTGACAAAATCGGCGCCCTTCTGCAGATTCGATATATCGGGCGTCTCCGGGCCAATGCGCAGCTCCACCTGACGCGCCTTCATATTGAAGCGTATCTGCAGCTTCATGTGCTCCACAACCGGCGTAAAGATCTTCATCCATTGCTCCTTCAACGAGGAGTAACGGTGCGGCGGCACCGACACCTTGCGCAGCTCGCTGCGTATCCGTTTGGCCCGCGGCGGCGCCTGCCCGCTGCTGGCACGCTCTGCCGCCCCCTCGATGCCCGTGGCCGCGTCCACCAGCATTTCGACGTCCTCTGTGCTTGCCAGGGCGCTGCGCTTTTGCGCCTTCTTGGCGGGCACAAACTTATCCACTTGTATATTTTCCACCTCCATTTCGGGCATTTGTAACGAACTGCGTCTATTTTATTTTCGTTACTATTAATATTTCTCCACGTGCGGTGCGGCTGGCTTTCAGCTGTGCATTTTGCGTGTTATCGCTGGCGCCTGTCGAGTGGACAGCGCCGCCGCGTGCTGTAGCAGTCAGCTTTTTAGTGTGCAGCATAACGATTATTAGCTATCGCTAGCAGCTATCGTACGTTACGTTTGGCGGCAAATTGACGAGATTTTGCCGCCGCGTGCTGTAGCAGTCAGCTTTTTAGTGTGCAGCATATCGATTATCAGATATCGCTAGCAGCTATCGTCCGTTACGTTTGGCATATCGTACGTTACGTTGCAGCAGTCAGCTTTTTAGTGTGCAGCATATCGATTATTAGCTATCGCTGGCAGCTATCGTCCGTTACGTTTGGCGCCAAAGTAACGAGTTTTTGTTGCGAAAACAAAAAGTGTTTTTTGTATGTGCTTTACTTTTTTTTTGTTGCAAAGTTTGGCAAATTGTAGGCCACTGTTAAAGTGCTGAAAGTTGTGGGCAAGTTTTCTTGTTTATTTGTAATTTAAGTAACGTGCCATGGGCATGCTTTTGCAATGCCAATTTTCAGCTTGTTTCGTGTAGGCAGCAAATTACAGTCATGATTAATAGTGTGTGTGTGTTGTTGTTGTTGCTGTTGCTGCTGCTGCTGTTTGTGCATTTTGACACCGAAAATGGACTTTGCTGATGCTATCAGGTATACTTATTGTGCACGTTGCATAAATGTGCCCTGCCAGAGCCCATTGCCTGGCCATCGTCAGGCAAAAATGCAAATGATAATGATGTCCCAACAAGCATCTACCAGATGAGCTGTGTACCGGCTATCCTGCTACTGCTGCTCCTGTTGTGCTGGCCGCGCGCAGTCATAGGCCTTGCGGCTTTTGCGCCTGTCTAATCCACAATGTACGAACATTTTAAATACAAATTGCAGCGCTGTTGCGTCTCCCGGCATCAAATTGCTTGCAACCTGAACACACACGCTCATCGGCAGCCCAGAATGTCCTCTTCGTTGTTGAGAGGCCATGGTCATAGTCGGCTAGTTAGAAGCTGCAGCGTCTCTTTTTACTCTATTGGCAACTGATTAGCATTTAAATTAAAATGTCGCAAAGTGGCCTTAACAAAATGTTGCTTATCGTGTGCGCGTGTGTGTGTGTGTGTGCTGCATTTGTATACCCTTTAAATTTAGAATACCAAAATGTGGGCATCATCCAGGTGTGTATAGAAAATCTATTTCTCTATAGAGCCTCATTGTACTCAGAGCTCGCAAGCTTTGGATGTGCTAGTAGAAGCTCTTCTAATAACTAATATTTGAGCTTTGGGGGAATATTAATATAAGAGCATGCTCTTAAAGTTATAAAATGTTGATGCTAAGGAGATGTGGATATATCAGCTCGCCTCTATAAAGCCTTATTGTCCTTAGAAAACTTGCAAATCCTCGTTTTACTCAGTTTTGGAATAGCTTCAATCACACGCAGGCCTAAAAATGATAATAACTGAATTCCATTTAACATTACGTAACATTTAACATTTAATTTATTCATACGACATATTGCAATACGCAAAAACTATCGATAGCCAACGATCTGATCGATAGTTTATGTGATCGATAGCTTTTTGCAACGCTATGCAACACTGAATGCAGAGAATTTCGTGCGTCGCGTACTCACGCTTAGATTGTTTTAACGTGTTTCCACTGGCTGTGTATGTGTGTGTGTGTGTGTATGTGTGTGTGTGTGTGTGAGTTTGTGTGTTTTTTTATTGCAGCTTATTGTCTCTGGTGTCACCTGTTTATGCTGCTGCTGCTGCTGCTGTTGTTGTCGCTGAGATTGGCACTCGCCTCGGCAATTGCCTTTGTGCCGGGCCACTGCAAATTGGAGCAGCATCAGCGCGGATGCGGATGCGGATGTTTGTGCGGATGTGATTGTTGCGCCAACTTCAAAGAGCTCAACGGGCGTGCTTAATTATGAAAATTAATTGTATTCGAATGAATAATGTTAATTGATTTCTCTCCCGCTTTTCCCCTGGCACTCTCTCTCCCCCTCTCTCTCTCTCCCTCTCTCTCTCGCTCAGTCTCGCTCTCTCTCTCGTTCAGTCTCTCTAGCTGTCGCATAGGCCGCATGCTGGCTTACTATATCGCATTGTCGACCTATGACCATGTCCCAATTCCTCTCCCTCCCTCTCCCTCTCTCTGTCTGTCTGTCTGTCTGTCTTTATCGCATTAATTAATTAGTTCATTTTATTGTTGTGAGTGAAAACAACGTGAAATCAAATACAATTTTGCCCGGTTTACGCTCGTCCTTTGCAATTGCCGTTAGTTAAACGATTCAGTCACGTAATTCATTTGCATGGCGCGCGTGGTCAGGATACGATATCCTTCATCGCGGTCTCTTCCATCAGCCAGCCAAATGGGAGGCGTGCGTGTCAGGGAGTAAGACGCCTCTGAGATACAGACAGAGGGAAGGGGGGGGGAGAGAGAGATAGATGCCTGCTAAGTTCACATTTACCACGTTCAAGTTAAGCCTGGTATTAGGAAAGACAGAGAAAGAGCGAAAGAGGGAGGGATGGATAGAGAGAGAGAGAGAGAGAGAGAGAGAGAGAGCAAGAGTAAAGAAGATAGTTAAATAGCGTAGCGAGAGCGAACTCAAGAAAGAGATGGGAAGCTAGAGAAAACAAAAGAGATAAGAAGAGTGTAAGCGATAGAAGAGAGTAGTGAGAAAGAGAGAGAGAGAGAGAGAGAAGATAGATAAATAACGTAGCGAGAGCGAACTCAAGAAAGAGATGGAGAGCCAGAGAAAACAAAAGAGAGAAAAAGAGTGTAAGCGATAGAAGGGGGTAGTGAGAGAGAGAGAGAGAGAGAGAGAGAGAGAGAGAGAAGGAGAGAGGGTTAAAGAGAACAAGAGCAAAAGAGAACACGCAATATAGAGAAAGAGATGGGCAGCCGGAGTAAAAGAGATCAAGACCAAGAAAGACAGTAAGAGCGACAAAGGGGAACATTAAGAGAGCAACAGAGAGAGAAACATCAGTTAACATTTTGAAAGAGATATTTTGCTTTATGAGATCGTTACTGCGACTGAGACATCAAGATGGAGAGAAATGTAAGTAAGGACGAAAGGAGATAGAAATAGAAAGAAAATAATAAAAGAAAACAATAATTTTTACTTTGCTTGGAGAACGAGAGTTTGCCTCAGAGAGACTGAGACCACGAGAGAGAGAGAGAGAGAGAGAGAGAGAGAGAGAGATAAAAATGTACGGAGAAAGAAAGATAGAATCAGAGAGAAAAGCAGAGAGATGGGAGAGAGACACAGGGGGAGTGAGAGAGAGGGGGAGTGAGAGAGAGGGGGAGTGAGAGAATGAGAGAGAGAGAGATAGAGAGAGAATGAGAGAGAGAGAGAGAGAATGAGAGAGAGAGAGAGAGAATGAGAGAGAATGAGAGAGACAGAGAGTGAGGGGGAATGAGGGAGTGAGTGAGAGACTGGGAGAGAGAGAGAGAGAGAGAGAGAGAGAGAGAATGAGAAATAGAGAGAGAGAGAGTGAGAGAGAATGAGAGAGAGAGAGAGAGAGTAAGGCAGTAAGAGAGTAAGAGAGAGAGAGAGTAAGACTGAGAGAGAATGAGAAATAGAGAGAGGGAGGGAGAGAGGGAGGGAGAGAGATAGGGGGAGAGAGAGAGGGAGAGAGAGAGTAAGAGAGTGAGAGAGGGAAAGAGAGAATGAGAGATAGAGAAAGAGGAAGTGAGAGTCAGATGATGGGGAGAAAGGTCTGAACCGCTTCTTGCTTCTCTCCAGCGCGAACACGGCACAACAATGGAGAGAGAACTGTTGAGAACTTGTGCTTCTTCTTTAAAGATGGGCTCAAAGAAATCCGACGCGAGCTTCTTAATTGCCAACAGCGAGCAACAAATTATCGCCGGGGGAGGACGAGGATTTGCCAAGGAATTGGCGGGGGGTTGGCGCGGGAAAGTCGTGATATTTTCACATATGACATTGACTTTTTTTTTGGCAAAAAAAAAACAAAAAAAAACCTGTTTAACCAAATTGATGCGTGAAACTTTGTGCAAACAATTTGCTGGCCATTTTTTTATGCGGCATTTGGTCATTTTTCATGGTCAGTAATTGGCATAAACTCTGACGTTCTTCTTGTCCAGCCAGACCGCCCCCCTCCCCCTCCCCCTTTCCCTTACTCCCCTCTGTCATCAATTGCCATGGTTTGGTATAGTAACTGAATGTCCTGCATTGTCCCCTTGGGCTGATGACAGAACGCGCGTCGCACTTGCGTTGTTTCTCACAACATTTGCGGGCTTTCAGCTTGGCTCAGACACACACACACCCGCACACACACCCGCACACACACCCGCACACACACACCCGCACAGTGAAGCGCTGGGGCTATGCATATATATGCGCTATTTATGTGTGCGTGCGTGTGTGTGTGTGTGTGTGTGTCATCTATGCTCACGTATCAATAAGTGCTTGAGACGTGAACTGAATTTTTTATTACCGTTTGTCGAAGTATGCGCAAAAGTGAATGCCGCCTGGCAGCGCCGCAGGACGCAGGACGCAGCGAGGCGGCGTGGCAGGACAAAGGACAAAGGACTCAGGACTAAGGACTGAGGACTCAGGGCTCAGGGCTCAGGAGTCTGAGCACAGGACACAGGACATTCAGAATATGTCTCACAGCATGCGAAATTGCCTGTGAAATATTTTCCAAATTTACTATAGATATATATAGACACATATGTATATATATATATCTGTATAAACACATACACTTAAAGAAAATACAGAAAAAAAAGGCTGCGCCATGTTTGAAGTGTGAACGCACACCCTGTAATCCCTTGGCAATGGGGTATTCTGCTTAGAACCTATGCAAATTCGTATGTGCTTCTTTTCTCCTAAAAGAGAGCGTATATATACATATATATATATCTGATCGTATATATATACATATATATATATATATATCTGATCGAGACGACGAGCTGAGTCGATCTCTTAGCTAGAGACTTGAAATTGGAAAGATATATGTATGTATACGCCTACATCATCTTATTGATATATCTCTTCATTTGCACAATATCGATTAATAATCGATTTTGATAAACGAGCTTAGAATTTTACTTTTCGATAACTGCTTTCATTTCCATATTATCGATAAAAATCGATTATTTTGCCATCGAGCTTATTATGCTTCTTTTCGATATCGATTTTGATATGAACGAGCTTAACATTTTTCTATTCGATAGCTCTTCTCATATTACTGAAGTCGATAAAAATCGATTTAGCTATAAGCCAGCTTATCATGTCTCTTTTTGAGATCTGCTCTCATTTATATATTATCGATAAAAATCGATTATTTTATCAACGAGCTTATCATGTTTCTTTTCGATATTTCCTCTCACTTTCATAGTACCGATAATAATCGATTTTAATAAACGAGCTTATAATTTTACTTTTCGATAACTGCTCTCATTTCTATATTATCGATAAAAATCGATTATTTTATCATCGAGCTTATTATATTTCTTTTCGATATTTCCCCTCACTTTCATAGTATCGATAAAAATCGATTTTGATAAACCAGCTTATAATTTTTCTTTTCGATAACAGTTCTCATATTTCTAAAGTCGATAGAAAACGATCTTGCCATGTTTCGTTCTTTTCGATATTTCCTTTCATTTGCATAATATCGACAAAAATAGATTTTGATATGAACGAGTTCGACATTTTTCTATTCGATATCGATATCGGCTCTCATTTTCATAAAGTCGATAAAGATCGATTTGGATATAAACGAGTTGATTATTTTTTTCTACGATATGTTATCTTATTCTTAAAAAATCGATAAAAATCGATTTTGATATGAGCCAGCTTGACATTTTTCTTTTCGATATCATTCGATTTTAATAATATCGATAAAAATCGATTTCGTTATACGAATCGATTTTCATTTACCACAAAAAGTCTAGGCTAAAGTGGAGAAGAAGAAGCAGGGCAACATTTTGCATAGAAAAAAGAAAGAGAACATATATATATTTAAAGGCAGCTTGGAGGGCAACTAGTATAGAGGGTATCTGCTAGTCGGGCACACCCGCCTAAGGCACACCTATTATTCAAATGCACAAATGTTTTTCTTTTTTTTTCGTGTAAACGTGGATACATATTGCATATGTATTTCTATACAAGAGGCAGGCGGATGAAAGAAGGCGTGGCAGGCGACCAGAAAATGGGGCCAAAAGATAAAATCAAATCAATGGGCCAAAAGCGGCTGCTTATGGCCAATTGCGACCTCAGCTAGGGATAAGGGGTGAGCGGGGAGGGGGAGGGGGAAGGGGTCGGGTCACACACACACACACACGCACACACATTCAGTTTAATTGCGGGGATTAGCTTTGAAGTTTTTGGCGGCGTCGAGCGACCCGTTAAGACGACCAGAGCCAGAGGCAGAGGGCAAAGGCAGAGGGCAAAGGGTTCATTGCCAATGGCTTTCAGGTAATCTCTCTTTGGGGTTGGAGAGCGGGGGGGGGGCGTTAATTACTGCCAAAGACAGAAACCCAGCCGCACGCTTGCAAACAGCAAGTGATAAACGGACTCGAGACGGGAATTGAGTTCAGATTGAGGCCAGAGTCCAGTTCAGAATCTGTGCAGCTGGATGGGCCTGGGCCAGGGTTAAGCTGGCCTGGGCCTGGGCTGCCAGCTCGCAATTGATTTATAAATCAATAAAAATATGTGCATAAATATTTACGAAGACAATATAAATAAATTACAAACCAATGCGAGCAGTCGGCTGAAAAACCTTATGCAAAATGCAGCCGGACAGCCAAAAGGCAAGCCAAACGATTCTCAACTCAAATGCTGAAACGCAGCTGCACAGGACAGAGACGTAGGGGGGGGAGGGGGGGGGGTCGAGTGTGTTGTGCAACCTGAAGACGCAGCCAGACAATGCCGAAGGCTTATGAACAACCGCATAGCAGCTCGTTGCGCTTCTGGTCCTTATTAACTGACAGTTGGCCGGCAGCTTGTGGCCATTTTGGCTTAGGCAGGCCGAGGGTTGACCCAAAACGTTGGCAAACCCCCCCCCCCATTTGCTATACCCTGTAAAAAAGAGAGAATGTCGTTCGAAATGCATGCAAAGAGACTTGAGCACGCAGCTGGCGCGAACTAACACAAAAGTAGCTCAGCTAAGCTAAGTGAATGGCATTCAAATGCAAATACCCTGTAAAAAAGTTGACAAAAATTGTATGGTATCAAAAGAAGGCAGCTTGAATGCATTACAATTTCAGCTGCCTGATCAGCTAGGCATCCAAAGATTGTTGCGAAAGTATTTAAAATTAGCTAAACTGATAACATTTAAATACCCTGTAAAAGGAACACATTTATAATGTATGGTATGGTCTAGAGAATGCAACAGCCGAGGGCTGGCGCAAAAGTAATTCAACTGGGCAATTACTACCTAAATACCCTGTAATATAGTAATATTGCTAAATAAATGAGCAAGAAATCGAAGCTTAGATCGAATACCATGTAAGCCTGGTGTACAGGGTATCTAGTAGTATATCAGAAGAATTGCTAAAGCCTTACAGAGCCTTGCTCTAAACCAGGTTTTGGATTAAGCTTTGAGACAGCAAATCTCTGAATTGAACACTTAAAGCTTTGCAGCGCTTTCATAAAAGCTTCATAAGTCGCTTTAGGCTCAGGTCAAAACTTTATTCTATTCTAGTTTAGATAGCGAATCGCCATATTGAATACTTAAATCTTGACAGAGCTTTAATCAGAAATTAAAAAAAGCTTTGTTCAGCCTTAAGTATTTAATATAGCGATTCGCAGTCTAAGCTAGAATATAATAAAGACAACGAATTGGTTAATTGAATGCTTAAAGTCTGACAGAGCTTCTATTCAAGCTTTTATTAAAGCTTCGTCAAGCTTTCAAAGCTTTCAGTGTTTGCTTAGGCATTTTGTTGACTCAAAGCTCTGCTTTATTTAAGCACTGTTAAGCTTAAGCTCTGCTAGATTTAATCAAGAGATTATCGTATTAAAGCTTTGCTTAAAGCTTTTTTAAGCTTTAATATTGACTTGGGCAATTCGCTGTCTTAAAGCTAAGTCCAACATTTTATGCTATTCTAGCTTAGGGCAAAGCTCTCGAAAGGTGTTTAAAATTGTGAAGCTTTAATGAAAGCTTGAGTAAAAGCTTTGCCTAACTGAAAGAAAGGGCTTATCTTAGCTTTAATATGTGAACGATTACGTACTAATCGGCCCTCGTGCGTATTCATGTATGTATATGCATATGAAAATAGGATGCTGGACGGAAGACGCACACGCTTGCAATAGCCAGATTTACTTTGGCCCCATAATTTGATGCAATGTGAACGTAATTTAAATATGTGCGCAATTACGTAAAATGTTTACACATGCAGACGGGCCAAAAGAAGTGGCAGGAAAACAATTTCAACCAACCAGGTGCCAACTAATCAAAAATACGAGCAATTATAATTGATTAAAATGAGACGGACAACGAGTCGAACCAGCCAAAAACCAACCAACCAACCAACCAACCATTTATTCAACTATGCCGCATCAGAGGAATCGCCACGCCACGCTTCGTAATTGAATCAACGCAGTCGATGGCATTCGAGGCTCCTGCTCTAAACGCACGATTTCTATTTTCAATGCAATTACATTTATAACATTTTACATGCAGTCAGTCTGTGTCTGTGTCTGTCTGTGTGTGAAAGTTCCTAAAACGAATTCGTTTTCAACACTGCCAAGTGTTGCAGAAAGTCAACAAAACAATAAGTGCTCAAAAGTGAGCAAAAAATAAATAGATGGCATAGTATTGCGTAGCTCTTTTTGAAAATCAATGACAAGTGCACAATAAATACTTAACAATACTGAAAAGTTCACTTTTTCTGTGCAAATATAAATATTCATATACGCTAGCTACAAAACCTATCGATAAATGTATCGAAATTACATTTCATTGATGATTGTTACTGAGAAAGCAACTGACATGCAGACAAATCTCTCGTTAGCTTTTTCTAGGCAAAGTTTTTACCTGTTCTCACCAAAAGCTCTATCTAGTTCAAAAAGCTTTTTCTCTCTTGCCACCTACAGTGGATAAGGCTAAGCACATTTTATATAAAACTTTCTAGCGAAAGTTTCTTTTGTTCGTCGTCAACTTTGTAAAGCTGCCTCTTCTTTTCCGGTAATTAAAGCTCGCACTCTTAAACAAAAGCTGTTTCTATTGATGATCGTATTCTTCAATCTGTCAGCTCCTTAGCCCCTTATAAAGGCCTATTTTGTTTATTGTAAAGCTTCGCAAAGCTCTCTTCACAGGTTTTTTTCAAAAGCTCACACTAATAAAAGCTCATTCTGTTCATTCTTAAATTCCTGAAGCTCCTTCTACTGTAACTCTTAAAAATGCCCCCTTGTTGTAATAATTGTTAAGTTTGTAAAGCTTTCTGTCCGTAGACTACTTAAAGCTCACTCTCTCCAATCGCTTCTCTCTTTCTTGCTTATTTTTTTTTATTACACTTACTCCTCCTCTTCTCTCTCTCTCTCTCTTCCCAAAGTTTATTCAAGCTCAGTTTCTCCTACAAAAGCTCTTTCTCTTGATGATAGCATTCATAAAGCTTTCTCCACATATACTGCTTAAAGCTCGATCATCTTTCTCTCTCTCTCTCTCTCTCTCTGTCTCGCTGCACGTTCGCATTGTTTTGTGCAGCATTTTGGTCCACTCTAAGCATAGCAGGTCCAGCTTTTGGATAACGACTGAATTGCGTTGCCCACAAAAATGCCATGGAATCAATTTTGCATCAAATTTTGATGCACACATGAAAGGGGGCGTGGCATGCGTTAGGTTTGGATTGGGGCTGGGGATTGAATGGGTGGGCTTAGCGGTCGCAATGCCACCGCACACGGAATGCTTATGCACCTGGCCCGCATCCCGGCCGCATCCGGTGCTGTGGTCATCGTTGCCTGTTGGCCGGGATCGTCATCGGGCAGGGGCCATTTTTAACAAGCAAGAGGTTCTAGTCGGGAGCTCCCGACTAAAGGATACCCTGAACCCTCTTCCTACAACAGGCGATATAGGTATAAAATGAAAACTACTTGATATATATATATATAGTATTCTAGAAGTCAAGTTTGGTGACTCTAGCTCATATTATTTTTTATCGAAAACTTGGAAACGGGGCAAGTTATCGAATATCGGAAACAAACTCGATCTGCGCGTGCACTAGGAGAACCTACAGCTAAAATTTCAAGTCTCTAGCTCTTATAGGTTTCGAGATCCTTGCGTTCAAACAGACGGACCGACGGACGGACGGACAACAAAAAATAGTTGTTTTTTTCTTGCCAAGTCAATTGGGGACCAGATATTTGACTGCAACAACGCCAAAAGAAACTTTTACGTTTTGGAATTGCGATATCTTATGAAGGAGCACACCGTGACTAAGCAGAACAAGTAAGAGGGTTCTAGTCGAGAGCTCCCGTCTAGGGGATACCCTGAACCCTTTTCTTCCGACAGGCGATATAGGTATAAAATGAAAGATACTTGATATATATATACATATACTATTCTCGAAGCTACATGTCAAGTTTGGTGACTCTAGCTTTATTATTTACCGAGATTGCTCAAAAAAACAGATTTCGATATCGATTTTTTATCGATAACTTGGAAACGGGGCAAGTTATCGACTATCGGAAACAAACTCCATCAAAATTTCAAGTCTCTAGCTCTTATAGGTTTCGAGATCCTTGCGTTCATACAGACGGACCGACGGACAGACGGATGCTGATCAAGTATATATGTATATATACTTTATGGGGTCGGAGATGCTTCTTTCTGGCTGTTTCATACATTGGCACAAATACATAATACCCTTTTTACGCATTTGCAATGGGTTCAGGGTATAGAAAGGGCAGCAGAGTGCTTGCACCGCACACACGAAACCCGAAAATGTAATTGAAAAATTATTTTGTTGCACGTGTCCGGTTGCAGTTGCAGTTGCAGCAACAATTCCGGCGCCTGTCCCTTTGCGTGTGTCGATAATTTCGCGTGGCCTGGCTAAAAATTTTTTTTAATTAATTTGCCCGAATTGCCAAATTTTCACATCAATCCCCGCATTCTGCTCCATGAGCGTAGATTTAATTGTCCAAGTCGCGGTGCGTCTCCAGGCGTTAACCAAGGCCAACTGATTAGCATATAGATTACACAATGCCACGCCAACCCCCCCCCCCCCCCCTTCCCCCCTTGAGCCCAGAAACGCAATTGCAATATGCTTACTTTTCGGGCTTATTGATTTAGCATTAATTGTTGATTGTCAATAAAGGAGGGAAGGGGCGAGCGAACGAACGAGCGAGCGGAAGTCTGTGCTGAAGGATTCGTGTCTGGCACGAAACTCAATTAACTTGTTAATTTATTTGTCATTTGCTTTGTTCGCATCGCCTGCAAAAATAACACAAAATTCAACGTAAAGGCAGCTCAAAGTTGGGCACAGGTATCATCTCGCAGGCCCCGACGTCGCCTTGCCTGACTTTACGACTCTGGGGCTCTGGGCTCACATGCAACTGAGCCTTCCATTTGATAGATAGTTAGTTGGAATAGATGCTTGGCTAAACACACAGACACGCTCCCCAAGGCCTGAATGTGTGCGTGTGTGTGTGTGTGCGTGCGTGTATGTGTGTGTGTGTGAGCCTTAGTGCTTGCTGGCCCCTCCTTGCCCAAATACCTGGCATTCTGGGCAGGCCTCGCAGTATTTGCTAATCATTTTGTGTTTCACTCTTCAAATGCCTTTCTATGCGCTTCTCATATTTCTTGCAATTTTTCACTTTTAATGTCCCTTTCATTAAAGCTATTAGAACTGGGAAACTGGTTCAAATCGTGCGCCGAATGTGTGCCAATTTTTGTATTTAATTTTCTCTTCCTTCCTTTTGTCATCTCTCTCTCTCTCTCTCTCTCTCTCTCTCTCTCTCTCTCATACTTTCAGCTCTTTCTCTTACTGGATCTTCTCTCTTTCTCTATTTCACTCGGGCTTCTGAACTTTGTTTCTTTACTCTTGAAGTCTCTCTTGCTCCCTTTCTTTCTCTCTCTCTCTCTCTCTCTCTCTCTATATCTCTTGCTCTCTCTCCCGTTCTCTGTCTCACTTAGTTCGTGGCTTAGTGTGAACGTGATAAATAGAAACTTAGCTAGCAGCTATCTCTTCCCCTTCTCTCTCTCTTTCTTGTGGCTTCTCACTTTCCCCGACTATTTTTTCTCCCTCTTTCTCGCTCTCTCTCTTTCTCTCTTTCTCACCTATTTCTCCTCCTACTCTTCTTCTCCTTGTCTTCAGCCTTTTTTCTTATTGTCATCGCGTTCTTTCTCTATAACCTCCTTTTGTTTCTCTCATTCTCTGTGTCTTCTCTTTCTCTCTCTGCCCCTCACTCTCTCTCTCTCTCTTTGTGTTTTCTAGTCTTTCCTTACTGTCTTCTCTCTATCGTATTTACTCCGCGTTCCCTATCCCTTTCTCTTTCTTCTGTGTCTTGAGAAGATAGTGACTTCTCTTATTAATCTTACTGTTCTATTTTTTTACTCTCGCTCTCTCTCTCTCTCTCTGTCTATTTGTATTCTCTCTGTCGCCCTCTCTTTGTCTTCTGTCGCTCTTTTATATCCCCTTCTTATTGTATTCTATGAGCTCTCTCTTCTTATTTGTTCTCATTCCCTCTCTCTCTCTCTCCTAGGCCTTTCGGTTAGTTGGCTTGGCTTTGAGTTAACCGCCAATTAGTCTCTCTTCACCCTTTCTCTCTCTCTCTCTGTCTCTGTCTTATTTCTCTAGATAATGCAGCTCATAAGCACTTTAAGAATATTTTCATTACGAGTGCATGGCCCATGCCAAATGCAACTCTGCACTTGAGCTTTGCCATCCCCCTCTCTCCCCCTCTCTCTCCCTCTCTCTCCCTCTCTCTCTCGCTCTGCTTCTCTTTTTCTCGTTGAGCTGTTGGCCGTGTGCTGAAAGCCTTTTAACCGTTTGCTCACTTTCAATTTGAAAGTTGGCAAAGTTTTCGCTTTGTATAATTAAAACTAAGCAGGCGCGGGGCGTGGGGCGTGGCGAGGGGCGTGGGGGGGCGTGGCGGTCGGTGTAAACCAAAATCAAATAGTTTACATGTGTCTTTGTTACAGTTATCATTGGTGGTTTAACTGAGTGCGGGCCAACTTGGCTTGGGTTTGCTGAGTGGGCGGCTAAGTGGGCGACTAAGTGGGCGTGGCGTGGCGGGGCGTGCGGGTTTATTCGCCTGCCGGCGGCACAGTTTCAGTTTTGTCTGTCGTTTCGTGTCTTTTGCTGTTTGCCATTTGTTTGTGTCTCCGCCTTGCCACATGCATATGCAAGACACTGCCACGCCCACCAGCTGACTGCCGCCCCCCCCCCCCCAGCTGACTGCCGCCTTGCTCTCCCTCTCTCTCCTCCAGTTTTATTTAGCATTTTGTTGTTTTTTTTTCGGTTTTCTGCGGTTTTTAATTAAAATTAACTTTGTTGATTTTGCGCTTTTCACCATTCTAGGAACACACCCCCCCACCTTCCCCCCCCCCCTCTCCGCACTCGCCGCTGCAGGCGTTGTCTTCCGCCTTTAAAGTGATGTTTACTTATCCCCTTGCTGTTGTTGTTGTTGTTGTTTCTATTGCAGTTGTAATTGCCGCCATTTGCGTTGTCGTCGCCGCCAACGCCAGCAGCAGCTCCGCATCCGCAGCTCCGCATCCGCAGCTCCGCATCCGGTTTGCTCTGCTCTGGCCATGTTGTTGTTGTTAGTTTTACCTGTTGGCTGCCGCCTCCTCATCCCCGACTGTCAACTGGCAAATGGCAACTGCCAGCTGTCGCCTGCCGAGCTGAGTTTTGCAATCATCGTCGTCTTCTTCGTCGTCGTCTTTGTGCTCGACTTGTGTAACTTTGCCAACTTTGGCCAAGTTTTTGTTATGCCTGTCGGCTTGCTAACACCTCCCCTCCCCTCCCCACCCTTCCTCTTTCAGCCCTGCTTAAAGCTCGCGCTACTGCCGTACTTTGTGTTACCCTGCAGTTTGCCGCATTTCATATTCAATTTATTGCTATCGAATTATCGATAGTGCAGTTTCGATAGTTATATTTGCTGCGATAGTCGGCCTCTGCTATCGATATTTGTATTTCTTAAATACTATCTTTAATAGCATCTTTAGGATCTATCATACCATCTATGTTATCGGCAGGGTCTTCAATACTATCGGGACAGTTATCGACCGTCGTTGATAGTATCGAAGTTATCTACAGGCTCGACAATTCTATCTATCTATCAATTCTATCAATCGCATTGATTTGTATTTTGTATCGATAGTTATGTTGTCTAAAGACCCATCAATACTATCGAGAGTACCATGAATAATCACGACTGCAATCGATACTATCGATATTATCCACATCGATACTATCGATAGTGTTTTTAATATAATCGAAATTGCCAATCGACTATCGCAAAATGTCACTCTTGTCTATCGATACTGATAGTCTCTCTCTATCGATCATTATAAAGACTTTCGATAATGCCTAAAAAGCTATCAATACTATCGAGAGAGTGCTGTTAATATAATCGATACTGTCATTCATACTATCGCTTATCTTTAAGGAGTTTTGAACACAATCATCTTATTGAAGATTAGTCCTTGACCCTTTTATTGGCACCCTTTTTGTTGTCTAAGAAGCATAAGGTTGCTTAACGGGATGCGATTAAAGAAATGTCATCGAGTGTGTCTTGCATACACATGACATTGTCCATATAGATTGGAAAAAACATAAAAACGGATTTCTTTAATAAACCAAATTGCTTATAACAATATCATGCTAAGGTCTCAAGGGCGAAAGCCCGAAGACACCATTGCTGACAAGTCAGGCAGCGTGTCCTGCAGGCCAGTTAGCTCAAGAGAGTTGTCGCCGACTTTTGTGGAATTCGCATCAAATGTGGCGTAGTACATTTTAAGATGCTCCTTCTACCCTACGCTGTTTTTATCTAGACTTGGCTGCGTATATACCCGCATAGAATTGACTACGTAGGGTATGGGGCGCTGCCCACATACGCCGCGATGAAAGTTTTAGCCCGTTTGCCATTTTGATTATCGCATTTATTTGCCTTTCGATGCATTTCGTGTTTGTCTTGCACTTTGCACAAATAAACCGAATGTTAACAAAACTATCAAATTACAACTGCAGCACGAACAGAATGACGCCTGATTCTTCGGCTCCTTCGACTCCTTAGACATGGCTCTCCGTATAGTAGCTGTCCACCGGCAGGTTAAGGGCGGGCGCTGTGGGCGCGGTCGTCAGGGAGCCCTCCGAGGTGGTGCTGCCATTATCGTGATTCTCGTCTGGATTCTGGCCAGCCTGTGTGTCCGTTGTCTTTGTGGTCGCGTGGCCGGCGGCGGCGGCGGCAGCGGCGGCCATCGCGTGCTCCGCGTACAGCTGCTCAAGCAGATCGCGAAAGAGCGTCGGATTCACATTGATGCTGACGCTCATTAGGACAAACCAATCACCGTAGCCGGCGCTGGCCAACACCTGACGCACATGCGCCTTGGGCATGCCGCGCAAATGCGTGCGCAAAAGCTGCAGTCGCAGCTCCGGACAGCAGACGAGCAACAGACGATACAGTATATTGATGGCCGCCAGCATCGCAATGAATAGGAACCACACATAGAGCACGGCAAAGAGCTTCTCGTTGAGTATGTTGAGCGGCAGCACGCAAAGTATGTCCAGTACATTGGGTGATCCGCTCGGTCCATAGATGAACATCTCGCACTTGGCCACCTTGGGAAAGACGCGCGATGTCATCAGATTCCACAGGTTCCAGTCGTAAACGGGTATCGCGGCCAGGGCGTGTATATACTTGTGCCAGAAGCCATTAAAGATGATATCCATCAGCCAAAAATTCAGCACCTGCAAAATAGAAACAATCGAGTTATCGATAGGTTAAATATATATATCGATCTATCGATTAGCCTTCAGCCGAACAATAATTATCGATTTCTAGCTATCGATAACAATCATTGAAAGTTGAATCAGCAACTCATTGATTATTATTAGCTGAAGATATTGTAAATAGTTGTCGATAAGGATAAGTAAACATATCGGACAATCGATAAGAATCTGGGTTTCAACAATCGAGTTATCGATAGGTTATATATATATCGATCTATCGATTAGCCTACAGCCGAACAATAATTATCGATTTCTAGCTATCGACAACAATCATTGAAAGTTGAAAACATTTCTTACACAAGCATAAGGTCGAATCAGCAACTCATTGATTATTATTAGCTGAAGCTATTGTAAGTAGCTGACGATAATTATAAGTAAACAGATCGGACAATCGATAAGAATCTGGGTTTCAAGTGTATATAGACTCTCATTCAAATTCGATTTGCGCTTAAAGCCTTTAACTCTCAACATCATCTCCCAGACAATCGATAATTATCGATAGTTACTAAAAGCGAACAAATCTAGAGTCATGCTCAGGCAAATTTTTGCTAAAAATCTACAAAGGAATTATGATTTATCGATAGGTGTTGGTTGCAATTCTATCGATTGTTTAGAAAAATCGATTAACACTCAAATCGATAAATTGGCAACTCCAATTGGTTACTCACGCTTATGATCAGATTGAGCAGCTCGCAGAAGGCATACTTGATGGCATAACAGCAATGGATGGCCGAGAAGCGTGCCCGAAAGTATTTCGTGAGCATACGCAAACGCAACCGATATGTGTCCTCGAGTATGAGTGCGTCGCCGATTTCGCAGCACAGCTGCTCCATGCGCTGCCCCTCCCACACCTTCCACAGGTACGACGGAAAGTAGAAGAGCAGCGACTGAAATAGCAATATCATAAAAACCCATTGATAATAACGCAAATACATGCGTTTCGTAACGCCGCGCGTCTCGGGTCCCACGCCCTCCGCTATCGATATGATCCGTGCGTAATGCTCATTGTTGGCCAAAAGGGCGCGCATGCTGCTCCTATTGAGAGCGAGTCGCTGTTGCTGATGCTCGAGCAGCGCCAGCTCCGGCAACGGTTTGCTGGCATCGATAGTATCGTTCTCCAGTGGCAGTATATAGGTGCCCATGGTCCAGCAATAGGATTGCACATATTCCGTATGCTTCGTTGAGCTCAGGCAGAGTATCGGTTCGCCGAAATATTGTTTCGCCGACAGCAGAAATGTGCACGTCAATAGGATGACAATTGTGCACTTCGAGTGCAGCGTAAAAATCGGATCGTAAATGCGCACGGTCTTGAGGCGCAGATATTTGGAGAGAGGCTTAACGGCGGCGTACATAATGCAATTTTTTTTAGCGGATTTTAAGCAGCCCTCTCGCGCTCACCTGTGCTTGATTGCTTGAATATATTATCTCACGAGCGTGTCAGCAAAGAGAGCGAGCAGAGCAGAGAGCAGAAGGCAGAAGGCAGCACAAGAAAACAAACCGAGCGAGAGACAGAGAGAGAGAGAGAGCGAGAGAGCGAGTGAGAGTAACGTTTTTGAACGTTCGCTGACGGCCTGCTGAGTTTAGCATTATTGTTGTCTCGCTCTAACGCACGGCCGCACTTAACATGTGCTTGCCAGTGTTGGCTAACAAGCTGACCCACTAGTGATTAGACTAACAATAGTGTTGCCTACTATCGATATGCCACAGAATCATCTCATATTTGCAATACAAGCAATAGAACAGTTGAGAAACTAATTGAAGAGCACGAATGTATAGACTGATCATAAATATATATACCTATATATATATATATATATAAACACTGACAAATATATCGTCAGCAATAAGTCGATTAGCTGTTTTCCTGATTGAAATTAAGCGTGGGCACATTTTCGAAGCAATTGCAATTATATTTTGCAATTAAATACAAATATCTTCCAGTTAAGAGGTAATTATTCTTAAATCATATATCGAGTGTCTGGCTGGCAGCCAAAAGTATCGATATTTGCCAACTATCGAAACGAAGTCACATTTTGGTAGCCTGAGCATTAATATTTATTAATCAAATAATCAAATCTTGTTGGAAAACAGTTATTCTTTACTAAACCAATGCTGAATGTTGGCTTTGCTCTTGTTTAAGCGCAGCCGATAGTATCGATAGCTGCAATATAGATTTATCACCAATATTATATATATAAATTATTAATGATAGTTATATTATCGATAAATGATGAATATTGCAACAGTTATTGTCGATTTAGCGCATGATTGTCGTGGTTCTTTTGCAACCGATAGTATCGAGAGTAGCGATAGTATCGTAGTGCCAACTGCTTGACCTGCAAAAAGCCACTGGCTTTTAAGTGCCTGCGACCCTTGTTAACACTGGCATTTATGCCGTTGCTGCGATCGAATCTGAAGGGGACTCGTTTAACACACGAATTGCCATGACTTTTGCCATTCGACACGCATATTAATAATGCCACGCACCCCTCGCCACCCTCCCCACCGCTGTTCATGATGATCACGAGGGCTGGGAACGACAACAAATGGCGGCAACAATAATAATAATAAAATGATTAATCGATGCTACATGACTGCATATACAAAATACATAAGTTCGCCTCGGTGTGTAAGAGCAATTCCCAATGCTGTGTCGTCATCCAATGTCATTACCAGTCATACTCCTCATTCACATTCCCATCATCATCATCATCAGCAGCAGCAGCAGCAGCATCATCATCAGCGTCAGCATCATCATCAGCGTCAGCATCGTCAGCGTCAGCTTCATTAGCATTAGCAGCAGTAGCAGCATTATCATCATCAGCATTAGCATCAGTATCATCATTAGCATCATCAGTATCAGTATCATCATTAGCATCAGTATCATCAGCATCAGTATCATCATTAGCATCATCAGCATCAGTATCATCATTAGCATTATCAGCATCAGTATCATCATTAGCATCAGTATCATCAGCGTCAGTATCATCAGCGTCAGCATCATCATCATACCCATCATCATCATCAGCATCATCATACCCATCATCAGCAGCATCATTATCATCAGCAGCATCATCATCATCATCAGCATCATTGTGATGATGAGTAAGCATTCAACATTATCATTGGGCACGCGGCTGCCGTGCCAATGTTTATTGTGGGAATTCGTTTGCAGCACCAGCGACGTGTCGCCTCCCCCTTAACGCACCCCCCCCCCCCCACCATCCCCTCCCTCCATCCCCTTCCCGTTCACGCACTGCAAGAGCTTGGCGCTGCTTGACGGGCAAATTAAATTTATGAATTCTTTCGGTTGGTGCGTGACCAGAGATTTACTATAATCAGGCATCGGGAATCAGCGAACACGCTCCGGAGACTAATTAGTTCGAGTAGCTCCACTGCCAGTTAGTATAGCCCCTCCCCCCCCCCCTCTCTCCACCCCCTTGCTCTTTCCCCACCTGCCAGCGCATCAACAGCATTCGGACGGCAATTACAAATACAAATTATAATTATAATTTCTCGTGGCGCATTGATTTCTTTTGCGTTATCCATTGATTGCCATGAATTATACAACATGGGTTCAACTAATTTGTGATCTAGCCGGGTATGCCCGACTAAGAGATACCTGCAAGTTGTCGTTTATCTAAAAGTGAACTGTCTAAACTATGTGAGAGCTTGCGTTTAAAATTAGGCATATCTAGCTTTTATAAACCTCGAGATATGATCGAAAAACCAAATTCTAAAATCGATTAAAAATTTCTTGACTTTATATAAAACTTCATGTCTCTTAAAGTCTCTCCGACTTGGACATACCCTATTTAAGCATTTGAAATGCGTACAGGGTAGGTTGAAAGCATTTTTGGATGCGCCACTCGCCGCCAGGTGGCGCTCGTGTTGTGTTGACAGCATTTTAAATATTTATTTAATTGGAATACATTATTTAAAGCGATTTCACCATTGACCACAATAACCGAAAAAAACCGTTTGTTGACCATCTCTCTCCCCCACTCTCCCTCTCTCTCTCGCTCTCTCTCCCTGTCTCTCTCTGGCCTGGTCGCTGTGCGAATTCGCGTTTAAATAAATAAATTGAACAATTATGCGTGGTTGCGGTTGTTTTTGGCTTTGATGGAGTCCACTTTCGAGTATCCCAGACATAATCCTATTACCATGCACTGTAACTCCGATTGTGGTCAGTTTTTTCTCTACATACCCTGTACATTTTCGCAGCGGGCATGTTGAATTGACTTATGCGTTTTGTTTTTGTGGCATATCTATGGATTTTCTATCTAGATTTTATTTTTCTTTGATTATAAAGAAATTTATTTATATGGATTATTTATTTTTATATTTTTCTTATTATTTGTATTTTGAAACTTTATTTACTGATTTTCTTACTCTTGTTACTACGCGATTTGGCTTGGATTACGAAACTCTCTTAAAACTCGAACTTATTGCTTTTCACTTATTTTCCACCACGTATCGTGGATTTTATACAAATTCAGCTAGACACAATTCAAGTGAACTTTTTTTTTTTGTTAAAAATATAAAATAAAATAGATAAAACTAATTTTTCCCATTTCCAACCGTAAATTCTGAGATAAACCCAAATATTCATTTATTTTTTGATATTCCTTTTTTTTTTATTTGTTTGTATAAGAAAATGTTTTGTTAGCTCTTGAGCAGAATCTTGGGTAGAAAAATGTTCTTAACATTTCAATATTGATATATTATTATTAAACAAATTTGGCTTAAAAAAGGCATTTAATCCTGTTTAAAATCGGCTGAAGTCTTTGCTTTCGTTAATATATACAAACTATCCAAGTTCTTTCTCGCTTTTGTTTTCAAAGATTTTTCTATAGGGTATTGACTAGTCGAGCATTGCGCTGTGCAGCACTCATATTTGTATGCTATTCTATCTTTGTTTCATTTTTTTTTTTCATTGATAAATACAACAATTGTATTGGCTATTGCTGGTGACAGGTGGAGGAGGTCGAGGGGTCGATGGGTGGAGGGGGGGGGGGTTGGCTTAGGCTGCGGGGCGTGGCGTGGCTTAGGCTGGGCAGGTGCAAGAAGTTGATGTGTTGCCACAGCTGCGGTTATCTCTCTGTGCCTCTGCGCCGGGCACTTGTCAATTGCACTTGGCAAGCGTTTGCGGCCAAGAAAATGCTTACCGCAAAACGACCGCCTCAGCACGGGAGGGACAGAGAGAGAGAGAGAGGGAGAGTGAGAGGGAGGGGGGAAAAAGTGGCGTTTAATATGTTTTTGAAGTCTTCAATTCTAGTTGCTCTTCAGTGCGTTGAGCGTCTGCCTCGCGGCTGCAACAGCAGCATTGTTATTAGCATTCAAAGTGCCGAGTGGCGAGTGGTTGTGGCGCCTCTAGAGCAACGGGGCGGGGCGAGGTGGGGCGTGGTGGGGCGAGGGGCGAGGGGTGTGTGTGTGGGCATGCGTGTGCGGCAGTCGTTGTTATTATTATGTGCCAACATGGTCGTCAACGTGATGGCGACGAGGCGACGATATCAGCATATGTTACAGCATCAGCACGTGTGCGTGTGTGTGTGTGTGCGTGTGTGTGTGCGTGTGTGTGTGTGCGTGTGTGTGTGCGTGTGCGTGTGTGTGGCAGGCATCTAGCTGCTGTGCATTGTTCGATTAATGACTTAACGACGTGCGTTGAATAACTTTGATTTAGTGTCATCTCATTTTGCCAGGCCACACAGCGGCCGTTCCAGCTAATTGTATTTATTTACTAGACACACACACACACACACTCACACACACACACACACACACACTCGCACACACTCGCACACACATCGGCTTGCTAAAACTATAAACATGCGGTCGCCTTAAGCTTTTAATTAATATGCGTATTAAAGCATTTAATATATGCATATATGTCATACTAGCTCATATTGCGCGGCTTTGCCCGGTCTAAACCCTAACTGACAGCTTTTATCGGTAATTCATTTTTTATTTGTTGTGTAATATTTATTAAGCTATAACTATATTTGGGCTTTGATACAGTTATTGTCCATCTGGCCAGCATTTGCAATTCTTCTCTCATCGATAGCTGGATTCGTGAATGTGCGAAAAAAGGTTCATTAACGTATCCAAAGGCATTTTCTGATCTGACAGATAGAGCGAGAAGGAGAGGGAAGTAGACTGCTTGAGCCAGACGGAGAGAAATACCGAGACAGAGAGAGAGAGAGAGAGAGAGAGAGAGAGAGAGAGAAAAAGAGAGAAAAGAAGAGTTGGAAAGAAAACAAAGACTGAGAGATCATCTCGCGATACATTTTTCATACGTTTTGCGAGTTCCACTTTCCGCAGTGAATTCACGTAGCACTGAACAAAGATTCCCGCCGAAATCCCTGAACGAGGGAAAAACCCCGAGACAGAGAGAGAGAGAGAAAGAAAGGAAGAGCGGCAAAGAGATTAATTTGCGATAAACTAAATTTTTCATTCCTTTACCGAGTCTCAGTTTCCGCCAGACTTTGCGTAAGTAAATTCACGTAAACCTGAACATTTTCTGTTCTGTGAGATAGGGAAAGAAAGAGAGAGCATGAACGAGGGAGAAACCCCGAGACAGAGAGAGAGAGAGAGAAAGAGAGAGAGAGAGAGAGAGAGAGAAAGAGCGGGAAAGAGATAAATTTGCGATAAACTAAACTTTTCATTCCTTTACCGAGTTTCACTTTCCGCCAGTCTTTGCGTAAGTGAATTCACGTAAACCTGAACATTTTCTGTTCTGTGGGATAGGGAAAGAAAGAGAGAGAGAGCATGAACGAGGGAGAAACCCCGAGACAGAGTAAGAGAGAGATAGAAGGAGCGGCAAAGCGATTAATTTGCGATAAATTAAATTTTTCATTCCTTTACCGAGTTTCACTTTCCGCCAGTCTTTGCGTAAGTGAATTCACGTAAACCTTAACAAAGATTCCCGCCGAAATCCCTGTTCGTGAATCGGCGAAAACAGGTTCAAGGAACGGAATCGAGGAGATAGGGAAAGAAAGAGACAGCATGAACGAGAGAGAAAACTCGAGACAGAGAGAGAGAGAGAAAGAAAGAGCGGAAAAGAGATAAATTTGCGATAAACTAAACTTTTCATTCCTTTTCCGAGTTTCACTTTCCGCCAGACTTTGCGTAAGTGAATTCACGTAAACCTTAACAAAGATTCACGCCGACTCGTGAATTTTTTGTTCTGCTTGCCAAGATCTAAGCCGAGACCTTTTAATGCAATTCTTATCGTTCACTTGCCTTGCCACTGAACCCAAGCTAACTATCGACTACAGAACTATGCTTGAAGCCATTTAAACTTATTCCTGGTTCGGTTCACATTCCACGCTGCCAAAACTAACCAAATTGACCAGTTGCATGGGCCGACACACTTGGCCACTTGTTTAGTTGGCCAGTTAGTTAGTTGTCCGGCTCCCGACTCCCGACTCCCGACTCCGACTCCCGACTTCCGTTTCCGGCTGCGACTTCGTCTGCCTGGCCAGTCGCCTGGGGCAGATCATGTTTAATTAGCACTAATGAATATTTAGCCGGCATGGCCATGGCACGTTTCCCCATTGCTGGCCAATGCAATTTTCCTACACGCTTTTCTATTAGTTTCTGGCCAACCGAATCGCCCCGCGCACAGCCACCCCTCTGCCCATACAGACGGACGGACAAACGGACGGACGGACAGATGGACGGACGGACGGACGGAGAGACAGATAGAAAGACACTCATATGGTCTTTGGCTCGTTATTTGTAATTTGTTGTAAGTTTTTGTTTCAGTTTTTATTGTTGTTGCCGGTTGCCGGTTAACACTAGCCTTGTCCTCATTCCGTTCGTTTCCCCCTTTCCCCTTTCCTCTTCCGCCTTGCCCGTTTCCATTTCCATTCCCATTCCCATTATCCAGCACATTCCTTGTAACTACTGTACCCTAATCGCAAGGGTATTCGCGTTTTGTTAATAAATATGTAACGATTTAAAGAGAGGAGCGAAAGAGTGTGATTGAGAGAGAGAGGGGGGGGGGAGGGACGGGGGGTTGAGAAAGAGCGAGAGAGAAAGAGAGACTGATAGAGACAAAAAACAGAGAGAGAGAAAGATGGGAATGAGAGAAAGGAGAGACAGAGACAGAGCGAGATTAATTTGCGAAAATACATTTTTCATGCCTTTTGCGACTTTCCGCCAGACTTTGCGTAATTGAATTCACGTCACCCTGAACGAGTGAATTCGCTCAACAGTTCAAGAAAACTTTGCTTTTAGTTCATGTTCACTTCGCATAGTACTGGGAAAATTCAAATATTATTATTTCAATTAAGTTCATTGCACAGCACTAATTGCGACGCATCGCAACACTAGATTGGTATATTTTACAACACTAGTGCGCGCATATTTCCACTTATTATACCCTGAACCCATTAAAGATGGGTAACAGGGTATATTGTATTTGTGCAAATGTATGTAACAGGCAGAAGGAATTATCTCCGACCGCATAAAGTATATATATTCTTGATCAGCATCAACAGCCGAGTCGATCTAGCCGTGTTTGTCTGTCTGTCCGTCCGTCTGTCTGTCCGTCCGTCTGTCCGTCCGTATGTGTTCATACAAGGATCTCGAAACCTATAAGAGCTAGAGACTTGGCTGTAGGTCCTCCTAGTGCTCGCGTAGATCGAGTTTCTTTCCGATATTCGATAACTTGCCCCGTTTCCAAGTAATCGATAAAAATCGATATCGAAATCCTGTTTTTTGAGCAATTTCGACAAATAATATGAGCTAGAGTCACCAAACTTGACATGTAGCTTCTAGAATAGTATATATATATCAAGTATCTTTTACTTAATACCTATCGCCTGTCGGAAGAAGAGGGATTAAGGTATCCCCTGGTCGGGAGCACCCGACTAGAACCTCTTACTTGTTTATTTATTATTTTCTTGAACAAAATAGAAGCGTATACAAAGCTCGCTCTTCCATTATTTGTCGTTACCATTTGTATAGCTGCTTCTTGTTGCTGATTTTGGTTCCGTTTCGGTTTCGGTTTCAGTTTCAGCTCCTGGTTCGGGTTTGGTTTGCCTGTGTCTGTTTCGGTTTCTGTTCCTGTTTCTGTTGCTGTTTCTGTTGCTGTTTCGGTTTTTATCGACATTGAAATGTGGCCCCAAAACAGTTTCAGCTCATAAAAATACAATTTGCTGCTGCTTATTTTTTACGATGCACATGAGGGCGATGCCTGGTCGCCTGTTGGTCCAGTCCCTGGCCCTGTAGGTCCAGCTCCTAAGGCAGCCACTCCACGTGTGCGTGTGTGTGTCCGTGTGTGTGTGTGTGTGTGTGTGTGTGTGTGCGGCTTTGGCCAAAACTATTTTCGAGCTTGAAATGACGCGCACACATGCTCCAAGTGCGTCCAATGTCCTGTGTCCAATGCCAATCGGGTTGCCACCAAGTTATGTGTCTGCCTCTCTCTCTCTCTCTCTCTCGCTCTGCGTGTGTGTGTGTGTGTGTTGCACGTTTTGCTGGGGGGGCCGGGGGAGGCGGGGGGGGCGTGTCATTGCCAGCTGCTGCCTGCTTCGGTTGCAGGCATTTAAACGTTTAAGGGATTTGTTTATGTTGCCGCTCCATTTTGGGTCAAACGATCCGAGCTGCCACGACCCGCCCCCCCTCCTCCCCCTCCCTCCCTCTATCCTTGCCACCCCCCACCCGTCCTTGTCAACCCCCGCGCCACACAACTACAGCTGCAAATTGGCAAGTTGCTTAAACATAAAAACAATGCGGCCAACTGAACGGCCCATGTATTCATAATCCTGCCTAATAATCCACAACAACCAACTATGCCACACCCCCTCCCCCCTCCCAAGCCCTCCCCCCTGCCCACGTCCACATACCACCATATTGGGGGGAGGGGGTGCGGGTTTGCGTTGCTTCGGGTAAAATAAAATAAAATGAAATAAAATAGGCAAAAAATGTTTCAGCTAAATAGATAAAATTTGCGCAGCTGGATACAGACATACGCGTGTGTGTGGGTGTGTGTATGTGTGTGTGTGTGTCACAGGTTTCTTTATACATAAACATTACTAATTAGTATTATTTTTATTGTTTTTTTTTTCAACGATCAGCTGCATAACAAAACGTCAATTGCATACAAACTACTTTTGCAGCTGCTTTAAACCGGGTTTAAAACTGTCTCAAACCGGTTTTAGACATCCCTTTAATCAGCAAATCAATATAATTTAAATTGTCAACCAACTTAATGCATTTTTTTTTGCAACAAATGTCAGCTCATTAACGTCCAAAGCTACGTCAAAACCAAACACAACGCGATTTGTTAAGCCATCAAACTTGTCTGAAAGCGCTTTTAAGCAAAATAGTTCTGCGACATTTAAGCAAATTTATATATGTAATGCATTTAAGAAGACTTTTGAAGCTGGCTGGCGTGAAGTAGTTGGTAAAGTAAAGCATTTAAAAGACTGGCAAATGAACCACCTTTAAGCCAAAATAAACAAGCAAGAGGTTCTTGTCGGGAGCTCCCGACTAGCAGATACCCTGATCCCTCTTCTTCCAACAGGCGATAGGTATAAAGTAAAAGATACTTGATATATATATACTATTCTAGAAGCTATATGTCAAGCTTGATGACTCTAGCTCATATTATTTACCAAAATCGATTTTTATCGATTACTTGGAAACGGGGCAAGTTATCGAAAATCGGAAACGAACTCGATCTGCGCGGGCACTAGGAGGACCTACAGCCAAAATTTCAAGTCTTAAGCTCTTATAGGTTACGAGATCCTTGTATGAACACATACGGACGGACGGACAGACAGACGGACGGATAGATGGACTGACGGACAGACAGAGGGACATGGCTAGATCAACTCGGCTGTTGATGCTGATCAAGTATATATATACTTTATGGTGTCGGAGCTGCTTCCTTCTGCCTGTTACATACATTTGCACAAATACATTATACCCTTTTTACGCATTTTCAATGGGTGCAGGGTATAAAAAGAACTTGTTGGCAACTTTCTTCAAGCTCGAATGCGAAATATCTGCCACATATAGTATATATCACATCTGATTTTCAATCTTAAGAATATAAAAGAAAAAAAACAACTTGAACAGCCTTTGAGCGTGCTTACGCTCAGCTGAAGTGCGTGTTCTTTTGAACCGGTGCTCAACAGTTGTGGAGCCGTTTTAGAGCTCATTTTAGGCTAGAAGAGGCAAGGAGCTCAAATGCCAACATTTAGCTGTGAAATTCAAGTGTCATTAAAGCTCTAAATGCCTTTGACACGACTCTAGCTGCTCTTATCCAGTTTGCCATTTGAACTAGTTCACAAAGTAATTGCCATTGGCGCAGTGTTGTAAAATGTGCAAGGGCATCAATTCAATGGCTTTTGGAGGTGCACAAATGGATCCACATGCGTGCGTATGCTTAGTACTACATATATACTTATAATACGCTCTCATGCATATGCATATGCGAAGTGGGCGTGGCAGCCGCCTCCCTCCGCCGTCCCCTCAAGTTGCAGTAGTAGCGAGAGGGAGAGGGGCCGGGGTAATAAAGCCGAAGCCATTGCACTTATTGTATAATTATGCAATTTAATGAATACTAAAAAGCTGAAATACACAGTAAAGACGACGAAGAGGAAGAGTTCGGTGACGAGGCGGGACGGGGCGGGGCGGGGCGGGGCGGTTCAGTGGGTAGACACGTGCAATAAATACAAACTGTTCTGCGCCAAAGAAAATGAAAACAAAACGTGTGTATAAAATTAAGAAAATAAAGCGAATCAAGAAGATGAAAAAAATAAAACACAGCGCGTAATGTGCTCGGGCTCTCTGCGAGTGTGTGTGTGTGTGAGTGTGTGTGTGTGTGTGCGTGTGTGTGTGTCTGTGCAGCCGCCATGTTGATTATTATAGTTATTATTGCGGACCGCCAGTTGCAGTTAGCAACAGTTACCCACAAGCTCAATTCCGATCCCCCCTCCCCCGCACACACTTCTCTGCTGCTCGGCACATTTGTAACGGCATTTTAGGCGCCCGCGGTGCTGCCAACTCGTTGAACTGCAGCCAGGCAGGCAGGCAGGCAGGCAGGCAGTGCTGCCAAAGCATGGGCGAGTTGCAGTGCTAGATAACGATGCGGTATTTAACATAAACCGTTTTGCCGACGCTTTTAATTTGGTTCACAATTATTTTTTTGCATTATTTTTTCGGTAACTATTTGAAGTGCTACCGAACTTGGGTTAGGGTATATCATTATAGTGATGCACACCAGCAGCCCGTAATATCTATTGTCAGTAGCAAATACTATCCTAGAGCTTAGAAGTTTTGGATTTCCGCTAAACATTGATTGGATCCATTTCGGACAATACCTATTCTCTGATGCTTGTTTCTCATTTTAGATTCAAGCAATACTCTACTATAGATATCGATTGCTTGAATAGTGACATCGACAGTCAATTAATCGATAATGTTATCGGTTAGTTTGAAAATCTATAAGATAATAGGGCAATGATATGAATAGTGGCCTCGATAGATACTCACGAGAACTTTAGGTAAGATAGTCAACAGAAATGGTGTCATCGGCAAATAAAAATTATAAAGTAATCGATAATAATTGGTTACTTCTTTACATAAAGTAGCAGTTAGATGGTAAAAATTGTATTGATCAATACATCAATGTCGCGCAGCTTATCGATAAAATCTTTGTTAATGTAATCGAAAGATAGAGACAATCGATCGATTGAAAAATACTTTCCATAAAAAAAACAATAGTAATTATAAATTGTTGCAATCGAATGTAACAATAGACTGATAGAGCTTTCGATAAAATAATCGATTTGTAGTTACATTTGTGTTATCGATAAATACTAACGATCAGCTAATCGATAGAAACTATATATATATATATATAAAATCGATAGGCACTATCGTTAAAATAGTCGATATAAACTCCCTTTAATATTATCGATAAATCGTAACAATCGCCTGATTTAACTTTCTATGAAATAATCGATTTGTAGTTACATTTGTGTCATCGATATATACTAACGATCAGTTCATGAATAGACAGTTGTTAAAATAATCGATAGGAACTATCGGTATAATAAGCGATAGTAGCAATCGATTGATTGAAAATTACTTTCCATAGAATGATCGATAGTTAGTAACAATTAATCAATCGATAGGCAGTAGAAGGACTACGGATAGAATTGTAGAAGAACTATCGACATGTTTATCGATAGGCAACTAAGAGGACTACTGCTAGAATTTTGGAAGAACTATCGACATTTTTATCGATAGGTTCTGTTCCCGCTATTCTGCTTGATTCCCTTGAATTGACAGGAAGTACTGCTATGATAATCGATTGATTGAAAATTACTTTACATAGAATGATCGATAGTTAGTAACAATCAATCAAACGATAGGCAGTAGAGGGGCTACTGCTAGAATTGTGAGAAAACTATCGACATGTTTATCGATAGGCAGTAGCAGGACTATTGATAGAATTGGGGAAGAACTATCGACATTTTTATCGATAGATTCTGTTCCCGCTATTCTGCTTGATTCTCTAAACGGCTGACAATATCGGCATGCCGATAGAATGGCGATATGTGTATGCTGCAAGCATCTTTGCTGGGCAGATGCTGTTGAAGGGTGTGCGGGCTTCGTTTTATACTTCGGACGCGCACCGGCTGCGTTTTTAATTTTCTTGCTACGCTTTACTCGCTGTGTGTGTGTGTGCGTGTGTGTGTGTGTCATTTTATGCATGAATTTTTTAATAGCTTAAATATGCGGCAATAAAACTTTAGCACGCTCATCTTATCGCCAACGCTTGCAAGTTCTGCTCTACAACTACGCCCCCCACCCCTCGCCGCCACCAACCGCACGTTTGCCCGACTGACCCGACGTCGCACGTAGCTAATAAAAGCCATACCACGACTCCACAACTCCACAAGTCCACAGCTCCACGGCTCCACAGCTCCACGGCTCCATGAGCCAGATGCAGATGAAGATGTGGCGCTTGTTGGCGTTGGCACTCGCCGACAAGGCACCTCAGCACGTGCCACGCCCACCGCAGTCAACCCCAACTGACTGGCGGGCGGGCGGTCGGTCTGGTCTGGTCTGGTCTGACTGTGTAGGTAGCCAACATCTTGACTTTTAACTAGCTAACTTGATAAAACTACAAAACTATACAATAAATATGCAAAAGCGCCAGCGAAGAGGAAACAAAAAAAACATGAAGGAGTGGCTTATAGTCGGCAAGCCGACGATTAGATACCCTTACGGCTGGCAGATATTTGCAGAGATATCAGCGATCATTCCACGGCAGCTATATAATGTAGGCGTTCGATCCGTGAGTGTATTGCCTAGACTAAGCCGGAACTATGCCAATATAGATCGAATATATCTATATCGATGAGCTTGTTGATTCCGATCAAGTACACATATACTTAACTAACGGATCGGACGGTAAACAAACAACTTTCATACAAACGTTTTCCACCAATTTACCACTGTTGCGGGTGGAATTTCCCAAATCGCTGAAACACATTTTCATTCAATTCTTATGCAGAGCTTTGAAAATAAGTTTGAAGCAAATCGGAAAATAAATTAAAACTTCACCCAAAAAATCTTTGAATTGCACCTTCCACTGAAGAAGTTTGGATTCTGCGAAAAGTGAAAAACCCGTCTCGAATGATTTTTAATGGAGATCCTTCGAAACGAATTTGAGGGCGAAACGTCAACCACCAAATCTTTGACCCCCATTTCCACCAAGGAGGCATACATTTTCCAAAAAGTGCAAAACACCCCTCAAATTAATTTGAACAAATTTCTATGAAAATCAGTTTGGGGCCGATCGGATGGTAAACAAAAAAGTTGCATATAAACGCTTTTCGCGATTATTCCACACATGCGAGTGGAATTTTCCCGAAAACCCGTCTCAACGTGCACCTTCATCACATAAGGTAGCTACAGTAAATCGAGTCAGTCAATCAGTCAGTCAATCAGTCAGTCAATCAATCAGTCAGTCAGTCAGTCAGTCAGTCAGTCAGTCAGTCAGTCAGTCAGTCAGTCAATCAGTAAGTCAATCGGTCAGTCAATCAGTCAGTCGGTCAGTCAGTCAATCAGTAAGTCAATCAGTCAGTCAATCAGTCAGTCAGCCAGTCAGTCCATCAATCAGTCAATCAGTCAGTCAGTCATTCAGTCATTCAGTCAATCAGTCAGTCAGGACAAACAGTTTTATATATAAAGATAGGCTCGGAGATGTATTTAACTTCGCGACAAAATTCAAATGCCCGCTGGTAAAGGGTATCGTAAAAAATAAAACCCAATGCATGCTTGAGAGGAAGCGTAGTTTTTTCCGGTTCGCATGTTGGGAAGGGGGGCGGTGGGGGGTAGGGGAGTGTGCTGGACCGGCGATAGCTGAGTAAGCCCTGCAGCGCATAAGTGTTTGCTGGCCATTGCAATGAAGATGCCCCACGGGCGGCTGACAACATGACACGACACGGCACGACGACGCCATGCCGTGCCAACCCCCCTTCCAAACATAGGCGTCGACGCCACTGTGCCTGCCCCTGCCCTTAGCCTGCCCGTCACATCTTTAGTGGCGTTTTATGTGCGTGTCCTTGGTCGCTGGGAAGGTGTCGCCGCAGTTCCCCAAGCAATTTAACCCACACACACACACACACACGCACAAACAAATACCCCTTTGTAGACTTTTTATGCATCCACCTCTCGCCTCTCCTTTCTCTCTTTCCCCCTCACATTATTAGCAAATACTATGCAAATAATGATATTTTATTGGTATTTACTATTATTAGTTTACTAGTTAAATATAATCTATTTATATAGAAACTGGTTGCTATAAACGAGCTTTGCCCGCGCCAAGTTCTTTTATCTTCCCATGCTCAGCCCGTTAGAAATTTAATTTTATTTATACATAGAAATGAGTTCACGCTAAAATTCGTTTTCCCTCTTAAGCAGAGTAGAGCTTTGAAAGTGAGCACAAAGACCGAAATACAGTATTAACTCATATATTCGAAAAGTTTAAGACTCTCAAATAAGTGACCACAAAGATATTTGAAAGTGTAACTACTTATTAAGCGGTTTGTGCTGGGCCGTGATCAGCAATCGGTCAGTCAGTCTCTCAGTCAGTAAGTCAATCAATCAGTCGGTCTCTCAGCTAATCATTTAGTTGGCCAGTTAGTTTGTCAGTCAGTTAGTCAGCCAGTCAGCTACTTGTTAGCCAGTTTATCAGTCATTCAGCCCATAAGCCAATTAGTCAGTTAGTCACTCAGTCAATCAATCACGTAGCTAGTCGGTTAAGTCAGTCAGTCCGTCTATCAACAAGTCAGTCAGACAATCAATTAGTCAGTCAATCAGTCAGTCAGTCAGTCAATCAGTCAATCAGTCAATCAGTCAGTCAGTCAGTCAGTCAATCAGTCAATCAGTCAATCAGTCAATCAGTCAGTCAGTCAATCAGTCAGTCAGTCAGTCAATCAGTCAGTCAGTCAGTCAGTCAGTCAATCAGTCAGTCAATCAGTCAGTCAATCAATCAGGTAGTCAGTCTATCAGTCAACAAGTCCATAACAGTCAGTCAATGTGCCAATCAGTCAGTCAGGTAGTTAATCAGTCAATAGTCAGCAAGTCAGTTAATCAGTCACTTAGTCTGTCAGTAATTGGTCCGTCAATCATTCAAGGATCCAATCAATCAGTCTGATAGTCAGTCAGTCCATCAGCCAATAGTCAGCAAATCAGTCAATCAATCAGTCAGTCAATCTGTCAGTTTGTCAGTCAGTCAATCTGTCAGTTTGTCAGTCCGTTAGCTACTGAGTCAATAACTCTTCCAGTCAGATAGTCAGTCAATCACTCCGCTAGTCAGTCTTTCTATCAATCAGTCAATGTGTCAGTCAGGTTAAATAGTTTTCTATATATAGATAACAGATAATCGAATTATCGTATTTATCTTTTTGGGGGTTTTCCTTCATACATCACCAGGGATTACGCGCCTCGCCGAGCGGAGGAAGAGAACCTTTTGTCGCAGCTTAAGTGTGGAGCCGCGTAGCTTAGGCAAATCTTAGCTGCGTATGGGCAACCTTTTTTCTTTATGCCTGCTGCTGTAGCTGGGCGACGGGCTAGGGAGGGGGGGGGTCTGGTATGGGTATGTGAATGGGCTTTGGCATAGTTTTTAAGTCGATGCGTTTGTTATTTTATTAGCATAATCAAATGGCTGATCGGCCCACGCGTTCCCTTCGAGGGGGCGTGGCCGGGGGAGGGGGAGGGTCGGATGGGTAGCTGTAAGGGGCAGAGGGGCCGGAAAGTGGGCGTGTTTTTGGCTATGAGCCAATATCCTGTTTATATGCGACATGTCTTAATTCTTTAGTTGGGCCGTTGCCTTTCTTTGCTGTTCAATCAATTCCCAGCGCTGCCTTTGTGCTTTTACTGCCTCTCTCTCTGTCTCTCTCTTTCTCTCTCTCTCTCTGCCTCTCTCTCTCGCTCTCTCTGTCGCTGACTGCCAGCAAATCTGCGCTGAAAGCCATCAACTCGCGGGCATTGTCAGCGACATAACAAGGACACGCAGCTGTGTAGCTGTTTACACTTTTCTCGACCCGCCCCCCCCCCCCCCCCCCCCTTCTAATCCCCCCACCCCCCGCCGCACACGCTTGCAACCAGTAGCGGAGCGTGGGAAAAGAAGAAGAAAAAGTCATAGAAAGAAATCAAAATAGAATAAAACTTGTGCGTTTTGCATAAAGTGCGCTTATCCCCGCAGGATATGACTGGCAATGACGCCTCTCAGCTGCACACGCCCCCCCCTCGCCGCCCCTCGCCACCCCCTCAAAAAGTGGCACACAACAACAAAAAAGAAGTAAAAAAATAGAGAAAGATGCAAAATAGAAGAAGGAGCAGCGAATCGACGCTGCAGGTTGTATGCGCTGTCTAATTTCGCAAAAAAACGGCGCAGCCTCCCCCCCCCCCCGCTGGTTAAGCTGCCCGCCCCGCTCCGCCACAACAACCCACACCCGTTCCCCCCCTCCCCCACCGCTTCTGCAGCCCCTGTTGCTACCCCTAGATGCTGGCAGCTGCTCTCAAGTCGGCAATATGTCAAAAGCGTTGCACGGCTTTTCAAGTGCACGTGCCCAAAATGAAGCTGGATGTGTGTCAGGCGGCATTCCCCCCCAACCCCCCCCCCCCCCCCCTCTTTACTGGCAATTCAGCCCTCCCCTCGCCCCTCACTGTGCGCTCTGCAGTGCATTTTGGGAGCGCTGCTTTGTGTGCGCCTGTCGCTCGCTTTGAGTTTGGAGCTTTGATTTATGTTAACGCTCCATCCAGCAACACCCCCCTCCCCACCCCCTCTGCCTACCAGCCCCCTCTCTCTCTCTCTGCCTACCTGAAGTCTCTACAACCCACAATCGGAGGTAGCACAAATTGTCTGCATCTGCATAGAACAGCGGATAATAGTGCACTGAAATACGAGCTAGCCACACAAACAAGGCCAACACACACAGCACACATACACATACACACACATACACACACACAGCACACACACAGCACACATACACACACACACACATACACACACACACCGCACACACACCGCAGTGGCATTTCAGGTGTTTAGAGCTGGCATTGTTAGCCAGACAGCAGCTGGGCGGCAGCAACAACAAGAAAACAATTGCAGCAATCGCCATTGCCGATGTCGAAATATCCTTGATAATTAATCAAAGATTTGATGCATACAGGATGCATTTCGAATTACACAAGTTTCAATTGAATAACTCTGAAAAGATAAACAGTAATTGCCATTAGCATCGATTGTTGTTGCATCAACCAACACTGAAGCTGGCCGAAATGCAGAAAGCAGCCAGTGCAAGGAACTCCTCTCCGACTCCTCAATGCATAATAGACACCTACATACATATATACATATATATTTCTGGTCGACTTTGTCTGCTTGTCTCGCATCGCATTTGTTCTCAACACATTTTCATATGAAATAAAGCAGAATAATTCACTTTTTGGACATCTCCCTCGATTCCCATACAAAAACAACCTAAATAACATATTCAAGCTCTGAAAGTTTCATAGAACCAAAGTTTTTTTAGCCCATATTTTTATATTATATAATATTATATATATTTTCATTTTATGTGCTATTTTTTGCATTTATGCAGAGCAAGAAGCTGAAATGCCGCTGGCTACAGGGTATTTTTTAAGTCATGCACTCCCTATTTGAGTGCGCTTCATGCGAAATGAGTGAATAAATATTTCTAATTTGATTTCAAACAGTTGGCCAACACCTCGCAACACGCACAAAAATTACAAAAAAAACAGTTGAAAATCAGTTGGTAAAATTGGATTCGAAGTTCCGTCCGTCAGCTGAACGGCTGTCAACACACTTCACGTTGTCATTGCTCATTGTTCATTGTTCATTGTTCATTTGCATTGTTTTTCTTGTTCAGCTAACTGTGCTTAACTAAGCGCTGGGCCAACCACTCTTTATTTGCATAAAATGAACTCAAAAGCGGCTGCAAAAGCGTTTATTGATCCGTTTTTTTTTGTCTTTTTTTGTATGCCTTTTTCTGGTCAGGTCAGGCCAGGTATCTTGTGAACAATGGCAAGGCCGAGAGTCTAGCTCGAGTGCTACAATTTGTGTTCACAAATCACGATACGAGAGATCTACGAGCTGCAGAAATGACATAAGAGTTTCCACCCGTTTTCCACTCGATCGTTTCGTATTCTCCAATTAACATTTGTAGTGTGCACAGTTCTTGTGGCTTGCGCTGTGCTTGACACATCAAACAGTCAATCAATCATGAATTAACTTTTGGGGGATGCATAGGCTAAGAATCGCCTACAAGCTGCCGGAATAACATAAGAGTTTCCACTCTTTTTCCACCTTAGCGTGTCGTATTCTCCAATTAACATTTGTAGTCTGGCTTGAGCTGTACTTCATACATCAAACAATCATTTAGTCGGGTCAATCAATCATGACTTCACTTTTGGGGGATGCATATGCTAAGAATCGCCTACGAGCTGCCGAAACAACATAAGACCTTCCACTCTTTTTTCACCTTAGCGTGTCGTATTCTCTCACATCAAACAGTCAATCAGTCGGTCAATCAATCATGAATTTACTTTTGGGCGATGCATATGCTAAGAATCGTCTACGAGCGGGTGAAATGAGCTAAGAGCTTTCACTCGTTTTCCACTCGATCGTTTCGTATTCTCCAATTAACATTTGTAGTGTGCACAGTTCTTGTGGCTTGAGCTGTGCTTGACACATCAAACAGTCAATCAGCGAGTCAATCAATCATGAATTTACTTTTGGGGGATGCCTATGCTAAGAATCGTCTGCGAGCGGGTGAAATGACATAAGAGTTTCCACCCGTTTTCCACTCGATCGTTTCGTATTCTTCAATTAACATTTGTAGTGTGCACAGGTCTTGTGGCTTGCGCTGTGCTCGACACATCAAATAGTCAATCAGTCGGTCAATCAATCACGAATTTACTTTTGGGGGATGCATATGCTAAGAGTCGTCAACGAGCGGGTGAAATGAGCTAAGAACTTCCACTCTTTTTCCACCTTAGCGTGTCGTATTCTCCAATTAACATTTGTAGTGTGGCTTGAGCTGTACTTGACACATCAAACAGTCAATCGGCGGGTCAATCAATCATGAATTTACTTTTGGGCGATGCATATGCTAAGAATCGTCTACGAGCGGGTGAAATGAGCTAAGAGCTTTCACTCGTTTTCCACTCGATCGTTTCGTATTCTCCAATTAACATTTGTAGTGTGCACAGTTCTTGTGGCTTGCGCTGTGCTTGACACATCAAACAGTCAATCGGCAAGTCAATCAATCATTAATACACTTTTTGGGGAGACATATGCTAAGGAGCGGGGGAAATGAGTTTAGAGCTTCCACTCTTTTTCTACCTTAGCGTGTCGTATTCTCCAATTAACATTTGTAGTGTGCACAGTTCTTGTGGCTTGCGCTGTGCTTGACACATCAAACAGTCAATCGGCGGGTCAATCAATGGGGCAAACCACTTAATACACTGCTCAACACAGGTGTCCTCTAAATTACACTACCCGACCGCAGGGCAACACAACAGCGACAAGTTGAAAGCCAATGTCGATGCCATTGCCATTGCCGTTGACTTCGGGACGTTGACGTTGTTTCCATTCATGGTGTCATATCGTCAGCATCAACGGCATCAGCTGCAGCAACTGCAACAACATCCTGACATTTAACCAATGCCCATTCATTGGATGCGGGTGGGCGTGTCTGTGGGACAACAATAAGTGCCTGTCATCCGATACAATGAACCAAATGGCCGCGAGTCCGCCGATTATTATCTGAATGGTTATTACGAGCACACGACGAATTGTTCAGCCCTAGCGAGCACCAGGCTGTGCTTGTCCCCAATCATATCGATCTACTACATGTGTATAATAAATAATTCGCTGCACCACAATTACCTCTGTATATATATATGTGTGTGTGTGTCTGTGTGTGTGTGGACCCTAGTGGAAATGCAGATGAGAACTCTGCTCGGTTTAAGATGCGGCGTCTTCGACTCTGTTAACTGAAGTTGGGCGCGTCTCGTGCTCTCGTGATATATTTTTTTTGAATTAAAGCTCTCGTTCTGCCTTTTATAGCCTATCAGTCTCTGAGCGAAAGCCCAAAAGCTGGACACTTGAAATTCGATGCACAGTACCAAACGCAGTCCGAGTTTAAAATATCGAAATCTTCTCACATATTCGTAATATCGATAAATAACAATTTCGAGACATGCTAGGGAGGGGAGCTGAAATCAGCATGGTTAAAAAGGAAACAACTTACCAAATTTAAACGCTTTATATTCTACAGTATCACGGCTACTTGGGTACAGTCGAATCAATAAATCGATAAATATCGATTTTGAGACATGATATTTTATCGCCTTAAGCAAACTTACCAAATGTCAATGCTCTGTAGCTCATAGTATCTAAGCTCTTAAGTTGAGTCGATACATCGATACATATCGATATATTTGGTATTCTTTTTATAAATGAAGAGAAAACATCATGCGTGTAGGTCAGAGAACTTGACGAATTTAAACGACTTATGTCTTACAGTATCTAAGATTCTTATGTACACTTGAGTTGATAAATCGATAATTATCGATACATTTTATACTCTTTTAGAAGTTGAGAGCAAACAGAATGTGTGTAGGGTGTGAAAAATACAACTCGCCGAACTAAACGCTCACAGTATCTAAGAGACTGATAATAAATCGATATATATCGATTGGTAGCATATTGTTTTATACTCTATTAAAAATGAAGAGCAAACATAATGTCTGAGGGCATGAAAAAAACAACCTACCAAATTAAATCAAATATAATCGCCTAATGTTTCAGTATCTGATAGTTGAGTCGATAAATCGATACATATCGATATATTTTATACTCTATGAAAGATGAAGAGAAACATAATATGAGATACAGTTGCGTCGATAAATCGATACATATCGATATATTTTATGAAAGCTGAAGAGAAACATAATATGAGATACAGTTGAGTCGATAAATCGATACATATCGATATATTTTATGCTCTATGAAAGATGAAGAGAAACATAATATGAGATACAGTTGAGTCGATAAATCGATACATATCGATATATTTTAAAAAAGATGAAGAGAAACGTAATATGAGATACAGTTGAGTCGATAAATCGATACATATCGATATATTTTATTCCCTATGATAAATGAAGAGCTTTTATAAATGAAAGCAAAGTTGGTATGGCATTAAAAAATCGTTTCAAATATAAACTTTCTATATCTATCTGGGAACACATTTAGACGTGACGCATTCACCTGACCTTGGGCTTACCGATTTTCCAATCGATTTTGACTTTGCGTTCGATTATAAGAGATGCATTTCAGCAAGCGGAAAATCGTGGCAAGTGCAAAGGAAAAGTTGTACAGAAAAACGCTCGAACTCGATTGGGTTGACATTTCTTCCATCCCTCGTCGTCCTGCGCTCTGATTATCTCTCAGCTGGAAACGGATGCGCGTTTGTTAAACATGAATCATTTAAAGTAAAAAAATGCTGATATGGGCACTCGAAGGGTCAAGAGCTGCTTCCTGTGACACACACACACACACACACACACACACACACACACAGGATTTTAAGGCCCTTCGCTGATTGATAAAAAATGGACTTGGCTATTATTTTTGTTGTCTTTTTTTTTTTTTTAATTTTTCGTTTGATTTTTATGCCAAGCATTGAATTTCGAGCTAGCACTTGTTACGAACAAATTAAATTAAACAAAGTTGAAAACAATATTAAATGCAGTCTGCGTGTTAAATATGTCAAAACGAATATAAAATTAGAACTTTTAAAAAATGCTAAGCTTGTTGTGGTTGGATAATTCACCAGGAACTACACTTGAAGAAATTTGCGGGCACATAAAATAATTAAAAATTAAGTCAGACGTTCGAGTCGGGAGCTCCCGACCCTGAACCCTCTACTTCCGACAGGCTATAGGTATAAAATGAAAGATACTTCACATATATATACTATTCTAGAAGCAACATGTCAAATTTGGTGACTCTAGCTCATATTATTTGCTTAGATTTTTATCGATTACTTGGAAACGGGGCAAGTTATCGAATATCGGAAACAAACTCGATCTGCGCATGGACTAGGAGGACCTACAGCCAAAATTTCAAGTCTCTAGCTCTTATAGGTTTCGAGATCCTTGCGTTCATACAGACGGACAGACAGACAGACAGACAGACGGACGGACAGACGGACATGGCTAGATCGACTCGGCTGTTGATGCTGATCAAGAGTATTTATACTTTAAGGGGTCGGAGATGCTTCCTTCTGCCTGTTACATACATTTGCACACATACATTATACCCTTTTTAAACATTTTCAATGGGTGCAGGGTATAAAAAGCTGCGATTCGATTCGCGGCGAATAAACAGTTCTAGCTCCCAATTCGAATCGATTTAACAGTTTTATTGCTTTAATGCAGCCCCCATTTTTCGCTGTGTAAAATATTACGTGTACAAATATTACGTATACGTGATTTTTAACGACAATTTTAGTTTTGTTGTTTGCATTGTGGACGGAGACTTGGAATAATTAGATCGTCATACACATTTGCTTGGCACGCACAACAAACACACACACAAGCACACGCAACACACACACGCACACACACACGCACACACACACACACACACACACACACACACACACGCACACACACACACGCACAAATGACATAATTAATGGTCTACACTGCAATTCGTGCATCTACAAGATGCAAATGCATCTAAATATAGCTGGCTAGTTGGATGAGTAAGTGGGAGGGGGAGTGGGTGGGGCGGGGGGGGGGTTATAGAGTGGCAGCAGGAGGCGCGACATGCTTGTCCGCCCGCGCCGCCCGCAAAGGAAATGCAATTGAACAATGCGCCAATCATTGTAAACAATTGCGACCGCGAGGCGGCAATGAAAATGAAATGAAAATCAGTTTTTGCTCGGAAGCAACTTTCAATTGAATCAAATCAATTTCGCTTCATTGAATGTTTACCATTTGCCTCTTTGCAAACGCAGGACAACCCCCCCCCCCCTCCATTACCCAACCCTACCCTACCCTCATCTACCCTACCCTACCCTCGTCTACCCCCTTTCAGCCACGCCCCTCTCAGCACAGCTACCACCTTGCCACAATTCAGAGCAAAGTGGCTGCAGCTGTTTTTTTTATACCCTGAACCCATTAAAAAAAGGGGAAAAAGGGTATTATGTATTTGTGCAAATGTATTTAACAGGCAGAAGGAAGCAGCTCCGACCCCATAAAGTATATATGTATATATATTCTTGATCAGCATCCGTCCGTCGGTCCGTCTGTATGAACGCAAGGATCTCGAAACCTATAAGAGCTAGAGACTTGAAATTGGCTGTAGGTTCTCCTAGTCCATGCGCAGATCGAGTTTGTTTCCGATATTCGATAACTTGCCCCGTTTCCAAGTTATCGATAAAAAATCGATATCGAAATCTGTTTTTTTGAGCAATTTCGGCAAATAATATGTCACCAAACTTGACATGTTGCTTCTAGAATAGTATATATATATATATCAAGTTTCTTTCATACATGTCGTCTGTTGGAAGAAGAGGGTGCAGGGTATCCCCAAGTCGGGAGCTCCCGACTAGAACCTCTTACTTGTTTTTTGTTGTTTTCACGCGCTCTTTCTTGTTTTCTTTTTTATTCGCACTTTTGTCGTAATCCGCCCACTGCCACGCCCTCGCCGCCCCCCCGCCCCTTCCCAAAGGCAACCAGGCCAATTGCACGAATTGTTTTGAGCCCGCGGTCACGTCACATATTATATCCCTCAAACATGCCCCTGTGAATACTTCTCTCTCTCTCTCTCTCTCTCTCTCGCTCTCTCTCTCGCTCTCTTTCTGGCGAGAGGCTTTTCAATTTAAGATCAAAGCGTGTCCTGGGACTTTATATAGATCTAGTTCGGCAAGGCATTCAAGATGTATCCCCATTAAGGGAATAAATGTACTTGATATTATTAGCAAGAGTTCACAATTAGTTCGCACAATCTCATCGAACTCAGGTACTTTAAGAGCTAGAGTCTGGAAACTTGGTATACAGCTATATATACATCCGTAATGCTGTTTAGCTATTTAAGATATGTGAGTTATTCGATATTATATTTGTTTAGCCTATACGAGCTGGTAGCTCCTTGGAGCTAGATGTGACAAATTTTGTATGCAGCTTCTTCTTGAATATGCCAAGAATTTATATAACTAAATGATATGCAGTCTCTCTTGAACTCGGGAACTATCAAGACTATAGTTAGGATATTTGGAACTTTGAACTCGGGAACTATCAAGGCTGAAGTTAGGGTATTTGGTGTGCGGTCTCTTATATGAATCACGTATCTTAATTAAATGATATGCACTCTCTCTTGAACTCGGGAACTATCAAGACTAGAGTTAGGATATTTGGAACTTTGAACTCGGCAGCTGTCAAGGCCGAAGTTAGGGTATTTAGTGTGCGGTCTCTGGTCTGTGCAGTGCACTTGGATTTTGTTTAATTAACTGATATCTTTTGCGCAGAGCGCCGCAAACCGCAAACCGATAAAAACGAATTAAATATAAGCCACGTTTATGGCACTCGCGCTTTGCTACCTGCCACACAATTTTTGATTCGTGACAATTATGAGACATTTCAATTAGAGTTGCCCCCGGCCAAAGACTCTTAGCTGCAGCGATCCGTTCAACTTTTGCCATGGGATCAGGCATCATATGCAGCCCCCTTACTACCCCACCCCCTCCCCCTCCCTACCCTGGGCTCTGACAGATATTCAGCTGCTGCTGTGAAAAGTTTTTATTGAGCAACTAACTGTGAAATTAAATTGTGAATTAAAAGCTGCCACCATGGCCAACAGCGATTACGAGCAATGTCGAGGATACGATGGGTGATGGAGAGGAGGGGGGGGGGGGTAGGGGGCGTACTGATGTGATGTGTGTGCGGGTTGTGCGGGGTGTAGCAGGCGCTGGGGACATGTCGTTAATGCCGCGCTGCATTTGTGTCGATGGGAATGCGGCATTGGGATTGAGGGGAATCGAGAGGGACTGAGGGGGATCGAGGGGGGTGTGAGGGGCATTGAGGATTGGGATTGCCAATGCCAAATGGCCGTGCAGCATTTCCTTTAATGCTACCCACTGCAACATGGCCCCATCCGACCCGACTCCGTCCCAGTTGCTAGTTATGGCCGCGTGGCAGCTTCTTTGGCTATTTGCAGTAAATTGAAAAAGTATTAAATCAATAAATAAAAGTTACGCGCGCACACGCACACACACACACACACGCACACACATACACGGTTAAAGCAGCGGCAACGTGTAACTTTTTATACCCTGTAGCTAATGAAAACAGTCAAAAGGGGGTTTAAGCTAACTGAAGCTGGCTGCCTACCAAATTTGCTAAGCTCTAGCTCTTGGCATCTCAGAGCTCCCATAGGCCAGATAAGCATATATCCCATATGTATATATAAGATGCCTAAGCTAGAACTCTTGTCTTATAAATTGAAGAACTTTTTCTGATTTCTGCTGTTTACCAAATTTGCTAACTCTAGCTCTTAGGATCTTGGAGTTCCCATAGGCAAGAGAGCTATAATCTTGGATCTTAGAGTTTCTATATGCCAGAGAGCTATAATCTCATGTATTCCATATCTATGATATCTTTGGTTTAAAAGTTTGCTGTACTTAAAATGAATGTGCAAATCTCTGATCTCTGAGTTCTCTGATCTCTGAGTTCCTATAGACCAGACATACCTTATATGCATCTAATATCTTTGTTCTTTTTTTTTAATAAGTTATGTAGTTTTCTAGGATTATATTATGTTCTATTTCAGAAATTCGGATACATTTAACTATTATAAATCCAGCTCTTAGGTTCTCGGAGTTCCTAAATTCCAAACAGTGTTAATCTCATGCAGCTTATATCTATGATATCTATGGTAGATCGCAGTTAATAATATAAAATAGGTTAGCTTTAGTTTTTGGGATCTCTGAGTTCCCACAGGCCAGGCAAGTATATAGCCCATATCTCTATCTATCTACGATAGATGTGATATCTTTTTTTGTTGCTATGCTGAAGAAACTGAGATACATCTTAAGTATTTTAGAAGCTGCCTACCAAATTTGCTAGCTATAGCTCTCAGAGTTTCAGACTGATATAATCTCATAAAGCCCATATCCATGATATCTAATGGCATTGCTTGGGTTTGCTTGGGTTATGCTTGAGGTACATTGATTAGAACCTGCCTATAACAGTAGTATATATTGATAGTTTATACCATTTATGTAGTTATAGTAATATTCGACAACAAATTATATACATATTTTCTTATCAACTCTGAAGTTGATCTATTTATCCTCTTGGTCAGACTGACTAAAGCTAAAGAGTTTAAATAAAACTCATTCGTTTCGAATGCGAATTCAAACTATGATAGAAAAGTAGTATAGAATAGATCGGAATTTATCGTATATCATTGTATCGATACCAGCTAGCGATAATCGATAAATATCGATATATAGCCTAAAAGAGCCAGAGACAGCAAACTTGGCAAAAACTTATCTAGCATATATAAGTTTTATGAGATTTCTCCTTGATTTGTCGAACAAATCTGTCATGGTATACGGCTAGGTTTAAGAAGAAGCACGCTTGGGCAATTCAGAGCTGTGAACAGGGCATCTGCCAGTCGGTCATCGCTTTTTAACAAGAACAACTCTTACTTGATTTCGGTTGGTCTTTGACCAATGTACGCGTGGGCGTGGCCGTGGGCGTGGGTGTCGGCTATATGCCACGCTTACGCTGCACATTTACACTGTACCCCCCTCCCCCTCCCCCTGCCCACCCTTCCCCCCTTGCGGCGAGTTGCGGCCATTTGGGGGTTACACACGGCGCGTGTTAATTACTCGGAACATTTTAAACGGCAGCGTTGCGACCAGCAGCAGCAGCAGCAGCGAAATTTGTTGTATTGATTTAAAAACTGCAGTCGCATCCAGTGTCCAGTTACAATACCTCGCCCCCAACCCCCCCCCCCCCTTTTCTGCACCCGTCCATTGTCCAGGTGCAGCCGAAGCCGAAGTTGCCAGTTGGCAATCCAGGCAACAAAAATCAGCGGGACGCGGACAAAAAATTGCCAACGCACACAGAAAAGAGGCGAACATCAAAATCAGAACAGCAAACCAGCAAATGCGACAACAACAAAAGCAACAAGTAATCCTGCCCCGCAGGCGAGACTGCACGACTGCCAGATGCCCTGTAGCTGTTGCAAAACATATGCTTGAAGAAGCCCACAAATGGGGAGGCTAAAAACCGGCACTTACCTGTACCTAAATCAAGCTGAAGCAGATAAGTTTAAAACGGTCTAAAAACTATGTATAGAAATTCTTTGAAAAAAAAAAAAAAAATTTTATGCATCCATGCATCTCATATGTCATACTTAATTCTTCAAGCTACTTCATAGTTCATACTCGGGATAATACTACTTATTTCATCATTCATACTTCATACCTCATACTTCGTACTATGTACTTCATACTTCATACTTTGAATTATATACTTCATTCTTCATACTTCACACTTCTTTCTTTTCACTTCATACTTCCTACTTCATACTTCATACTTCAAACTTCATACTTTGTACTACGTACTTAATACTTAAGCTTTTGTACTAAATTCTCCATACTTCATACTTTACACTTCATACCTAATGTTTCATTCTGCCATAATTCATACTTCATACTTCAAACTTCGTTCTTCATATTTCGTACTTAACACTTAGTAATTCATGCTTCATTCCTCATACATCAGATCTCATACTTCCGATCTTATACTTCATACTTAACTTTTCTTACTTCATACAGCATATTTCATACTTCATACTTCCTTCTTCATACTTAATTCTTAATCCATCATACTTCGTTCTTTATATTTCCTTCTCCATGCTTCATACATCATACATCATACATCATACTTTATATTTCATTCTTCATTAATTCTTCATATTTCATACTTCATTCTTCATACTACATACTTCGTACTTCATACTTCATACATCATACATCATACATCATACATCTTACATCATACAACACACATCATACATCATACATCATATATCATACATCATACAACATACATCATACATACTTACTTCATACTTCATTCTTTATATTTCACACTTAATACTTCATATTTCATACATCATACATCAATCATCATACATCATACTTCATATTTCCTTCTTCATATTTCATACTTCATTCTTAATGGTTCATACTTCGTATTTCATACGTCATACATTATTTTTTCTACTTCATTTTGCATGCTTCGTACATCGCTAAAAGTTTCATTCACTAATTTCCCACCTTCGCGGGTGAAACTTTCAAAAACTCATTTATATGCAAGCTCTAATGGAATGATGATCAGTCAGTCAGAACAAACCATTTTCAGTACGGAAACATATACATATGTATGAGGCATGTGTGATATGTTGTGGCAAAATTGTATGATACCCTACTCAAGCAATTTTATGGCAACGGAGTAGAGCACAACAAATGCCGTTGGGTCAACAAGCATTGTGGCTGGTGGTTTCTGGCGGGTCAGCTACAATTTAATAGTAGGCGCAATAGCATCGCCTCGTAAATATGAGTATCTGACAGATTGTGGTTGTGGGCCAATAACAATTTTTGTGCCATGTCAGGGATAAGAATATCAGCGCCTAATGAGGCTACGGGCATGGGCATGGGCATGGGCATGTCTCTAAGTCCTTAGACCGTGCCCACGTTCCACTCAATAGTCCATCTGCAGTTTATTAAAAGCGAATGCAAATTTTCGGGGCAATTTAATTAGCAGCAAATTCAACAATTTTCCACACACACGCACACACACAACCCGCTCGTTATTGTCACGACACAGCGAAAACAAAAAAAAAAAAAAAAAAGAAAAAATGAAGAAAACTTTGGGACTCGCTTTCGCTCTGTTCGCCCTGTTTCTTTGTGGACCTATGGGCTGGCGGCTCAAAGTAAAAGGAACGTCCAACGGTTTTTATTAGAATCGTAAATAGTCTTTACGAGTTGTACGTGCCCAAAATTTGCAATAGGCCAACAATTCGCCAGCCTCTTCTGCTGCTGCTGCTGCTGCTGCTTCTTCCCCTTCATTTCATGCAACAACAAATTATCGACCACGCCTTTGTGTCGCCCCCAGCTCCGACCTTTCATAATCATAATCATTATCATAATCATTATCAAAGCAATGTTTATATCCTTCGCCCTTCAAAATGCACTCACTTAAAACTTTAAGGCCGAACCTTGCATTGCGAGTACTTTCGAGTAGTTCCTCATTTAACAAACGAGTCATTTGAGTCATTTGTTCAGATTGAGCAACTAGTGGACACAATATGAGAGCTTTTTGTAAAGCTAAGATAGAAAACAGTTCTCGATGGCAATAAGGCCGCGACTGCAAATTTATACTATATACAAAATATATGCAAAATACTTGATTTCGAAATTTCTTTCTGATTTCAAGCAGCCTAGACTCCCATTACCTGGTGGGTAACTCTTTAGATTGGGCATATCCCTCCGAAGGGGTTTCCCGATCAGATCATCATCTATGCTTTTTAGTTTTGGCTTGAAGTTGGTTGGAATAAATGCGAGTCAGTTGGGATTGGGCTCTGGCCTCGGGGAAAATTTCTTGACAAGTGTCTGATGGTTGTTTTTCCAGTGTTGTTTGTTGTTGTTGTTGTTGTTGTAGCTCACATATAAAAGTGTAAATATTTATTGCATTAAATAACAAAAACAAACAGCGTTTTGACATTTTAATTGAATAAAATCGTTTTGTGGTCTTTTAAGGATTATTTCATGGCCAACAGATGCGTGGCGCACGCAAGGCACACACATAACTACTTAAATATATGCATATGTGTGCGTGTGTGTGCGTGTGTGTGTGTGTGTGCAAGTGTGTGTGTGTGTGTGCTGTCCAAATGCATCCATGGAATGAATTGAATAGCGTTTGTGTTTGCGCAGCAAGGTGAAAACAGGCGCAGACACAAACCAGCTGCCCATTTGTGCAATTTTCGGCCAGACAGGTAAGCAGAGGCGTAGGCGAAGGGAGGGGGCGAAGGGGGTGTGGGGTGGGGGGGGGGGGATTTTGTTTGAAACTGAAGTGAGGCTCGAGGGAAGGCTACAGCCATATATATTGTATAAATGGCAGCTACAAGCATGCATCACATTATATATTAAATACACAGTGCTATATATGTATAGAAATAGATGCGAAAAACATGGCGCGACTCGCAGATGCCCTGTAAATAGCTTTGAGTCGGCGATGAACAGCCAAAGATTTGCCTAAAAGGGAATTTTCTCCAAATCTTTTTAAGATTTTAGTTTAATTTTTAATATGTACTTTATGTGCATCAAAGCGAATGTATATTATTATATTTAATATAAGTATATCTTAAAGCTAAACGTAAGGAAGAGCTTCTAGTCTAGGGGAACTCCCGACTAGGGGATACCCATTAACCGTCTTCTTCCAACAGGCTATAGGTATAAAATGAAAGATACTTGATGTATAAATACTATTCTCAAAGCTACATGTAAAGTTTGCTGACTCTAGCTTTATTATTTGCCAAAATTGCTCAAAAAAACAGATTTCGATATAGATTTTTTATCGATAACTTGGAAACGGGGCAAGTTATCGAATATCGGAAATAAACTCGATCTGCGCGAGCACTAGGAGAACCTACAGCCAAAATTTCAATTTCTCTAGCTCCTATAGGTTTCGAGATCCTTGCGTTCATTCAGACGGACGGACAGACGGACAGACAGAGGGACAGACAGACATGGCTAGATCGACTCGGCTGTTGATGCTGATCAAAAATATATAGACTTTATGGGGTCGGAGATGTACATAATACCCTTTTTACCCATTTTTAATTGGTTCAGGGTATAAAAAACAAAATACATCTGAGTGGAAATTTTAGTGGAAATGAGGTATACCCGCTGGTATATTTATATTTATTTTTATAGTATTATTTATATTCACATATATGATTTTAGATATTTATTTTTTTTTCAATTAATTAATTTTTCTAATTCTTTACATCTTTTTTTTTTCAGCTAATGCAAAAAGGAAGTGTCTCAATGTGTGCTTTTATATTTTTTTTCTTTTTTTTTTCTGTGTTTAAGTGTGTTTCCTCTTTTGGGCTAAAAAGTTAATTTGATTTTTCAAAGAAAGAAAAAGTGTTTAAATTCATAATTAATATTTTTTTTAAAATTTTTTTTTTCTGTGAGTTATAAATATGTTCAAATGTGTTTCCAGTTTTGTGATAAAATGTGCTTTTTTGACAAAAAGAAGCTGTTTTAAAATGAAATATAAGAGAAGGTAAGTACATAAATTTATTAATTAATTTAATTCGAAAACTATTGAAATCCGATATAAAATCGAAAATTGCTGCTGAATTTGAACTGGCGACCAGCGGTTTGTTATTCCGACGCTCAAACACAGCCAGCCACGTTTTGTTGTTGATGTTTTTCAACGAACTCTGACAAAAGTCTGACAAAATTCTGACCATGATTCTGACTTTGACTCTGACTTTGACTTTGACTCTGACTTTGACTCTGACTTTGACTCTGACTATTACTTTGACATTGACTTTGACTTTGACTTTGACTCTGACTTTGACTTTGACTCTGACTTTGACCTTGAGTCAGACTTTGACTTTGACTTTGGGTCTGACTTAGACTTTGACTCTGACTTTGACTTTGACTCTGACTTGTCTCTGACATTGACTCCGACTTTGCCTTTTACTCTGACATTGACTCTGACTTTGACTTTGACTCTGTCTTTGACTCTGACTTTGACTTTGTCTCTGACTTTGACACTGACTTTGACACTGACTTTGACTCTGACTTTGACTCTGACTATTACTTTGACATTGACTTTGACTTTGACTCTGACTTTGACTTTGACTTTGAGTCTGACTTTGACTTTGACTTTGGGTCTGACTTTGACTCTGACTTTGACTCTGACTATTACTTTGACTCTGACTTTGACTTTGACTTTGACTCTGACTTTGACTTTGACTCTGACTTTGACTCTGACTTTGACTCTGACTTTGACTCTGACTTTGACTCTGACTTTGACTTTGACTCTGACTTTGACTTTGACTCTGACTTTGACTCTGACTTTGACTCTGACTTTGACTCTGACTTTGACTCTGACTTTGACTTTGACTCTGACTTTGACTTTGACTCTGACTTTGACTCTGATTTCGACTTTGACTCTGATTTTGATTTTGACTCTGACTTTGTCTTCGACTCTATATATATAACCTCTACGAAAATAAAGCCTTGATCAGAGTTTTTCTTTGAACGTATTCAAATAAATCTCAGACAAACTTGGGATTTATATGAGCCAGGTTCTGTTTTACAAGATCTTTACATCAAATTTAGCAAATGTGAAATATTCATGAGCCAATGGTCCACAATAATAATGCTCTTCAGTTATTTATATATTATTTTTCTATATTTCATATATATATTTATATATTACATATACATATTTATTGAAGATATTTACTTGAGTTATATTTTATAATTACCTCTGAGCAATATTTATACATACCTTTTCCATATTTAATATGCATTTGAACCATTTGCTACCAGTTCAAAGAAAATTGTGAAAATTCGAACCAGCGCCTTCTCCTTATTCATTTTGTTTTTCTTAGTATATGGATTCCACCTATGTTTATCTGTTGCATGCATTTGCAGTGCATTAGCATGCCCTTTTTCAGCACACCTCACGGTTACAGGGTGTGTCGGATGTGTGTTTACCTGTGAATGCGAATGCGAGTGAATGTGAATATGAGTGCATGTGAATGTGAATGTGAATGTGAGTGCATGCCTGGGCGCCCAAACTAAACACACTCGGACACACCGACGCAACGGTACAAAAGTGGGCGGCTGGGCGGCTGGGCCACGCCCACTGTTTACTTCAGTCCGTTGATGAAACCACTGCAATTGTGGTGCACTGTGGTGCACTGTGGTGCGCTCTCTCCGTATCCTTTGTCAGCTGATTTGCATTTAATTGCAGCGATTTTCCTTTGTTTTTTCTTTTCCTCTTTTTTTTTTATGTTATTTTATATACATATACTTTATATATTATTTTGAAGGGGGCGTGGCGCCGGTGACATCAAAGTAGCCTTTTGTGCCTGATAGATAAGTATATACATATATATATATATATATATATATATATATATGCACATATATATGTCTGTCTCTCTCTCTCTCTCTCTGTGTGTGTGTGTGTGTGTGTGTGTCCACTATTTCATGTTGCTGCTGTTGGTCTTGTTGCCGCTTAAGCTGCTTTAAATTTATTGTTCGTGCACAGTTTAAACGATTTCGTTTTGTGTTTTTCATTGCAGCTACCACACACCCCTTCTCCCATCCCATCCCATCCCCTTCCCCCCCATCGCCCCTGCATCGCCACCCGTTTGGCTGCAAATAGCTACAAAAAGGCGGACATTGGATAAAACTTGCCAATTATGCCATTGTATGCAATGAACTGAACTACTCCAATTGCAACAGCAACAACTGCAACAATAAGCAGCCGTTGTTGCATGCCACATGCTGTTTGCACCCCCCCCCCCCCCACAACCCCCCCAACCTCACCACCCCACACACGCTTTAGGTGTCTGGCGCTTTAAAAGCCGCTCAGCCATTCATCGTGCCGTCCACAGCGCTAAATGTGGCATTAAATTTGTGGCGCCGGCAACAAAATTTCTGAACAGCAGCAACAACAATTACACCTACACCCGCACACACACCCGCACACACATAGACAAGCATTTATAACAGCTAACTGGACACTAAAAATATGGTCACAATGCAAGCTCGCTGCACAAAACATAGATAAAGAAAGTAGGAAAGAGACAGAGAGACAGATAGGGAGAGAGAGAGACAGAGAGAGAGAGAGAGAGAGAGAGAGAGAGAGAGAAAGAGAGAGAGAGAGAGAGAGAGCGAGAGAGAGAGAGAGATAGAGAGATAGAGAGAGAGGGTGAGAGAAAGAGAGAGATAGAGAGAAAGAGAGAGATAGAGAGAGAGATAGAGAGAAAGAGAGAGATAGAGAGAGAGATATAGAGAGATAGAGAGATAGAGAGATAGAGATAGAGAGATAGAGAGATAGAGAGAGAGAGAGAGCGAGAGAATTGCCAGATAGCCTATGATGATACCCCTATGAAACTAGTTCTCAACATCGATGTCTATGAAGTATTATTATTTTGTTTGCACTATCAGAGACGCTACATAAAAGTTTTGGTGTCTCTGACTTCAATCTCATTTCCAAGGATCTATATGAAAAATCATTCGAACATGTTTGCACGGGAGGGCCAGGGTATACCCTCAAATATCCCATATAGGTCCAAATCTCCCAGCCCTATAACTCGGTCAAATCTCATCCGATTTTCATTTGGCTTGGCTTCTAAATCTGGCAACATTATATATGTTTTTAGGTTTCGTCCGATCTGCTTCAATCTTACTTTCAAAGCTCTACATGAGAACTTGATGTTAACGTGTTGCAGCGATTTGGTAAATTTCGCCCGCAGCATATTTGCGCGCTGGAAACACGAATTTTGTGCCAATGTAGCATACTTTTGACGCGCAGTGTACGCATCATGCAAAATGCACTTGTTAAACGGACTGACGCTTAGTCGGGCACACTTCACAGAAACTTTTGTGCTTGGTATTGTTGCAGCTGTTGCTGTTGTTGCTGTTGCTGCTGTTGCTAGTTGCTGCGGCTGCTTGCGCACTTAGCGGTACTTTCGGCTAATTTTTAATGCCGCTCATATTTTGCACAAAAGCAAACAACCCGAAATGGGGCAAGCGCATGAAGTTGTTGTTGCTGTTGCTGCTGTTTCTCTTGTTGCTGCTGCTGCTGTTGCTGTTGTTGATGTTGCTGTTGCTGCTGTTGCTGCTGTTTCTCTTGTTGCTGCTGTTGCTGCTGTTGTTGCTGTTGCTCTTGTTGCTGCTGCTTCTGTTGCTGCTGCTTCTGTTGTTGATGTTGCTGTTGCTGCTGTTGCTGCTGTTGCTGCTGCTGCTGTTGCTGCTGTTGCTGCTGTTGTTGCTGCTAGTAGTTGTTGCTGCAGCTCTTGTTGCTGCTGTTGCTGTTGCTGCTGTTGTTGATGCTGCTGCTGTTTCTCTTGTTGCTGCTGTTGCTGCTGTTGTTGCTGTTGTTGATGCTGCTGTTGCTGCTGCTGTTGCTGCTGTTGCTGCTGCTTCTGTTGCTGCTGTTGCTGTTGTTGATGCTGCTGTTGCTGCTGTTGCTGCTGTTGTTGCTGTTGCTGCTGTTGTTGCTGCTGCTGTTGCTGCTAGTAGTTGTTGCTGCAGCTCTTGTTGCTGCTGTTGCTGTTGTTGCTGTTGCTGCTGTTGTTGATGTTGCTGCTGTTTCTCTTGTTGCTGCTGTTGCTGCTGTTGTTGCTGCTGTTGTTGCTGCTGCTGTTGCTGCTAGTAGTTGTTGCTGCAGCTCTTGTTGCTGCTGTTTCTCTTGTTGCTGCTGCTGTTGTTGCTGTTGCTGCTGTTGCTGTTGTTGCTGCTGCTGTTGCTGCTAGTAGTTGTTGCTGCGGCTCTTGTTGCTGCTGTTGCTGCTGTTGCTCTTGTTGCTGTTGTTGCTGTTGTTGCTGTTGTTGTTCTTGTTGCTGTTGCTGCTGTTGTTGCTGCTGTTGCTGCTGCTCCTCTTGTTTCTGCTAGTAGTTGTTGCTGCTCCTGTTGCTGCTGTTGTTGCTGCTGTTGCTGTTGTTGCTGCTAGTAGTTGCTGCTGCTAGTAGTTGCTGCTGCAGTTGTTGTTGCTGCTGCTGCTGTTGTTGCTGTTGCTGTTGTTGCTGCTAGTAGTTGTTGCTGCTGCTGTTGCTGCTCCTGTTGCTGCTGTTGCTGTGTGTACAGGTGTGCGCAAGAGTAATTGCTCAAAGTGCCGACTGTCGACTAGCTGCGACTTAATAGCAGATTTGTTACGCCCACCAATTTTAAAGGCGTGCTTCGTGTGCGTGTGTCGATTCGCTGCTGACTGTTGTGTGTGTTTGTGTGTGTGTGCGTAGACTTTTATGGTTAAGTGGGCTATGCGCCTGCAGCTTGTTACTGCAGTTATGTCGCAACTAGTGGGCCAGGGCCAGGGGCGTGGCCAGGGGCGGGTCGCCTGCTGATATTGCGACTTATGCGCACAGAGATACTTACAACTTTTTTTGCCTCTGCTGCAGCTGCAAGTGTGTGTGTGCGAGTGTGTGTGTGTTTTGTTTTCATTTTCATTTGTTGTTGTTGTTGTTTTTATATTTTTTTTTGCTGCGGCTGCGGTTGACTCGCGATATTTATTATTGTTGCTGAAATTGCTGTGTGTCCTCAACGTTGGCTGCGCCTTATCCTTCGGCTCCTGCTGCTGCTGCTGCTCCTCCTCCTGCTGCTGCTGACGCATTTAAAGCTTTTGCGTCATATAAATAAAAAAACAACAACAATGAAAAAAAACCAAGCGCAACATCCACCAAAAAAGCAAAGCGGAACAAGCAGCAGCAGCAGCAGAAAGAAATAAGAGAAAACAAGCGCCAAGAAAAAGTGTTAACTGCGCCGCGCCGAACTTTCAATACTCTTGCTGGCATATTGTGGAATTGACATATTGTTATACACATACAAAAGCATCAGACTTTTGTTAATATTTGCATTTCTGGCATTAAGATCAAGATAAATGGTTCATTTAATTCACAAGTTCGCTCACGAACCAGGCAAAGTAATTCATTTGCCTGCGATTGTTTAAGTTTTTTTTTCTATTTTTCATTTTTAATTTTATATATTGCTGATCAACTTTATTTATTAATCAAAATTCGGATTTCATATTTATTAAGACTCTTTGACATTAACAAAAATATATTTTTAATAAAAACCAATTCATTTATAATACAATTATTTATTTTGTTTTTATAATTAGTATTAGAATGATTATTATTATTATTATTATTGGTATTATTATTCATATTATTATTAGTATTTTTATTATTATTATTTTCTTATTTTTATTATTATTATTATTTATAATTATTGTCATTATTATTATTATTGTTATTATTATTATTATTTTTATTATATATATTATTATTATTATTAATAATATTGTTATTATTTGTATTTATAATTATTAATATTATTTTTATTATTATTATTATTATTATTTTTATTAGTTTTATCATCATTATTATTATTAGTATTATTAGTATTATCATTATTATAATTATTATTATTATTATTATTATTATCATTATTATTATAACTATTTTTAATAATATTATTATTAGTATTACTATTATTATTAATATTATTATTATTATTATTATTATTATTAGTATTATCATTATTATTATTATTTGTATTTTTTATTATTATTATCATTATCATTAACATTATTATTATTAGTATTATCATTATTATAATTATTAGTATTATCATTATTATAACTATTTTTATTATTATTATTATTATTATTATTACTATCTTATTATAATTCTTAGTATTTTTATTACTATTATTATTATAATTGATCAAGATTATTGTTATTATTAGTCTGATGACGAATATAAGTAAATATATGCTTTATATACTCACCTGCTTTCACATATCGCCTCGCATGCGTTACACATTGCCTGGCTCGTGGCATATACCCGCTGTGCATGCCCTATGCACAAAGGGTAAAAAAGGGAAGCAGAAGACGAGGCAATGACGCCGGCGACAATGGCAGCAGCAGCAACAGCTCTGTCCTGCCGCAGCGCTTTTTTGGCTTTAAGGCCAGACTCGGCAGCGTCTGATGATGCGCCCGATGCTTGATTTATTGAGGCGGCGACCCGTTTTCAGACGGGGAACGACCCCCCCTCCCCCCCCCCCTCCAGCCACGCCCACTGTCCAATGAGCTGGTGCAAAAATAAAGAAAAAAAAACTTTGTTCGCTTTGGCTTTTGAATTTATTATGTTTTTTATTTGGCTTTCTCTTTCTTTTCGCAGTTTGCTTTGGTTTTTCATTTTTCATTTTTCCCATTGTGTTTCTTAGTTTTTTGTTATCGATAGTTTTTAGGGGCTATATTATGTATGCAATTTCGGTAGCTATGTATCGTTATCGTTATCGTTATGCATAGTTATCATAGTTATCATATATGATTTATATTTATATATATATATATATATCGACTCTGCGGTACACAAAAAAATTTCCCATTTATTTAGTAAGCTGGTCAATAACATTTTCTTCTTCTTCTTGTTTTCTATAAGTATCAACAAAATTGAACTAACTATGCTCTAAAATGATTCAGCTGGCAGATTTGTGAGAAATCATAATGCTATGTGTTTTTTTCTTTTCTTGCATATATCTAAACATTTTTTATCGAAATCGAAGAAAATTCCACATTTTCTTTCTCAAATTTCAAGCAAAAGTTTTAGCTTAAAACATACACATACACATTTTACTTTGATGAAATGTTTTGAATAGAAAATTAATAAATATATTAAATAATTAAATAAAATGAATATTGTAAATAATTAGATATAAATAGTTAAAAATAAAGATAAACTGGAATAAAGTCAAAATTTAATTAAAATAGTCGTTATTATTACAGTTTATGTTTTCCTAATATTCATATCGGGCTGTAACTATTTCAAGAATCTCCCGTTCCCATTGACAACAGACTAAGCTCTCAACGCATTGTCCAACCTTCGAAGCCTTAACTTGTTGAGAATTCCAAGCGTTAGGCATGGAGAGACAGACAGAGCGAGGCAAGCCAAAGTCCACTTACGTTTGGTTTTAGTCGGTTGCATATATGAGTGTGTGTTAGTGAAAGGGCCACGCCCTCGAACTAAATCGACAATGACAAAAATTCTTGTGAACCGAACTAGAACTAGGTTCACGAACCGAATGGTCGACTATAATAATGATATTATTTCAACCAAGCCAAGGTAACTGTACGAAGGGTGTCTGTATTATTATTTGTTTTTCTTTAATTTTTCTTCACTTCAGTTCTCTGTGTATCTAAAAATCAGATAAAAAAAAAATTTCAAAGTAAAATATTTAGATTAAATATTCATTATTTTTGAATAGAAAATTATGGAATTTTTTTGTTTTTTTTTTTTTTTTTTTTAATTTGTCAATTAGCCATAAATTTATTTTGCCACTACCAAAGTGTCTTAGACTTGAATTATTATTCAAAGTATTCAAATTGGGCATTCATTTTGTTTGAGTTGTCAATTCTCAGCAACTCGATTACTTGGAAACGGGGCAAGTTATCGAATATCGGAAACAAACTCGATCTGCGCTGGCACTAGGAGAACCTACAGCCAAAATTTCAAGTCTCTAGCTCTTATAGGTTTCGAGATCCTTGCGTTCATACAGACGGACCGACAGACGGAGCGACAGACGGACCGACAGACGGACATGGCTAGATCGACTCGGCTGTTGATGCTGTTGAAGAATGTATATACTTCTGCCTATTACATACATTTGCACAAATACATTTTAACCATTTCCAATGGAAACCAAAGTTAGCTTATTTTGGGCTCGATAAGAGGATTACGAGTGGAATACTAAATGAGATGGGCTATATGGAGGGGGGGCGGGTTATTGACCGTCAGATTGAATGCTCGATTTGTCACATCGTATTTAACATTCTATATTTGTTCTAATATGCGTTTTATGTTTTGCTTTTGTTTCTTTGTGTTATTCGAATTAGACACACACAGTATTTGGGCTTAAATTAGTTATACATAAATGCGGGTATATATATAGTATATATATCTCATGTCGGTTGGGTATCAATTATTCTATTTTACATGATGTAGTTGCAACAATTGTTTATATAATTAATTAATTTTACATTTAGCAACGCTTTTAATTTCAGTTTAGTTTAGCTGCTGCTGCTGCTTCTTCGTCTTCATGTTGCTCTAGATATCTTTTTAAGGTTAGGTTTTCTTTTTTTTTTCTGATTAACATTTAAACAGAACTCTTGGTTTCTAGCACAATTCATAGTTGATGTGTTTTTCCTATTTGCTGCTGCTTCTTCTTCTTCTTCTTCTTCTTTTTACTTTTTACCTTGATATGTACAGTCTGCAATTGTGGGAGCTCAGAGCGGGGTAATGCGGTGAGGGGGGCGGGGGGTGAGAGGGGGGGGGGGTAATGCAAATAGCAAAAGTTGCGCATATTTTTTTTTGTTCATTTTTCTTTTTTGTATCACATTATTTATGTATATAGGTTTTAATATGCAGTATGTTTTGTTTTAGTATTTATTTAGTATTTATGTATTTTATGTATAGGTATTTTCTATGCATTTTATAAATTAGCACAAGTACAAATTTGTCACTTTAGTTTTTGTTTAGTTTTCGTTTTCGTTTGTTTTTGCTTACGTTTAGATTAGCTATTTGTGTAGATACAAGATACAAGATACAATTTCACTGGCTTTAATTGACTAGACTTCTTCGTGTGTGTATTTGACTATTATATCTGTGTGTGTGTGTGTGTGTGTGTGTGTGCGTCTAGGATAATTAAGATATTGTTATTTGCTGAGTTATTTTTGTTTTTTCTTTCTTGTTGTTTGCTTATAAATTGCTCTTTATTAATTGGCCAATAAAATGCATTTATTTATTTATCAACTACAGACTAGGGCAAAAAAAAAAGTGTTCCTCTATTATCTTCCCCGATAAAAAAAAAACCACCTCGCTATTACGTAAATTTATATATATATAGTTTATGGTATAGATACATATGCTTAAATACGCTTTTAATTGTTCGGTTTAGTTTTATTTATTTGACTTTTATTATGATTTTTGTGGTAAATTTCTGGTTTCTCAGCTTGCCAATTTATGATTTACACATTAGATTCAAATTCGTTAGATACAATAATTTAGAGTCGTTCGCATTGATTGTGTGCAAAAGTCCACTTTATAACAAAATCCACCCCAATTTCCGACCCGCCACTCGGTTGCCGCCGCACACTCCGGACGTCCGCACACTCCGTACTCCGCACACTCCGTACTCCGTAGTCCGGACGCCGCACTCCAGTTTTGGCAGCTCGCTGCCGGATTAGCCAGGAGCCTGGCATTTGCTGCATAAACATAAAATAAACATGGATAAAACAAACTCAGATAGAAAACTGCAGTATTTTTGCATTTGACAAATTTGTGGCCATCCTATACCCTGCAAATGTCAACGCAACATCGGCTATATTGCGTCGGTCTTGGGTCTTGGGGTGCTTGCTTTAACTGAAAACATTTACGCATTTCGTATATTTTACTCAGTCAAACTTTGCTTGGTCCAAGCTGGGTATGCTGCTTACATGATATCAATTATTATGTATGCCATGATATATATATTATAAAAAAGATGAAAATATGATATATATATATATATATATATATATATATATATATATATATATATATATATATATATATATATGATATGATATGAAAGGAACATATATATGATATAGGGATATGAGAGGATACGATAGGAGAGAATAGGATTGGATAGGATAGTATAGAATAGGATAGGATAGGATTGGATAGGATTGGATAGGAAAGGATAGGATAGGATAGGATAGGATAGGATATGATAGGATAGGATAAGATGGAATAGGAGAGGATAGGATTAGGATAGGATATAATAGGATAGGATAGGATAGGATAGTATCGAACAGGACAGGATAGGATAGGATAATATACAATAGGAACAGGATAGGATGGGATAGAATAGAATAGAATATAATAGCATAGGATAGGATAGGATAGCATATGATAGGATTAGGATAGGATGTGATAGGATAGGATACGATAGGATAGAAAAGGATAGGATAGGATTGGATTGGATAGGATAGGATAGGATGGGATAGGAGAGGATAGGATGGGATAGGCTCGTATAGACAGTTTAACTGAAGATTAAACGAACGAATTGCCCGAGTTTTGGATATAGTTACAAATGGCATTCGGCTGAGACATTCGTCTGGGACTTGAATGCGGTCAGAAGAGGATATTTTCTAAACTAGAAACAACTTAAACTTTTTAAAATGCAATGGCATAAATGTTTTAGTCTTAAATATTCACGAGTTTTGGCGCTTCGAAAAAAAATTAATTCCATCAAAAATGTTGCCATGTTGACTTAATAAATACAAATATAAATTATAAGCGCCTCAAGCAGCAAAAAGGTTCATAACGAACGTATAATTATTGAAACTCAAAGTCAAAAAACAATTCTATTAAATAATAAAATTTCTTTTCATTAAATTAGAGAAGAGGAAGCAGCTAATTCGCAGATCTTAATGAAATATTGTTGATAGAAATTAAAAGCTTAAAGCTGACAACTTTTAAAAGTTCTCAACGCGCGGTCAAAGTTAAACTTATTTTATGGTCATCAGTTATAACACTATCCAACAAAACTAAGCCCAACATATCATATTATCATATAAGATAGTTCTGCCCAGATATATATTATTTTGCTTAAAGCCAAGAAGAGCGAACACATAAAGAAACGAGCCTTAAATAAGCTCATCTAATCGAACTTATAAGGGAATTTATAGATATGAAGAGCGAGTTTTGAGAACATAGGGAAAAACATGGGGAATATTGGGGAAATGCTGCTAAAACTGTGCTTCGCAATAACTGAGATCTCAGCAGGAATAGAAGAAAAACAGCCAGGAGAGGATAGAATAGAATAGAATAGAATAGGATAGGATAGGATGGGATAGGAGAGGATAGGATGGGATAGGATGGGATATGATACGATAGGATAGAAAAGGATACGATAGGATAGGATAGGATAGGATGGGATAGGAGAGGTTAGGATAGGATTGGATAGAATAGAATAGAATAGAATAGAATAGAATAGGATAGGATGGGATAGGATAGGATAGGATAGGATAGGATAGGATAGGATATAATAGAATAGGATAGGATAGGATAGGAAAGGATAGGATAGGATAGGATAGGATAGGATATAATAGGATAGATAGTTTAACTGAAACATGGGGAATATAGGGGAAATGCTGCTAAGAAGAAAAGCAGCCAGCGAATTTTTTACATTTCTACGTTCCTATCTTCAGATATATTCAAAACTGTTCACAATCAAATTGTTGACTTGCATAAAAAAATACCGATATCAATATATTTCGAGAAAATACTAAATATGCTGCAAATCTGATTGGAACCGAACTGGTTCGCATGCAAAACTCCAACTATGAATGCAGGCAGCAGCCGATAAGTATATGTCTCTTAGCCTGAAGTTAAATATATTTAAAAAAAAAAGCAATATTGTTAAGATAAGCTTAGTTTTTTGGAAATTTGAATATATTGCTGGCACTTTATTTTCCGCTAACAGAATGTTTTCCAAATATAACGAAAAGAACTAGTTTTGGAATTGAAAACTGGTTAATGAACCGAAACATTGTTGCGAACTGTGAACTGAATCTGTGACAGTTGCAGCCGTGGCATTTTGCCTGGCTTTTGGCGACAGCATACCAGCCTTTAGACTCGGTTCAGTGTACATACGTGACTACAGGGTATCAGCAGCGTCGAGTCGCACGGGCTGTCTGTTTGTGCGTGCGTGTTTGTGAAAGAGTCTGTTAACAACAATAAAATGCTTCGTTGTCATAGCTCAGAATGTACATCGTCAAGCAGATTGATGCGCCGGCGGGCGGAGGAGTGGAAGGGGGGGAAGGGGGAAGGAAAGCCAGGCCAGGAAGACAGTCGAGACTAGAAAGGATATTCGAGTGCACTTGAATGCCTATGCGAGCACTCCACATGCCAACACACACACACACACACACACACACGCACACACACACACACGCACACACACACGCACACAACTAGCCAACTATATGAAGCTGTTGCCATGACATACCGCAGCTCCTCGAACCGCCCCTCGCCCTGATTTATGTGCTGCGTTGAACTGTGTGCTGTCCAACTCTGGCAGAGTTCCGGTTTGGGTTGGGCTCAAACGCAATCTGCTTGAATTGTGCGCTGCGTCTGTTTGCGGACACCAAACACTCGCGCGATTTGTTTGCACTTATTTTTGATTCGATTTTGCGTATAGACGATCGCTAAAGGACACTCGACACTTGGACTTTGAATCGGACTGTGGACTGAGGACCTCAACTCTGCTTCGACTCGAACTTCTATTCAGGTCTCTTTATCAACTCGGGATCTTAACTCGAACCTGTGCTTCAACTTCTTCCACGAACCCTTATTCCGACGACAGTCTGTCGACCTTTGACTCGAACTCCGTCTGTAAGCTTTAAACTGTTTACTTTAGATCTTAGCTCTTAATTGCCAAAGTCCTATACTTCTTCCTCGAACCCTTATTCCAACGACAGTCTGTCGACCTTTGACTCGAACTCCGTCTTAAACATTATTCCTTAAACCAAATTCCTGTGCTCCCGTTAGGACTGCTGTTTTGGCATTCAACTGGTATTCAAGCTACTACCTACTTCAACTGAAAACCTTCACTTCAACCGAGAGCTATCGATCTTCCATTCATGCTCGAGCTAAGACCTCAGCTACTTCAGCTAAAGGCTTTCACTTGGATGCGGCTTCTGGTTCCTGAACTCCTTATCGACCAGGACTTTAAGTAGGGTTGGGTTTTCCAGGCAAGGCCGGAACTTTGTCGGCTCTCGGTCTCCAGCTTATACCTAAGCGCCTTAAACTTAGCTTTGGAATTCAGGCTGACTTTGACGGTGTGCTAAGCTGTAATTCAACTGCAACATCTCAATTTTAGTTAAGGTTTCAGCGGAAAGTCCTAGCTAGGGCTTAAGTCCTTAGTCTGAGAGTGCTTTGTTGGACTCGAAGGAATCTCCAAGGAATTGCAACCCTCTGATCCTTCGGCTACGACTTGAATCTTAGCTGCGACTAAGGAATTTGCGGCTCCAACTTCTGTCACAACGAAGGTTGCGACCAAGCACTCTTCGTGCTACGAGCTGAACATTTGTTGAATTGTCTTCCAACTGGAATTTCAATTAAGCGCACTTCGTCTTCAATTGTTTGCCCAACAAAGGCTGCGACTCTCAACAGGCGAACAGCTTAAAAACTTTAACTCCAGCCCCGAGCGGGCCAAAGGACGCCCTTTGTGCTCAACTATGGACGACGACTTAAACTCCTGACTTCAATTAACAACCATCAGACATCGCTTCGGATATTAGCTAAGTACTCTCGGACTTTGACTGCAACCAGCTCCCAGCTCGCTCAGAGATTAGCTCACTGACTGACTGACTGAATGACTGACTGACTGACTGACTGACTGAATGACTGAGTGGGTGGGTGAGCGAGTGAGTGACAGGCGCGCACTTTAGCTGCTGTCGAGTGCTTGGCCCCGTCGTGCCTGACTCTCAGCTCATTTGCATGTGTCACATCAGCTTTGGTGACATCACAAAACAACACATGACAACACACACACACGCACACACACACGCACGCACAGCCACGTGGCAAGTGTGTGTGGCAAGAGCCTGAGGCAAGGAACTGCCTTGCTGCCTTGCTGCCTGCAGCCCTTGGCATAGGCGATTTTTCAATTAGCTGCCTGCCGCTGGCGGCTACAAATTTGCTGGGCTTTGGCCAAGAGGCTGTGCGTGTGTGTGTGTGTGTGTGCGTGTGTGTGTGTGTGACAGCTGTTTTAGCCTTTAGCGCAAAGCCCACATAATTAAAATACTTAAAGGCTTTAAGCGCAGCAGCGGCAACAAAGTTTTTCACTTTTTAAATTGTTGCAGGCCGAGCAAAAAGCGCCAGCCCAAAGGACGCACATGTCTACAAATGTTTTATGTGCTGCCCGGGGGTAGGCCACCATTGTGCGTGTGTGTGCCTGCGTGTGTGTGTGTGCGCGCGCGTGTGTAAAACTCACATCCACATTTAAGCTCACTTAAGCAGTTTTGCGTGCTGGCTTCCTGCTCTGCCAACCCATCGGGCGCACAGTGGACAAATCGCATAAAACAAAATTGAAAACTTGACTTTTGCATATTATCGATTTTCGTTATCGATAAGCGGGTGTCCATGTTATCGATGCATTAAGAAACTTTTATCGGACACGCAGACGTCTGCCATATCGAGCTGGGCTTAGTTGGCCCTTTGAATGTTATCGATTTTTGTTATCGATAAGCGGGTGTCCATGTTATCGATGCATCGAGAAACGTTTGGCACATTTTCAGCTTGCTTTTAACAGCTTTTATCGATTATCGAGCTTGGCTTAGTTGGCCCTTTGAATGTTATCGATTTTTTGTTATCGATAAGCGGGTGTCCATGATATCGATGCATCGCGAAACGTTTATCGCACATGCAGACGTCAACCATATCCAGCTTGTCTTAGTTGGCCCATTTTTGCATATAATCGATTTTCGTTATCGATAAGCGGGTGTCCATGTTATCGATGCATTAAGAAACGTTTATCGCACATGCAGACGTCAACCATATCCAGCTTGTCTTAGTTGGCCCATTTTCGCATATTATCGATTTTAGCTATCGATATGCAGATGTCCATGATATCGATGCATTGAGAAACGTTTGGCACATTTTCAGCTAGCTTTTAACAGCTACAGTTGGCAGCCGACAGCCTTAAAATGGCCAAATCGGTCTGCAGACGTCAGGCATATCGAGCTGGGCTTAGTTGGCCCATTTTTGCATATAGTCGATTTTCGTTATCGATATATCCAGATGTCCATGTTATCGATGCATTAAGAAACGTTTATCGGACACGCAGACGTCTGCCATATCGAGCTGGGCTTAGTTGGCCCTTTGAATGTTATCGATTTTTGTTATCGATAAGCGGGTGTCCATGTTATCGATGCATCGATAAACGTTTATCGGACACGCAGACGTCAGTCAACTTTTTGAGGCAGATAAGAGTCTAACGTTAACAACTGTGAATATATGTGTAACGCATCTGTATCAGTCGGGCAAATCCTCGGGCAAATCGTGGGGGAAATCGTGGGGGAAATCGTGGGGGAAATCGTGGGGGAAATCGTGGGGGAAATCGTGGGGGAAATAGTCGGGCAAATCCTCGGGCAAATCGTGGGGCAGAGTCTGGTCAGAAAACATATAGATTCGACAGACCTTGCGCACAAATTCTGACATTAGCTGAAGGCATTCTCAAATAGCGAAGCTGCATTCGATAGCTCTCCCTTCTGACTGACTGATTGACTGATTGACAGACTGATGATCAACGCACAGCTGCATTTTGGATTGCAATCCCTGCCGCAAGTGTGGCAAATTGTTAAAGAACGCTTGCACAGCACACCTTCAATTTTTAGTTGAAAGATGTATATATAATGCCGACATTTTTTGCCAGCCTTCGCTCCACTGTGCGAAGTCCTCCTGCGAAGTCCTCTGCAAAGCTGGCGCCCGGTCGATGTCAATTGCAATCTTAGTTTTCAGTTAAGCAGGGCGGGCGAGCATCTTTTTCAAAATGTTAATGATTCGAGCTTAATTGTGGGCGGCGTTGGGCCTCGCCCGCATATATATAAATATATATATAAATATATATAACTCATACGCAACGTTGGCCAAAGCTGGGGCCTGGGGCGGCCCGTCGATTTGGCCACGTTAATTGACACAGGCGGCCCACATAGATTTTCATAATTTTTGTCATGAGACACACATTCGCAGAGACACGCGTGTGAGGCCAGCTAGCCGCATATTTAATTACTTTTGTAGTTGGCCCCTGGCACCTACAAAAGGGCTGCTCAAGGGTGTTCATGGGCAACGCCCCTTTGACCCCGATTTAACGATTTTGCTTTGTCATTTGGCCGTTTAATTATGTGCATGGAAATTTATGTGCGACTCCTTGACTTTAAATGAAGTGTAAGGACCCAAAATAGCCAAAAGCTCGGCCCGATTCGACTGTTGCCCAAATCCAATGCGCCGCCAGCTGTTTGAACCACCCTTCGCCCCCCGTCCACGCCGCCGCCCCCTCGTGCCCTCTCGTGCTCCTGCAGTTATTTATGGTCGGCGCGCCTGATAATCCTGTGAGCCTGCCCAAAAGGCTAGCAGCCTGATTAAATTTTGTATTAGCTCAATAAATTTGCAATGCCAAATGGCACAAAAAAAGAAAAACAACAAGCAAGAGGTTCTAGTCGGGAGCTCCCGACTAGGGGATACCCATTAACCCTCTTCTTCCAACAGGCGATAGTTAATAGATAAAATGAAATATACTTGATATACATTTATACTAATCTAGAAGCTGCATGTCAAGTTTGGTGCCTCTAGCTCATTATTTTTTATCGATTACTTGGAAACGGGGCAAGTTATCGAATATCGGAAGCAAACTCAATCTGCGCGAGCACTAGGAGGACCAACAGCCAAAATTGCAAGTCTCTAGCTCTTATAGGTTTCGAGATCCTTGCGTATATACAGACGGGCGGACAGACGGATGGATGGACGGACGGACGGATAGATGGACAGACGGACATGGCTAGGTCGACTCGGCTGTTGATGCTGATCAAGTATATATATACTTTATGGTGTTGGAGATGCTTCCTTCTGCCTGTTACATACATTTGCACAAATACATTATACCCTTTTTACGCATTTTCAATGGGTGCAGGGTATAAAAAGACGAAGGCAAGCTAGCAAAAAAAAAAATATGTCTAGAATAATAAAAGCAATGAAATAAATGCGCAGCGACACGCAAATGGACAACGTTTAACCTCCTCATCGCAGTCTGTTGTCATATTTCACGGCACAGATTCTTTGCTAAACCCCCTTCCCCCTTCTCCCTCCCCCTCCCCCCTCCCTGCTACCGTCCAGCCAAGCAGCCGGGCCTCCAGCTCGGTGCGGTCGAGCTAATTGATGGCGCTGGTAATTTGCTTGACCCACCCGGCGACAATGATGAGCCGCTAGGCAACTGCTGAGAAGTGCGACACTCCTTTTACCCCCCCCCCCCTCTCTACAGCTCCTGCAGCTGGTTTTTACTTGCTCTCATCTCTTCGATTGCTTTCTTGGCCTTTTCAATTTCGGTGCATGGCGATTGTCGCTTGCAATTTCCATTGAGTTTCGCTTTTTGCCGCTCACATTTTATTGATAGTCATTCACTTTCTGTGTGCTCATAATACCCTGTACGCTTGGCAGCAGCGGTTAGTTTGAGACTTTGCTCTTCGCACTCCCAATCGTATTACAGGGCATTCCACAGTCGTGCATTTTGGCCCAAAGCTGTTGAATTCGGTGCAAAAATCAACAATCAGGCATTTAATTATTGCAGCTCGTTGCTTAACAGGGTATCTTATGGTCGTGCTTAAGTATTTCAAGCATGTTCAGCTTGTTAGATTTTTGATTACTTCGTGCGAATAGTTCGATTTTGTTGCTGCAACTGATTCAATGTTTGTTCGTTTGCTTCTTATACCCTGCATTGTTGTTTAACAGGGTAACTTACAGTCGTGCTCATGTTCAGCTTGTTAGATTTTGATTAGTTCGTGCGAATAGCTCGATTTTGTTGCTGCAACTGATTCAATGTTTGTTCGTTTGCTTCTTATACCCTGCATTGAGCATGCGCAAAGGGTATGCTAGACCTGAGCCTCAAATCCATTGAAGTTAGTTTTTTGCAAGTCATTTGGCAACATTAATTATATAGTATTATGATTTACTTATTACGAAATTTCAGTGCCTCAACTCTTTACAGGGTATTTTTCGGCGTGCATGGGTAAATGTGCAAACGCCAAAGCATTTAAAGCTGATTCCAAATTTTAGGAGCCATCTTCTGCTTAGCTTATTCAAGCTTTTTTAACTGCCCAATTATATGACAGGGTATCGGCTAGTCGTGCATTCAGTCAGTTTAGTTTTGCTGCTCAAAAATATTTCACTTAAATGACATTTAAAGTGTTTGGACTTTTGATTTTCTGCAGCAGCTGTTTACAGGGTATTTCTCAGTCGTGCGCACTTTCCTGCATTTGCAGCTAATTGTTGCCATTTACAAAATTCAATCGCCAGACTTTTTGCAGGGTAGCTGCTAGTCGTTCATTTTGCCCAGACATAAGCAGCATAGTTAGATTTATTTCTTGTCGCGACTTACGGCCAAATTTATCACAGCTATAAAAGCGCTGACGAGCTGATGGACAGCCAGTTGGCTGCTAGGGTGAAGGGTGAAGGGTGGCGAGTGGGGGGGGTATCCAGCTTTAATTTGAGTCGACTTGTTGGTCAACAAAGGGGGGGGGAGAAGCTGGCATTCGAAGCGTCGCTCGCGTTAATTACGCGACTTTTGCTGCGGTCGAGCATTTGCTGATTGCAGGACGCCGTCGTCGCCGTGTCAGCAGCGCTGTCAGCAGCGCTGTCAGCAGCGCTGTCGGCCGCGGCACGCACGACTGCCGGCCGTCCAGTGTGTCCGGCGTCCAGTGTGTCCGGCGTTCGGTGTCTGTGCAGTGTGACCAGGCTTAGAGGCAGCGCTGCGCCCGCCCACTACAGTTAGTCACGCCAATTTTATTGCATTGCTCGCACGACTCTTGGCCCAGGCGAGCTGGTAGGTGGGAGGTGGGAGGAGGTGGGAGGAGCTGTGACTATCAGTCGCAACAATGGCGGACAACAGTTTTCGGATTTCAAGCGGAACAATTAAGTTAACGATCTGCGGACATGAGGAGCCAAGTGACAGAAATCGTGTGCCGCAGCGCGCCCCAGCCACGTGCGGTTCAAATGCGCGAACGTGTTTGAAGCTAACGCATTGCCACGCCCATCGGTACGCCCCAAATTTTAAATGCAGCTGCGGCCGCCATGCTTTAAGGCTTTAAGCCATGCACCATACTCTGGGCCAAAATGCCTTCAATTAGCCAAACGCCAAACTGATTAAATAAATTGCCATATTATGTGTGCTCAGCCAGGGGGGGGGGGGGAGTGTGTGTGTAGGGGGGGGGGGGCGAATATGTAAAACCTAACCTGCTTAACAAGCATGTCGCCTAACAAATACCCTAAACCGGTTGATCCAATCAAAATGATAATATACTTAAGATTCGGATGTGAATTGAGACCAAAGAGGAGAAGTGAGTTTAGCGAAAAGCGTGAATCTCGTCCCGAATGAGTTTTCAGTTACGTCACAAAGGTTAACAATAGTAACAAATGCAGCTATCCGGCTCTTAGGGATTATCGTGTGTATTGATCATCAATCAGTCAGTCAGTCGATCCATCAATCAGCGAATCAGTCAGTCGGTCAATCAGTCAGCCGGTTTATAAGTCGCTCACTACATCAGTCAGTCAATCAATCAATTAGTCGACCAGTCGGTCTATTGGTCAGTTACTCAATCAGTCACTCAATCAGTTGCTCCTCCAGTCCGTTAACTTGTCAGTCTCTCAATCAGTCATTGTGTCAATCAAGTGATCAATCAGTCCTCCAGTCCCTCAATCAGTCAAGAAGGCAGTCAATCACCCTGTCTGCCAATTTATCAGGCAACCATTCAGTTAGTTGATCAATCTGTCCGTCAATCAATCAGTCAAGCAATCAATCAGTCCTCCAGTCCGTCAATTGGTCAGTCGCCATTATCAGTCCCTCAATCACTCTAGCAGCCATTTGATCTGGCAACCAGTCAGTCAGTTTATCAATCTGTCTGTCAATCAATCAAACACTCAATCAGTCAAGCAATCAATCAGTCCTCCAGTCCGTCAATTGGTCAGTCTCCATCATCAGTCCCTCAATCATTCTAGCGGCCATTTTATCAGGCAACCAGTCAGTCAGTCTGTCAATCAATCAGTCAATCAGTCAGTAAAATGTAAAACAAATAAAATACAGTTTCATTTACGTCTGGGCCTTGTTATTTCTGAGCTCAGATCAAAATACTTGCACTGCAGATTAGTCAGGCTATAAAAAGGCGTCAAATTTCGATCTGTGTTGCGGCTGCAGCAAAAAAGGGTTAACTCGAATCATATTCTCCCAACTGTCGACACATTTCCAGTGCAAGTTGTATCACAAATTTATAATATGCTCTGTTATACCCTCGACTGCGGGCGTGCCAGTTGGGTAGTTGGGCAGTTGGGTGTGGTTAAAGGGGGGCGTGTCTGGCATTGCAAGAATTGGACTTGAAAGTAAACAAAGTTTTAATTTCCTTCAATGATTTCTCTGAGCATTTGTTTTTTGACGGTGGCAGGGGGTGGAGGGGTAGCAAAACCACTCAGTCAAGTAGCAGGCGAATGTGTGTATGTGTGTGTGTGTGTGTGTGTGTGGCGCAATGCTTAGCATCATAATCAAGTTAGATAAATCTAAATCCTTTGCGATAAGCGTCTAAAGAATAGACCCGTCGGAGCATTGCCTTTCCGCTGCTCCCACAAAAGTTTCAGCTGTATGTATAGTGTGTGTGTGTGTGTGTGTGTGTGTGTGTGTGTGTCAGGGGCTGGCTTGTGGGCGGGGCTAAGAATTAGAGCGCTCCCTCAATGCCGTTGCGAGTGAATAGAATTTGTAATTTCCGTATTCGTTTTGTATGCTAACCCATAGCCTATCCCCATTCCCCCTACCCCTCCCCTTCCCCCTCTCTGCCACCCTTTTCCCCTTCCACTCACAGTGCTGGACTGAGCCTGCAGCACTTTAAGTGATGCCCGAGCACAATGAAACTGTTGAAGCTGCAGCATCCGAAGCTGCCTTTAAGGCCGGCTGCAGTTCAATTGGTTTCGGCCCGTCCGAGCCAAAAGCCAAACAGCCAACATTCCGGGCTGACCCGAACAAAAAAAAAAAAAAAAAAGCGAAGGGGACAGATGGACAAAAAAAAAAAAAAAACAACAAAAACCGGTTACGGATTTGGATTTGGCTAACGGTTCGGAATATGACGATGAATGCCACTAAATTTTTTTTTTGCTGCTCCTCTACGAATGCATTTAAAGATGAGAGAGGCGAGAAAGAAAAGGGCGAGAGAGAAACCATTGAAACCATTTTCCATTTGCATTTCAAGTGAAACGTAAAAATTGTTGCCAATGTGTACAGGGTATGCTGCACGGGGTATATGGGCTGCACTGCAGCAAATACCTTTGTGCACGAAACGGAGCCCATTAGGTTCGAATGGTCGGTGAATGGCAGCGTGCGATAGCAGCGATAAGCAGCTGACCAAAAGCAACGCCTCCAATGGTAACAAAGCGTTGACATTAGCAGCACGAGCCAAAGGCTTTGAGCCAAATGAAAACCAAACCAGGGCTGCGAGCCCCCAAAAAAGTTGACTAGAGTTGCGAGAGCTTTGGCTAAACAGCTGAATGCGATGCATTCAGCTTTTCAGATCTGCCAACCTGCCTCGCTTTATTAACTCAAGAAACACAAATGGTTTCAAATAACGTAAAAGAAAAGCTTTCTTCGGCACGCCGAAGTTTTAATACCCTTGCAGACCTAACCCTTTCATAATGCTCATAGTGCCTTGCCCGTACCTAAGTAGCACAGGAAAATTAGTTAATGCCGAGTTTGGTCAAGATATCTTGATAAACAAAAAAGTTTTCCACACAACAACTTAATTTTCGACCGATCGTTCCTATGGCAGCTATATGATATAGTAGTCCGATGTTGATAGAATTTTGCATATATATGAGGAGCATAGTAAAACTAATAAATGCCGAGTTTGGTTAAGATATCTATATAAACAAAAAAGTTTTCCACACAACAACTTAATTTTCGACCGATCGTTCCTATGGCAGCTATATGATATAGTAGTCCGATGTTGATAGAATTTTGCATATATATGAGGAGCATAGTAAAACTAATAAATGCCGAGTTTGGTCAAGATATCTTGATAAACAAAAAAGTTTTTTATACAATCACCTTCTTTTCGGCCGATCGTTCCTATGGCAGCTATATGATAAAGTGCTCCGAGCCAGCTGGTTTTGACATATGTACTGCGTGCAACAGAAAGAGGCACTTCTGCTAAGTTTCATAAAGATAGCTTTAAAACTCCGGACAGACGGACATGGCTATATCGACTCGGCTGTTGATCCGGATCAAGAATATATATATATACTTTATGGGGTCGGAGATGTCGCCTTCTATGCGTTACACAAAATTATAATACCCTCTGCAAGGGTATCAAACGGGATATTTAACTTTAAGTATATGGCTTTGAAATATTCTAGCTAGCATTCAAATCAGACTGGAAGCAGTTCAGGGACTTCTAAGGACTTCTAGTTGGAGTTCCAATGGGATTTATTCTATGTACTTTTCGGGCTGATGTATACGAATATACTTACTTCTTAAGCGGCAAATAGATTTCAGTGCAAACGGGTTTCAGCACGCTCTCTCTCTCTCGCTCTCTCTTCTCTCGCTCTCTCTCTCTCTCTCGTTCGCTCCTTGCTGCTGTCGCCCGGTTGTGTCTGGGTGTGCCTGCTTAGTTGGGCCGTCGGCGTTTCCGTCGGCGACGCCAGGCGCTGTGACTGCGGCTGAGCAGCCGGGCTAGCCGGGCGGCGAGGAGGCGCGGATATCGCCACTCGATGCAGCTGGCAACGGCGATGAGGAGCATGGCATTGAGGCCCAGGGCCAGGCTGGCCGCCGAGGAGCCGAGATTGCCCTTGGTCAGCTGATCGGCACAGCGTCCGATCGCATCGATATCCAGCTCGCTCATCACCCGCCCGTTCACCTCCAGCGGCGAGATGCAGTAGTTCTTTTGCAGAAAATCGCTCAAATTGTGCGCACCCTCGGCCAGGGGCCCGTCGAGCAGTGTGTGTATGTGACAGCCGCAGGGGAAATGATTGTTCAACAGCTGCAAATGATCGACGCCATCGACAATGATCGCATTCGGATCGGGCGTCTCGAGCACATGATTGCCGTGGAACTTCAGATGCTTGATTGCCGCCGTATTCGTAAAGTTGAGCTCCTCAATTGAATCGATTTTGTTGTTCAGTATCTGCAGCGTCTCCACCTGGGTGAGCCCCGTAAAGGCATCCGCACAGATGACGCCCAAATCGGATTCCTGCAGCGTCAACAGCAGCACATTGGACAATCCGCGAAAAGTGTACGGCGATATCTCCTTCAGGTCCATATAGGCCAGCTTGAGCAGCCCGACCGCATCCATGCCAAAGAAGGCGTCCGGCTCGATGCACCTGATGCCCGATGGCAATATCAAATGCCCGACATTTGTCAAGCTGGAGAAGGCCGAACTCTCGATTCGTATCAGCGGATTGTTGCTCAACAATATCAGCTTGATGTTCGAGGTGCCCGCAAATGCATTGCCCTCGATCCGCTGGATCTGATTGTGACTGAGCAATATGGTCGACAGATTCTGCAAACCGGCGAACGCAAATTGCGCCACCATCTGCAGCGGCGTATACTGTATGGATAGCTCCCGCAGCCGGGGCAGACCACGGAACGCGAACTGTTTTATTCGCGTTATATTGTTGCCGTCCAGCGAGAGTTTCTTCAGTGCGCGCAGACCCGCAAACGAGTCCGGCTTGATGATTGGGAAATTGTTTTTGGTTAGCGCCAGGTTCTCAACGGTTGCCGGCAGCTGGCGCAGCGGTATCTGCTCGAGTCCGCCCGTGTTACACAGCACCTGCCAAAGGGGGGGGCGAGAGTGAGTAAGGGTGGGGGGGGGGGGGAGATAAAGAGGGAAGAGATGTGTTAGTCAATTGTGTTGCGAAAATTGAATTTGCGGCTTTATTGCTGCAAATAAAATTAAATCGAATTCTTTTTTTTCCCCTCTCTCTCTCTCTCTTCTCATTTTTGTTTGTCATACTCTGTGCTAAATCCAAATCGGGTATGCTGCTCGCAGAGGCATTGCCTTGTCTTATCGATAACTTTCCCGGCCAATCGATATTAATCGATAGATATGGAGTCTAGGCTCTGTGGGAAAACTTCCATCGAGGATTATACAAGCTACTCTCAAGTCGAATTCGAATTCTTTTTTTCCTCTCTCTCTTCTCATTTTGTTTGTCATACTCTGTGCAAAATCCAAATCGGGTATGCTGCTCAATTGTCTGCTGCTCGCAGAGGCATTGCCTTGTCTTATCGATAACTTTCCCGGCCAATCGATATATATCGATATATATGGAGTCTAGGCTCTGTGGGAAAACTTCCATCGCGGATTATACAAGCTACTCTCAAGTCTTTCGGGCAGTTTAATTACATGGCATCTCTTCAAATTCGATAAATATCGCCTTACTGCCAACCCTTTAGGCATACCTCGCAAAGAAGAGCAGCAGCAGGCAGGGTATACGCCCCATTTGGCTTGCCAGTAAATAGTATTCGGCTTTATTTATAAAAAAAAAAGTGTGTATAATATGCAGAATAAGTTAATCACGTTTTTCGATTAATTTCGAAATTATGGAAAATCGATAAATATCGATAATTAAAGCTGCATGTCGCTAATTTTGTGTATGGACTCTTTTATTTGATATCTAGGAATTCAAGCTTCACGCGAAGAAGCGCAATCAAAATATATATCTAAACATATATATTAACTAATGTGTTTCTAGGCAAAGTTTAGATGTGTTTATCGATAAACTAGCTAATTGCTGAAAATCGATAATTATCGACAATAACTGCGGGACTTTTGAAACCGATGCTTGGTTCATTTTAAACGCCAATAGGAATATATATAGGCAGATAAACTTAGTAGGAATATATATGCAGATAAACTTATGCATAAACATATATGTACTATATACATATATATCTATTAAATATCTAAAGGAACTCAAGCCTCTGAAAAGCCATAAAAAAGGAGTGGCACATTGATATATATATATTATATAGAGATACGTATGTGCATAAATATATCTGGATATATATATATGTATATCTATCTATAACGTATACATCATATATATATCTATATATATGTCCCCCACTTCCTCTTTCTAGAAGTCTAGCCTTGCTATTTCGGTGTACACACACACACACACGCACACACGAACAGTCGCTGTGTGTCTAGGGTATCTGCTAGTCGAGCACGTTATTGCTCTGCCGATGCTGCTGCTGCTTCTTCTGTTTTGCAGCTGCGTTTCATTTTATTTTGGTTTTTTCTTTTTAATCAACCCCGCTTGGCTTCTCTTGCCCCCCCCCCCCCTCCCCATTCTACCCCCCCCCCCCTCCGCCCCTTCCAGACAGCGTCGCCCACATTGTTTTGTGTATCTTGCCTTTGGTTGCGCATTTCGCGTCTCGTCTCTGCTTTGCGCTTTAATTTTTTATAACTATTATGTGCTGATGTGTGCGTTCGTAGAGAGGGAGTCATCCCCCCCCCCCCTTCCCCCCGCCTGCCACCCTCTCCGCCAACACATCATCCCGCTGGTGATAGTCATCGCAACAATGTCTAGCTCTAGCCAATCCGCCTTCCGGTTCATCCTGCTGCTCCTTGCCTATCTGTGTTCCTCCCTCTGCCCCGGCCATCTGTCTATCTGCCGTCGCGTCGCTTGTCGCTGTCACGTTGATGTCATCGTTGCCCCCCGCTCCCCGCTACCCGTTCCCCGCCCTAACGAAGTTGTCCGTCGCTTTTACTGTCCATCATTGCGTACCCCCCGAACACCCCCCGAACCCCCCTTGCGATTCGCTTTGTCCGAGTTGCGTAACATTTACACAATTTTCATACGCTTCACCTTTTAAATGAACAAATTAAAAGTTTCATTTCTTGCAGTTGCTCTCCCTTCCCTCTTCTTCTGCTCCCTCTTCTTCTTCGTCTTCGTCTTCTTCATTTGATTTTTCTCGTACTTGGTTTGTTTGTATTTTTGCGCTTAAGAGTTGTGTTTATGTGCATGCTTTGTTGTCGCATGCCCGAGCGTTTCGTTTCAATACGTTTCGCTGCGTTTCATTCCGCATTGTTCCATTCCATTGTGTTTCCGCGTATACCCTATATACCCTCGGCCCTCGGCAACCATCAGACCCCGAAATTTACAATGTAAGCTTCGTCTAACTAAATCAATCTAAATCAAGACATATTCCATTAAAATATTTCTTTTAAACTAGCATAATTATATATTCTCGTTCAGTAACAATATTCCGTCGAATTGAACTCCTGTTTTTCCACAAATCCGAAAAAAAAACCTGCTGCTGATGTATGTGAATAGTCCAATTGAATGTCAGATAACCTGAACTTTGTCAGCTTCTGCCATGTGAAGCGTATTTGATTTTCGGTGCTTTGCTTGTTATTTGTTTTGTTTGCATTTCTTTTTTTTGTGTTACCATTTTCTTTCTTGCTTCGATTTAATGAAATTTCGTATTCGCAACAGCAAAATCGGCGACACATTTTTCAGCTTTGCACACTTTTAAGTTGAACTCGAATTGGCCTCAAAGTAGGCAACACCTGACCTGCAAGTACAACGAATCTTAACTACAGCAAGGACTTTTTTTTCGGTTTTTCTGTTTTTCTGCTTTTCTGCTTTTCCTGTTCTTTTTTCATTTTAATTTTTTGGGGGCTTTTCTTGCCGCTGACGGGTTGTTGTCTTGTCGAGTGCTGAGTAAATCATTTCATTGTTCATAATCTGGAATAATGAAATCACTTAAGTTCTCAATTTGGTAAAAATGACGATGCCAGCAGCATCGCTGCCGAGCGTTGAGCGCTCTCGGCCCCATTGGTAATAAGGATGCGCATTAACCGAGGCGGCAGCGAGGCGAGGCGAGGCGGGGCGAGGCGGGGCGAGGCCTACTGCCTGCGCCTGCAGCTGGCCGCAAAATTCTCACGGGAGACAATTGAATACGAGGCTGGCAAACACACACACACACACACACACACAAAATATAAAGGTCTGCAACAGTCGAGAGCAGCGCACTGGCAGATACCCTATAAACATTAATCGCATCGCCTAGCACAGTGCATGGCAAATCGTTGGGGTCGTTGTTAAAGTCAACATTTCGAACAGAAAGGTTAAAAAACTGAGAAACTCTTTGTTGCAAATGCAAGGGGCTCGTATAGTGTATGGGACGTAGCTTCAAGATTTTGGGATAACGAAAAGAAAAACACGTGAAATGTGTCTCAAAAGAAACTAATATCCAAATTTTATATACGTAGCTCTTTTAATCTCTGAGAAAAGCTCAAAAAAACGTGAACTTTAAGCGATAAAATTCGAATACAGTTTGTTATCGAAATTCGATAGTTATCGATGTTGAACTTACGCAAAGTTAAACTTTAAATTTTGGTATATGCTGCCGCTGTAATCTGTAATATGCCCAAAACACGATAGGCATCGATATTCGATAGTTATCGATTTTGAGCAAGTCGCAGCTGTTATCGAAAGTTTTGAATAGAAGCCAAATTCCGTTAACGTAGCTTCTGTAATCTCTGAGATATGCTCAAAACACGCGGCCTGAAATCGATAGATATCGAAATACGAAAGTTATCGATTTTAAGCAAAGTGTGTTGCGGTTTATCTTTGTAAATCTATGTAGCTCTTTGTATCTCTTCGAAATGCTAAAAAAAAGCGGTCTGAACTCGATAGATGTCAAATCATCGAGAGTTTTCGAATTCGATAGTTATCGATTTTGAGCAAATGACTGCTGTTATCGAAATAAATTAATCAATGTAAAAGCCTAGCTACAAGAGTCTCTGGAATTGCCCTAGCTCGTCGATCCGATCAAGAGCATATATCGAGCCATCAAATCGATAGCGTTATCGAAGGTGTTATCGAAACTAAATTGCAGCCCTTATGGTCAAGTCAATCAATATAGTTCGTTGCTGCGATCAGCCATGGCTATTAACGTGCCGCATATATACCCCGTGCTATGCGACACGGTTACAGGGTATGAAAAGTAAGAAACGGCACTGGGGAGACGTACAAACGGACAAACGGACAAACGGACGCACGAAGCGAATGTAACAAGTGGAATGCGCCTACCCCCTCCCCCCCCCTCGCCCCTCGCCCCTCGCACCGCCAGGCCATGCCCATTGTGCAGTGTGGATTTGGAAACAAAGGGAAATGACCATTTTTCCCAGCATTTTCGATTTAAGCTTGGTTTTTTGTGTTTTTCTTCGTGCTCATCACTCTGGGCGCAGAAAGCAGCTGTGCGCGCGAGTGTGTGCGCGAGTGTGTGTGTGTGTGTGTGGCAAAGAGTCTGACCAGGCCGGGGATCCCCCAGACGACCTCTTTATAGGGCAGCAGCTACAGTTTTCTTTGCTTTAGCTGATGATGATGGGGATGGGGATGTTGCACAGTGCTAACAACTATGGAAACTACAAGTGGAACAACTACAAAGAGCAGGCGAGAGAGAGAGAGTGAGAGAGGGAGGAGGAAGGGGGAGACATTGTTAAGCTTACTTGAGTCTGGGACAAGCAGATGCACTCGGCTGGGCATGATTTGGATGTTTCGGTTTGTTGCGAGTTCCACAGGCAACAGACAACAGTGAGCGCAATTATGAGCAGCAGCCAGGAATTGCACATTTCACGTTGTTGCTGACACGACAGTTTGGCGGCGTAATTGAGCTCGATTCCCTATCTCGCTTGCGCGCGCACACACACTGCCAACAGACGGGCGGACGGACGGACGGGCGGCGGGACGGACAGACGAACGGCCCAAGTGATGCTGCTGCTGCTGCTGCTGCTGCTCCCCAGCTGCCAGTTGGCCTTTTGCCTTTGGCTCGTTGCGTTTTGGCCGCAGTTGCTGCTGCTATTTCCTCTTCTTCCTCTTCTTCTTGGTGCTGCCGCTGCTGCCGCTGCTTACTTATTTATGTTTTTATATTGCGTTATTTCATTTGAACTTTCTTTTTATATATTCTTTAGCTTAATCATATTTATTTATGCTGCTGCTGCTGCTGCTTACTACACTGCAAAGAGAGAGAGAGCGAGAGAGAGAGAGAGAGAGCGTGAGTTAGTTTAAGACATGACAATAGTGCGAGTTTCATTTGCAGCTGCCGGCCAGCAATGCGACATTTAAAACTTATGACTTGCTAAAAATACAGATAACTATAATATATAAATGCATATATAACTAAACAAGGCCTACACACAATAAAAGAGCGAGAGAGAGAGAGACAGGGAGAGAGCGAGCAACGACTGGCATGCAAAATTGATGCGCAGCTTAGCAGCTGTAGACAGCAACGGGCTGTCTTTTGTGTGGGGTTATGTTGTAGAGAGAGAGGGGGGAAGGGGGGAGGGGGGGGATCGACAGTTGGCATGAACCAGGCACCTGGCTGCGGCTCAAAGCCTCTGCTCAAGCTCAGTGCTTAGCTCTTAAGCCCATTGGCCAAAACTCCACACTGAACTGAACTGAGCTGCTGGGCTGGGAAAAAAGGCAAAGGCCGCATTGCCGCTGACGTTGATGTTGTTGGCTTTGAGCCTGGGCACTTGGCTCTGACTGCCGGGCTGTCGGGCTGTCGGGCTGGCTGGGCTGTCAGCTCCTGCTGGCTTGTCCAAAATAGCTGCTTGTTAATCTTCAATAATAAATAAGTAATGCAAGGTGGACGTCAAGTTGCAGCTGCCTGCAAAAACGACAACAACAAGGAACAAAGCCAATGCAATATAATAACTAAAATTGCTCCAAAGAGAATTTGCGATGAGGCGTCGCTGCTGCTGCTGCTGCTGCTGTAGATGGCGGTTGGCGTCGTGAGGGGGTGAGGGGGGGGGGGCGGTTGCTGTTTGAAATGTTTAAATGCACAAATCAAATATGCAAGCAGCCAAAATGACAAACAGGCAAACATGCACCTGATGTCCAGCTGAGCTGCGTACTGGCTTTTAATTGAACACTGAGCAAAGGACTAAGCTAAATGCCAGACATAGACTGAGACACACACACACACAATGCAGGTGAAAGGTTAACAAAATGTTTGTGTCAGCAGACACAACAATAAATATGCACAGGCATAAATGCGTGACAATATAATTGGAGCGACAGCAAATATGGCTGCGAGCGCGTGTAAGCGAGAGAGAGACAGACAGACAGACCAGCGTGCGTTTAAAGCACAAACGTTGCGAAGTTGGGGAGTGGGAGTGGGAGCGGGAGCGCTAGTATTTACAGCTGATCTGCTGGCATTCATAATGTGGCGGAGAGTGCGCGAGAGTGGGAGAGAATGTGCGGAGTGTAGAGTTTTGATCTGCTTTGGGTTGAAGCGGCAAAGAGAGAAGAGAGCGTATGTATGCATGCGGAGAGTGGAGACTGCGCGTATAGATTTGTTTGTGGTCCGCCAGCTGGCGGCCATCTTTGTTAATTACGCTCATCAGTTGATGGACAGTGAATAGAGCTTAAGAGTGAGCGAGAGGCGTTCTGCTATGCTGATCTGCTGTCGGTTAGACCAGAAGGAAAGGAGGGGGGAAAGAGAGAGAGAGAGTGTATGCGTGTATTTTTGTATGTTCTACGCTGACGGCCATCTTTGTCACGCAGCATGACATCTTGCCAGCACTGGGAAAACCCGCCGTGTGCTGGTGTGTGTGTGTGTGTGTTAGGTGGCTGCAACTGAGGCAATGTGCCCAGGAAATCAGTGTGCCGAGGAGGATGCGCTGCGACGCACGCGACGCTCGACGCTTGGCGTACCTCACACAATCGCATTACGTCCTGATCTAAAGGGATAAAAGCTAAATAACAAATGCCGGCACAAGCTCAAATAATGCACAGACAATTGTGAAAGCAGCCCGAGACAGCAGCTGCCGTTGCTGTTGCAGCCAAATAGCAAAACAGCAAAAAAGGACTCCAACAACAACAACAACAACAACAACTGCGCTGGCAAAGGGAATCACAAATGTGGCAACAAAAGCAGACACCAGAAAACAGCTTAGTGCAACAGCAGAAGCAGCCAGTCGAGTTGCTTACTGCATGCGATGTGTGGCACAGATAGCAGGTCGCGGGGTCGAGGCAGAGAGAGAGAGAGAGAGAGGGAGAGGGAGAGGGAGAGTGACTACTTGGGCAGCTAATCAATCAATTTTACTCAACATTCTATTGAATTAACACAGTCGAAGCTGGTTGCAGACATTGCCCGTGTCTAGCCTGGCCTGGACTTTCCCAACGTTTGGCTGTGTCATCGTTTAAGCCAACATTATAGCCCCAATTAGTAAATAGATTTAACGCAAAGACATTGCAAAACACAATGAAAATATTTATTTATATATGCATGTATATGGCCAGCTATCAATCACAGAACATATGCAGATACATATTTAATTCATGCAATCAACAACAAACTGACTAATTCAGTGAAAGGACACGCATTAAATTTCACACATTCAACTGTTGCGATTTGCTGACCTATTTCTTATTTTTATAAAATGTTTTGGCTTGCCTTCGGTAATTAATCAATTAGAGCGCACGAAATCCAAAACCTAGAGCTGGTCAAATGAAATGAAATTGAAAAATAAAAAACACCTTAAAGTACGGATATCTACGGCAAGTCGGAAATTTAATATATATATGTATATGTATATATATATACTTCGTTGAGACTTGGCTCACATAAATTAGCCAAGCAGCAGCAGTTGCTGAAGATATCTGGGCAAGCAAAATAGTTCTCCATACAGCTATATGATATAGTTGTCCGATCCGATCCGATCCGACACAGATTGCCTGCAGCAGAGAGAAGGATCAATGCTAAGTTCCAGACTCAGAGACAAGTTCGCCAAGAAACGGAAAAAAAGAGAAAGGGACGCACAGATGGAACTGGCCAAATCAGCTCGGCTCTTGATGCTGATCTAGAATATATATATATAAAATTTGATATCCTCTAAAAGGGAATACGAAATATCTACTTAAGACTTTCTCTTTTGTGTCTGAATGCAAACTATGTTCTAAGCATATGCTGGAGTTAGATGTAGATCAGCAGCTGGATAAGCCTTGGCTGGGAAACACAGTTGAATGAATTTATTGCTTAGAGTGCACTCTCTTGAATATCCTATCCACATATATATATAGATATGGATATATATCCTCCTATATGCCTGAAGATCGGGCCGCAGTTCGCGCCGCAAGAGCTAGAAGCTAGAAGAAGACACGTGATATTAGAAAAGCTATGGAAAATTAATTGAAACTTTTTTGTTTTATATTCGATCGAGATCTAGAATTGTATTTGCGACAGTTAGAGTTGCGAATATATTCAAAGGTTGAACAAAAAAAAAAGGGGAATGAAAAACAAACTTTGTTCTCGCCTTTAAGGGAAGCAAATTAGTTTGTTTTGCCCGGCTTGAAATTAAAACGTAAAGAAATTCGTTTTATTTGCGACTTCGGGCATTGAATGTCCGCCCCAATCAATGGGCACACTTTAAAGATTAGTAAAATGAGCAAGCTTAAGCCGCGACAATCGGATAATCGGGCGGGACAATGATTGCTGTGCGATGTGTGTGTGTGTGTGAGCTCATAAGTTAATGTACGCTTCGCGAGTCAAATAAATATCGTTAAACAGATAAGGCAAAGAAGCCAGCAAATAGAATTATTTTTGCCACGCAGCGACACAAGACCGCAGCCACAACCGGAACCAGAACGTTGGCCACGACGGACAAAGGACACGGCACAAAGGACAAAGGACAGGGGACGTCGTTTGTCGCTGGTTGCCGGAGCCACATTCAATTGCTGCCAACTGGCAACTGGCACATGTGTGTGTCTGCTGGAGCGGGCGGACGCCACCTGTAAGGACCTGCCCCCCCCCACCCCCCAAAAAAACACGCAGCTGGCAAGAAAACTGGCAGAGCCAAGTGCTTGACCACAAGCGAGTGCAGCTCGTCGCTCCGGGCCAGGCCATGAAGATAATTTAGAAAACCGCACAGAGCACACTGGCTAGCTGCAGTTCCTCCTCCTCCTCCTCCTGCTGCTCCTCCTGCTGCTGCTGGTGGCCCATCAGTCAATCAGCTGGCGCAGATGGGCGGAGCCGAATGGTCGGGCACTTAGTTAAGGCTGGCCGGCACCGAACTTAAATGGGAGAGAGCATTAGTGAGTAAGTTTTGTGGCTGCAATTGAAAAACGGGCTGAGCTCTTTAAGCGAGCAGCAACAGCAGCGGCGGCAATGTGGCCGGCACTTCATTAACGTGGCCCGTTGGCTCTTGGCCAGTTTAATGATCAGCAGCTGCGGCTGCACTTGATCACAGCTGCCGCTGGGCAGCTACCAACTTGCATTTAATTGCGCCCTGCGAGAAGTTCACAACATGTTGGACGCTTGCCAGCAACTGTGTGTGTGCGTGTGGCTCGCTTATCTTTTCGCCCAAATGCCTGTGACTATGTCGCTAATCAAATTATGAAAGCCTTGCTAACAACAATAACAACAACAACAACAAAAACGAGAACGAGAGCGACAACATTTGTGAGCAATGATGATGCGCATTGTGATAAGCATGCAACGAGAAGTTCACCTGGTCAGTCGCCTATGCCATGCATTGATAGCCAACAAATTTGTAGCACAATTACCTGCGCAGGTGAGCTGCTCGCCCAACTGCATTTAAACATACTTTGTCCCTTGGCAGCACATACTTCGCACCTATTTAAACGAGCTTAAAGCACTTTTATCTCTCAAACAATTTGAAGAGAAATCCATTTTATATTAGGTTATATTAGGCGTAACGACATTTATTATGTTTTTCATTTTGTTTATGGCTCCACATCTGCTGCATTCGAAATTTGAGAAATTTATCAGGCAAAGGTTTCGATTTGGAAGAAAGCGCATAATCGATTAAGATTTGATTTAAATTCATATCAACTCGACTGTTCATGCTGATCTAAAATATATATGCTCACAACATTCTAATATCCTCTTAAAAAAAAAGGTTTAAAGTTTCCCAAAGTCAATTTCAGTTTAAACAATAACAGATCTGAACTGATAAAAGCTGAGCTGGTCACACTGATCGGCGCTCTCACTTGCCCAATCAGCTGCTTTTGCATTCCAAAGATGGCCGTCGGCCGCTAAAATGCAATCGAACAAGCTTGCAGAGATAGTCGATCCGCGCTTCGCACTGCGTCTCTCTCGCTCTGTCTCTCCCACCATCTTCTGAGCCTGCATTTCAAAGATGGCCGTCGGCACGCACGAATTATGCATACATCAGCTCGCTCACTCTATCCTAAGTGGCAGATCGAAAACTCTACACAGCACAACTGTTCCCACTTTCTCTCACTCCCTCTCTCTCTCTCCCACTTCGCTCGCTCAAATTATGAACGCCATGTTAACGACTGCAGCCAATGGCAAAGAAGAAGAACTGTGAGCAATGTTGATGTGCATTGGGATAAGCGCCGAGCAGGCCGGAATTCACCTGGTCAGTCGGTTAATCAAATATCCAGTCAACAAATACACATATGTACATATATGTATGTATGTGTGGCTACAACCTTCAATTACCTGAACCTGAACCTGAACCTGAACTGGCGGCAATTGCCGCCTGTAAATATGCCAGTCTCGTGGGCTCGTATCTTGGCAAAACTTTCGGCTCGTCTGCGCTCTATCAAAGTTAATATGAGCCGCAACTTAGCACAAAGTCAAAATCTTTGAGCTGATGTGTTGGTCCGCATTGGGTGGGGCTGGGAGGGGCTGGGAGGGGGGAGATATGTACAGCAGCCTGTTGACGGTCTCATAAAACCGAACACATAAAACATGTGTTCAACTTTGGCCTACAGATTTACACTTGGCCCCAGACAGCGGGCAACGTCAAGGCTTAGACGCTGTCTATCAGTCTCTGTCGGCCTGTCTATCTGCCCTTCTCCCCCTACCCCTCTGTCCGTCTGTCCGTCTGCCCCTCTGTCCATCTGTCCGTTTCGCTGTCTGGCCTTGGCTTGCCAAATTTGTGGCTGTCAACGTCAACGTAACGCCAGCTTCAACACCATCTCCGCCTCCATCTCCATTTCCAGCTCCATCTCCAGCTCCATCTCCAGCTCCAACGGCATCGAAAACGACAACGACATCATCGTTGTGCTTGTCGTCGTTGCTCCTTGTCGTTGTTGCCTCATCATCAGCAATTCCCAAGTGCGTGCCGTCGCCTTAAAGCAGCCTTTGTCTAGCTCTGGCTCGCAGCGTTTACACTGTGAGAAAAAGGGCTAGCTTTTGATTGATGCTGACGCATATTTCAAATACGAAACAATAACTGATGCTCCCTCCATTTGTTGGTTTTATGTATTAATCTATAATTCATCTGGAGTTTAGGCTCTTATTGCTGAAATTCGAACCGTTTCACCCTTGTTTCCCCCAGCGCCGTGGTTTTTAGCGCTAACACAATTCAAATGAATTAATAGGCAGTTTTTCATATCTTTTCCAGATCTTTAAGTAATTTTCTTGATTTGCACTCAAAACTATCTGATCAAGTATTTAATTAAAATATTTCATTTATAATACACGGAAAGAATCAATCTCTGATTAGTTATTTAACTCAATATTATTGTAATAAGTCGAGTATTTCTTGCAGTGTATATGATGGGGTTATATGTAGCTTAATAGAAGCTGCTGCGTGTCGCATGTCAAGCATGCGAGCATGAAGCAACGGCTTGGCGGAGAGGGGCGGAGAGGGGCGGAGAGGGGCGGAGAGGTGCTGAGGGTTGAGTTAAAGCTGTGTGAAGAGTGGAAGAGTGTATAACGGCACATAAAGCACGGCAGCTTCTTGGCATAGCTTTGCATATGGCAGCTATCAAAAGCCGCCGCCGTGATAAACGAGAGAAACAGAGAGAGACAGAGAGAGGGGGGGGGGGGGGGAGGGGGATGTGTGTGCGTGTGTGATGTTTCATTGGCTTTCGGGGCATTGGTTATTGTGTTTATGGCTTTTTATATGCACGTCCCAAATCTGTCCAGCCTGAATTATTGGCCAAAGTTCAAAGGGCATTACGAGGCTTCTTGCTTATTTGGCGATTATTTTTCCAACCAGACAGCGGATCGCCGTGCGTGTGTGTGCGTGCGTGTGTGTGTGTGAAACGTCGAGCGCATAATTTAATCAATTCAAGGGGGAGTTGTGGGAAGGGGTGGAAGGGGGGAAGGGGGAAGGGGGGGGCCACTTGCTGTCAATAATCAATCATTCAAGCATATCATTAATTAATTCAAGCATTTAGCCAACCTCAGGCACTTATCAGTGCGTACCCCCCCCCCCCTCAGGCACAACAAAAAACCCAAAATCCAAAATCCAGAAGCCCCAAGGGCCACACACAACGCCGCCGCCGCCGTCGCCGGAAGGCCAGCCATACAGATACAAATAAGAGATAAACCCCAAAAAACACTTTCATAAGCACAAACACACACACACACACACACACATTAAGGGGGCGTGTTGGGAGCCGCCTCCTTTGTAGTCCTGCTACTTGGCAGCAAAATTTATTTGGCTGACTTCATGTCGACGCCGCGTTTTCGGCCCCTTCTTTTCGGGTGTTGTGTGTGTATTTGTAATTAACTGTTATTTAATACGATTTGCCTTGATTTTGTGGCAGTGCCAACAAGCTAAACACACGCCCTAGCAATGGGGCAGGGGGCGACGGGGGCGACGGGGGGGTGACGAGGGGAGGGGGGGGGGCTGCAGTTGTATAGCCAGGCGGTCGAGTGGCTCAGAGATTGTTGCTGTTGCGGTTAGACCTAAAAACACACACAAAACCCAAACAACTCTTAAGCGACTGAACGAGCGCGTGTGTGTGTGCGAGTGTGTGTGCGAGTGTGTGTGTGCGAGTGTGTGTGTGTGCGAGTGTGTGTGTGCGAGTGTGTGGGTTGTTTGGCCTCTTGTAGACAAGCAGCAAAAATGCTGCGATTTAATTTGCCAAAGTTTTCGACGCCTTCGCCAGTTTTATCGCCTGTTCAAAAAATACCCTGTAACCACACGAATGCCACAAAAGGGCATGAACACTACACGCATTGGTATGCAACAGACAGCGCAGGGCAAGCCAATTGTTGATGTTACATTTAACGAGATGTGCAACAAAAGAAGTGCTGCATTTATGCGCTTTGATGTACAGCTGATGTACGTTTGATGTAGAAAATGATTGACGTCTTTATAAAATTAGAAACCTTTAATTGCAATCTTGTGTACGAAAGTAAAGGTTGATATTATCTATAGCTATATTTATATATGAAACAGATTATGCTGATTGACTGATGGACTGATTGACTGATTGATGATGCGTGCACAGCTCAAACTGTTGGAGCTAGAAAGCTTTTTTGTTCATTTATTTTTAGCTTTTCATATGTTGTTCTAACGGCGGCTAAAAAAATGCGACTAGTTCCAGAGGCATTTAATTGTTAGGCAAGAATTGGAAATACATTTGGACCGAGCATAGCCGGGTGTTATGCCTGGCTATACTGTTTACTGTTTGTTTATGAACCACTTTGAATAGCTTTTGATGACTTTCAGTTACTTAACAGGGTATTAGCACTTCGATCACACTCACGGCGGCGCACACATTTCAGCTTGTCTTATTTATTTTGGCAAGTTGTCGTCGCTCTTGTTTTGGCCTGATATTGATAAATGTTGTTGTTGTTGTTGGGCGGGGAGGGGGGGCTTGTTTGCTGCTTAATGATGATACTTCTCGCTGTCAGGCCAGTCACTCACTTGGTGATTTGTCACTGATAAGTAGACAGCAAGAACAACGGCAGCCAACAGGTGAAGCGCTTCACACAAGGCCAAACAGCTCGCACAGCTGATTAGCTGATTAGGGATAAGCGGGATAACACCTGGATAACATCGAAAACTGAACTGAAGGCGAAAGTTCATCCAAGCCGAAAGTTTATTTGCCGCAAATAGTTTGCCAACTAAATGCGATTTGCGGCAAATTCAAAGTTTTGTCGCACGCACAAGGTACAAGTAAAAGGATTGATCTGATGTATATATATTGATATATATGTATATACATAAGGTTGAAGTCCTTTGCTTTGCTGTGGGATATTTAGATCCAGAGGGTCCTCACGTTTCAACAAACAAATTTTTATATAAGATTGAAGCCACAAATAAACTTTAGCTCAGACAGTCTTACTCTTTTTTTACATCCAAGAGAAGTGGGTGGAATTTGGCATGAGCCTGTTGCAGCATGCACTTACATCATCAATCAGTCAATTGGTCAATCATTCGGCAGTTAAACAATCAATCAGTAAGTCGGGCAATTGATCAGTCAATTAGTTAATCAGTCAGTCGATCAATTAGTCAATTAGTTACTCAGTTAATCAATTAACCAGTCAGAATTTTGGCCAATCAATCAATTAGTTATTCAGCTGGTCAATCAGGCAGTCAGTCAGTCAATCAATTAATTAGTCAGTATATAAGTAAGTTAGTCAATCAATGAGTCACTTATTCAATTAATCAGTCAATCAATCAGCCAGTTGGTCAATCAGTCAGTTAGTCAATCAGTCTGTTAGTCAATCAGACAGTTAGTCAATCAATTCACCAGTCAGCATTTTGGCCAATCAATCAATTAGTTATTCAGCTGGTAAATCAGGCAGTCAGTCAGTCAATCAATCAGTCACTCAGTCAATCAATTAATTAGCCAGTATATTAGTCAGTTAGTCAATCAATCAGTCACGTATTTAATTAATCAGTCAATCAATCAGCCAGTCGGTCAATCAGTCAGTTAGTCAATCAGTCTGTTAGTCAATCAGTCAGTTAGTCAATCAATTCACCAGTCAGCATTTTGGCCAATCAATCAATTAGTTATTCAGCTGGTCAATCAGGCAGTCAGTCAGTCAATCAATCAGTCACTCAGGCAGTCAATTAATTAGTCAGTATATCAGTCAATCATTCGGGCAGTCAGTCAATCAATCAGTCACTCAGTCAATCAATTAATTAGCCAGTATATTAGTCAGTTAGTCAATCAATCAGTCACTTATTCAATTAATCAGCCAATCAATCAGCCAGTTGGTCAGTTAGTCAGTTAGTTAATTAATTAACCAGTCAGCATTTTGGCCAATCAATCAATTAGTTATTCAGCTGGTCAATCAGGTAGTCAGTCGGTCTATCAATCAGTCACTCAGTCAATCAATTAATTAGTCAGTATATCAGTCAATCAGTCACTCCCTTATTCAATTAGTCAGTCAATCAATCAGCCAGTTGGTCAATCAGTTTGCTAGTTAGTCAATTAACCAGTCAATCAGTCAGTCAGTCAGTCAATCAAACAGATTGATATATAGTGAAAGCATGTGCATTAAGCACCCAAATTGATTCTTAACAAAAATGTCGCAAACAAAACTCAAGAATTGACAGAATTGCATTTTGGCCCACAATAAAAAATATGCTATACATATATATTTTGCTGTGTAATTGCCTTAAGCTCGGCATTGCTATGGCTTTCCGGTTCAAGTATTTTTCAATTGAAAATATTTCGTGATGTTTGACAATTTACAATTGAGTAAATGGAAAGTCCCCGTTACGAATGTTGTCCTGCCTAAGCCGAAGGCCAGAGGCCAAATAAAACTAAGCTGCCCAAGTTGAAGCGAAATTCTTCTAAATAATAAGTATTATATTTCACGCATGTTGCAGGCCTTAAGGAGAGAGAGAGAGAGTATAAAAATTTTGAAAATAATCTTCATTTGTTTTCAACGGAGTCGAAGTAGTAGACGTAGTAGAAGTTCCGGGAAATGAACTGGTTCAATTTTGCAGCCCTGGCAAAAACTTTGCCCAGCTGTAACTAGATCAAAGCTCGCAACGTCAACTTTCTCGTATCTCCCAATTGAAAACTATTCAAAATATCAAACAATAATTACATTTAATTTAAGAAATTGCTGCTGGTTCGGTTCACGCTGCGAACCAGCTGAAGATTCGGTTCGCGCAACTGGTTTCTAGTTCAAAATTTTTGAATTTGCAACCAAATTAATTTCTCAAAAAATAGAGAAGAAACAAAACATAATTCGTTTTTGGCTTTGCTGTCTCTTGGTCTAAAAGTTCCGCTTGGCGAACTAGTTCGCTTGCCTGGCACAAAAGCTAAAGTTCTCCAAAGAGAGAGAATCAAAGTCTGCGCTGCGCCCGAGTTAGATATTAATTTCAATTTGCAGCAGCAGAAGCCAAATTCCAATTCCGAAATCCGGTTTCGAGTGCGATGACGTTGCCAAAAAACAAAGCAAATGACGATGCTGTAAGAGGCAGCTCCAACAACAGCAACAACAACAGCAACAACAACAGCAACAACAACGACAACAACAACAACAACAACAGCAACAACAACAACAACAGCAACAACGACAACAACGACAACAACAACAACAACAACGGCGACAACAACGGCAACAAAAAGGCCATAAAAACATGTGTAACTAGACGGCTTACAAGGATCACGCACTCGGTGACACTTAATGCGCAACACGCCCCCCGCCCCTGACTCGAAGGACGTCAACGATACGCGCAGCAGCAGCACACACATTAAGAGAGTGAGCGAGAGAGAGCGAGAGAGCGAGAGAGAGAGCGCGAGCGAGAGACAGACAAACGCAATTAGCTTTTAGCCATCATAACATTATGAACGGCAGAACTGACAGACGTCGGCGACGGTGACGGCGACGCCGACGCCGACTGCGGCTGCTAACTGCTAACTGCTAATGATGAAGCCAAGCACGAACTGAAGGGGGGTGGAAGGGGGATGGGGGTGGGGGGGGGGGGGGGAGGGGACGTAAATGTTAGACGAATGAAGAGAATGTCAACTAAAGCCAAACGGCGCAAGGCGACGCCTCAAGCCTGGCTAACACCCTACCCCCCCCCCCCCTACCCCCCTCCCCACGCTGCTGCCTAGGCTGGATTTGTGGTTGGGCGGGGCGGGCGGGCGGTGCGGGCGGGTTTTCGCATTATATATGTTGATGTGCAGAGAGCAGAGCTCACGGCGCTGCCAACAATGCCGTTAACTTGTGTTGAGATTCAAATAAGGGACAGGCCGCCAATGGGCGTGGTTAGGGCTGGAACTGGGGCTGGGACTGGGGCTGTTTTCCGTGCGGCAAGGACATGCTCGGCGCCAACTAGCAAACAGCAACGGACGACATGCTACGTGCCACACGCGTCGGCGTCGAGTTGTGTGAGTTTGCAACTTCTCGACTCGCATGAGTTGCAAGCTTTTGTTTATCATGTCAATTGGAGCTGGAGCAGCGCGGGCCAGGGGAGGGCGAGCGGAGGGCGCCGACTGATGGGCGCAACAACTAACTGTGAATAGTGACGGGTGGCGGCGGCGGGGGGAAGGGGGGGAGGGGGGGTGGCTTAGCTGGGCAGCCGAAAAAATGACTGCGTAAATGATGATATGAGATTTTTGCGGTGTCATTTGTCTGCGCCGGAAACGGATATATGTATGTGCAGGACTAGGCCAAGGCCTGGGACAGGGGCAGGGGTTAGCACAGGGCGGGCTGGAGGTGTGAGTGTTGTGGAGGGGGCCGGGGTCGGGGTCGGGGGCGGGGTCGGGGTCGGGGTCGGCTTGCTGCAACTGTCAAGCGGCGGAAGCGGACGGAAGTTATTTAACACATAACCACATGCAGGCACACGCACACACACACACACCCACACACACACACACGCACACACACACACACACGTACATATACTCACACCCTCACACACACACACCCTCACACACACACACGCAGAGAGAGAGACAGAGAACACACGCAGAGCCTGACTTAGGGCACGCTCAGGCAGAGCCTGGTGGCAAGGGGCAGGGGGAGTAGGGGGTGGGTGGGGTGGGCGGGGTTAATGCTTGTAGTAAGGGCTGCAAGTGGAGATTATGTGGCACGATAATCATATTACGATTATGTCGCGTAAAATTTGCGCCACTCGCAGCGGCAGTTTAAGTGAAGTAACTCCGCAACTTGAACAAACAGACGGACAGACGGACAGACAGACAGAGAGACAGACAGACAGACAGACGGAGGACGAGCATGGTTGTGTCCGGGGCGGGGCTGAAGAGGGGCAGACAGTAAAACATCAAATAATATACTCCGAGTAGCAAGGGTTATACGTGCTGCAGCAGCTGGCAGAGCGAGAGCGAGAGCGAGGGGGAGAGCGAGGGGGAGAGCGAGGGGGAGAGGGTCGACTGGGGCCGCGCACAACGTTGACTTTTGCCCAGCTAAACAAATTCATTACAATGATATTTTTACATTTTTACGTGCGTCGCTCAGCGCGGCGTTTCCTGACAAGGCGGGGCGACTGTGTTTGGAAGGGGGTAGAGGGGGTAGAGGGGGGGATGGGGAGGGGAGGGTATGTGCTGAAAATGGCTTCATAATAATGCTCGTTTATTTATTAGCGAGTTCTTGCGGCAGCGCATGAAAACCAAATGTGAAGCGAGCGGCGGCAAATTAAATAACTTTTATGGATATGCCAAGGTTGGGGTATAACAAGTTAGGGTATGCCAAGTTAGAGTATAACAAAATAGGGTATGCCAAGTTATAAGAACAGATATAGCTAGAGCTTAGTTAGGGTATGCTAAAACTGGGTATGCCAAGTAAGGGTAGGCCAAGTTAGGGTATGCCAAGTTAGGGTATGCCAAGTTATACAAGGTATTCCAAGCTATAAAAACCGATACAGCTAGAGCTAAGTTAGGGTATACGAAGTTAGAGTATGCCAAGTTAGAGTATAACAAAATAGGGTATGCCAAGCTATAAGAACAGATACGGCTAGAGCTTAGTTAGGGTATGCTAAAACTGGGTATGCCAAGTTAGGGTAGGCCAAGTTGGGGTATGCCAAGTTAGGGTATGCCAAATTATACAAGGTATTCCAAGGTATAATAACCGATACGGCTAGAGCTTAGTTAGGGTATACGAAGTTAGAGTATGCCAAGTTAGAGTATAACAAAATAGGGTATGCCAAGTTATAAGAACAGATATAGCTAGAGCTTAGTTAGGGTATGCTAAAACTGGGTATGCCAAGTTAGGGTATGCCAAGTTAGGGTATGCCAAGTTAGGGTATGCCAAACTATGGTATGATAAAGGAACAGATGCAGCTACAGCTAGGTTAGGGTATGCCAAGTCTTGATATGCCAGGTTAGGATATGATATAAGACCACAATTAGCAAGAGCTAAGTTAGGGTATTCCAAGCTAGGGTATGCCAAGCTATAAGAACAGGTACAGCTAGAACTAAGTTAGGGTATGCTAAAATTGGGTGTGCCAAGTTAGGGTAGGCCAAGTTAGGGTATGCCAAGTTATACAAGGTATTCCAAGCTATAAAAACCGATACAGCTAGAGCTAAGTTAGGGTATGCCAAGTTAGGGTATGCTAAACAATTAGGGTATGCCATGCTATAAGAACCGATACAGCTAGAGCTAAGTTGGGCTATTCCAAGCTAGGGTATGCCAAGCTAAAGGAACCGATACAGCTAGAGCTAAGTTAGGGTATGCCAAGTCTTGATATGCCAGGTTAGGATATGACATAAGAGCACACATACATAGCTACAGCTTAGGTAAGGTATGCCGTTCTAGGGTATATCAAGCTGATGAACAGATACATCAACAGCTTAGTTAGGGTATGCCAAGTTATAAGAACAGTTAAAAGGAGAAGACTCCAAAAGGTATATATATATATGTATATATATATATATATATATATATATATATATATATATGGATATACCCTAGAATACATTGTATATCAGCATCAACAGCCATGTTGATATATAGCCAAGTCTGTCTGTTTCTATGCCTTTCTCTTTTCTCTCAATCAACCTTCTTTCTGTTCGAGTCAGAAAATCTGTCGGAACCGATCGGATCGGAACACTATATCATATTGTTGCCAGCGGAGAGATCGATTGAATAGTAGATTTGGTTAGGTATTCTGTTTTTGCGAGCTTCATATCTGCCATAGGCAAATGTCCGCAAGGGTATTAAATCTTCGGCGTGCCGCAGATATCCTTACTGTATCGTTCAGCTTAAAATTGAGCTCACTTTCAATTCAAGTAATGAGCCTTAAAGTAACTAAAGTTCAAATGTGACAAACTAGAAAAGTGCAATTTGTCGTAATAACAAGAAAAATATATATGTATATGTACATATTTCAATATTTATATTATATTTTACATATTTTTTACGCCTCAAGCAGAAAAAGAAAAAAAACAAATTGCATTTAATATCGGTTAGGCAAATAGCAGAGAGAAGTTTTCTATTTTATTTATTTGGATACATTTTTATTTACTTTTATCAATATTTTCGATATAAATTACTTTTATGCTTTAAAATTCAAGCATTTTAGTAAGGAAAGTTCCATCGTGTTTTGAAATCTATATATAAAACTGATTGACTGACTGAATGACTGATTGACGGACTGACTGACTGACTGACTGGCTGATTGACTGACTGTTTGATCGATTGACTGACTGACTGACTGACTGACTGATTGAATGATTGACTGACTGACTGACTGACTGACAGACTGTCTGATCGATTGACTGATTGATTGACTGACTGACTGACTGACTGACTGACTGACTGACTGATTGACTGACTGATTGACTGATTGACTGACTGATTAACTGATTGATTGAATGACCGACTGACTGACTGATTGACTGACTGATTGACTGACTGACTGATTGACTGACTGATTGTCTGACTGACAGACTGACTGACTGACTGGCTGATTGATTGACTGACTGATTGATTAACTGATTGATTGACTGACTGATAGACTGACTGATCGGTTGGCTGACTGACTGTCTGACTGACTGACTGACTGACTGACTAACTGATTGACTGATTGACTGACTGACTCATTTTTTGATTGTCTGATTGACTGACTGATTAAGTTTTCCACGAGCGAAAGATATATATACATATACATATATACCCAATCTGCAATGACATTCGCGTCCTTATCGCGTCGAGGTTTAAGATCGGACCACACTTTATGACTCCTGTACGTCGCAAGGGTATTTAGTATTCGGCTCTGCAAAGATTTGACGTTCCCCTTGCCCAATGCGTACTGCAAGTATTTGACACAAATTCATTTAATATGGGCTGCAGCTTAAGTGAAAGTGTATCTACACTGCGAGAAACGTGGCAAGAACGTGTTTGCAATTCGAACTAAATCGTGAAATGAAATTGCGCAACAGCTGCAATAACTGTAAACTGGCACACTTTTTTTCGCTCAGTGCACGAGACTTTTGCAGCTGCGAACGTGGCGCTTTTTGCCTTTGAGCACATTTTTTGCTTTGTGTAATTGTTTAAATGTTATTTCATTGAATGGCGAGAGACACAGCGACAACGACAATGACAACGGTTGATGGTTGATGGGGGAGGGGAGGGTTGACGGGAGGGGGGAGGGTAGTTGGGGTAGTTGATTAAAAGGCTGAAGCTCGAATGGAAACTGGAATGCAAAAAATGAGAAAAACAAAAAAAAAATAATGGAAGAGCTGGGAAACGCTTAGCGTTAATGTTCTTCATTTATTGTCATTGTTGTTAATGTTTTTTGCGTGTGCGTGAGAAAAAAGCATTTGCATTTAAACGGCATAAGGGTGAAGCACAAGAGGGGGAGGGGAACAGAGGGGGTGGGGGGAGGGGTGCTGCTGCTGCCTGGTTACGTGGTTAGCGCAGAGATTTTGCTTGAATGATTTTTATTGCTCGTTTGTAGTAAATTTGGTGTGTAATTAGAGAGAGAGAGAGAGGGAGAGAGAGGGAGACAGGGAGAGGTTGTGGCTTATTATAAGCAGTGTGTGTGCGTGTGTGTGTGTGTGAGGAGAAGAGAGGAGAGGAGAGGAGAGGGGAGGGGAGGGGAGGGGGTTTGCAGCCTGCAGTCCTGCGGGTGGCAGGTTATGCGACACAATGAAAACTCAACTTGCAAATGGACGACTGGCCCGACTGGTCGAGGGCGTGGCAACGGGGCAGGGGCGGGGGTGGAAGTTGGAGGGGGGGAACACAAAACCGGAAGGCTTGGAACAGCATAAAGAATGCCAAAATGGCAAATGCTAAACGGGCGCTGCCAGAGCCGAAAATGAAATTGTGGTGCAGCGCACAGAGCCAGGACCTGGACCTGGACCTGGACCACTGAAGGGGTAGGAGGGGGGGGGGGGGGCGACGCGCCCTGAGGCCAAAAGCCGACCAGATGAGAATGATAAGTAGCGGACGCAGCGCCCAATGATAAGCGGCAGCTGCAGTCGAATGCTTGATGCGGCAAGCGCCTGCTTATACCCTGTAAAACTGAACGTAAAGAAAGCAGAGAACGGAATTCACGGCATAACAAAAGCAAAGCAAAGCCATAGCTAGAGTATCCCATGGTCGTGCTTATGACTTATGAACTCCTTGCAATTTCACAAATCCTCCGAATCGAAGCTTAGTCCAGCCACAGTTTGGCAGCAATTGCGCTGCGCTTACAGTTGGAGAGTCATGCAGAGTTTTTAATGTTAATGTGAATCGATGAATTTGATGTATTTAAATCCACTGCAAAATGCATGAATTCAATTGAGAATTTGCCATAAAGTACAGGGTATCTGCTTGTTGGCTACTCTCGCTTATTTACAGGGTATGCATACAGTTAAAGTAATTTAAATCCACTGCAAAATGCATGAATTCAATTGAGAATTTGCCATAAAGTACAGGGTATCTGCTTGTTGGCTACTCTCGCCTATTTACAGGGTATGCACACAGTTTAAGGCAGCTCGTGGGGAATGAATATTAAATAGTCAAAATAATAATGAAATAAGTTGACACTGACTTCCAGGGTATCTGCGCGTCTGGCAGTCGTCTGCCATGTGTTGGACTTAAATTTGTTTTATTTGTTGCATTTCGCACAGCCAAAGAAATGTGCTCGCCACACCAAATGCAGCTGCTCGCCGCGAGTGTGTGTGTGCGAGTGTGTGTGTGTGCGAGACTTCGTCTCGGCTCATGACTGAGCGGGAATCGGGGGGCGTGGCAGGTGAAGAGGAGCGGCAGCTGGAGTTGGAGTCTTTTCGGTCGTGCCAGCTGCCAATTGCCATGTTTTGGCCAACGTCTGGCGACGCCTCTTAAAGCCGCAATGCGAATGCGACGGTGACTGCGACTGCGACTGCAGTTGCTATAAAATTTAATTCGCCCAGGGACAAGGGACAACGGGACAAGGGGCAAGGGGCAGGGGGCAGGGAGCACTACGTGACGCACATCGGATACATGGGCAAACATTTGGAATAGTTGTCGGAATCGTAGGGCAACCAGATTCCAAAACTAGATCGGCACGCGCTCAAACACACACTCAAGCACACACACACACACACAGAGAAGCACACACACACAGAGAAGCGAACACACAGAATTCGATTAGATGGCGCTGGACAATGCCAGGCTGGAGTCGCTCGAGGCGGCGTCCCAGCTGACCCGAGCTGCCGGCAGCAGCGAAGACAGCGAAGCTCGCTTCCACAAACAACTTTCGTCGAAAGCGAAATCAACTGATATTTGCGCCAAGCAGCAGCGGGATCGGGAGCGGGATCGGGAGCGTAGGCAACCGATGGAATACAAATATAGTCCACTTAGTGGCGACTCGGATGTGGACAGCGATGTGGGCGGATCGAGCGATGAGTCCATAGCGCTGCTTGCACACGAGATGCTCTGCTGCGAGCACGAGTCGGATACGGACAGCGGGCAGGATGAGGAGCGGAAGGAGTTCGCCGAGGAGGAGAGGGAGAGGGAGGAGGAGAGGGAGAGGGAGAGGGGGAAGGAGGTGGAGAAGGAAAAGGTGCAGCTGGAGCTGGAGGAGGAGAGGGAGAAGGAGAAGGTGGAGCTGGAGCTGGAACTGCAGCTGGATGAGGAGGCGGACGATGAGGAGGAGGAGGAGCAGGAGGAGAACGAGGAGGATGAGGAGGAAGAGGAAGAGGAGGATAAGGAGGAAGTGGATATCGATGGCCGTGCAGAAACCTCCATGGAGCACGCTTATGCGCTGCTCATGTGCAGCGAGGACGATGAGGATCCGGAGCTGGAGCTGGAGCTGGAGCTGGAGGAACTGCAGCAGGAAAAGCAGCAGCAGCAGCTGCTTGATCGCAGCGACACGGAGCCAAAGTAACTGCACGGGTTTTGCTCCAAACATAACCAAAAACCTTCAAGTCCAAGTCCAAGTCCAAGTCTCATCAAAATCGGTTGGCCCTGAAATGTTGGCCAATTGTTAAATGTTGGCCAATTGTTGATTTGAGTCCAAGTTGGATTTGAGCCCAAAAGTCTTCCGTTATTTTTGGCCCAATGGCCAAACAACTCTTCCGAAAAAAAACCAAAGTTTTTAGCTCAGTTTGCAATTTGCGTGATTTTTTTTATCGTTTGTCTTCTTCTTCTTCAATTGGGTTTTATTAATACAAAAAAAAATGTTTAATTAAAGCTAAATAAAAATATGTCGAAAATCATAAATTGAATTTCGAATTTGAATTAAATTGACAATTGAAGCAAATCCTTTGAAAATCGATGGAAAATTTGACGCGCTTTGATGCCAAAGTTGGGCGCCCGCCCAGCCAATGGGCGTGGCAAGCTATCGAAACAAGCTAAATTATTTTAGTTGCATACACGAAAAAAAGAGGCCAGCTTTCAATCTGTTTGAATCGCATTTCCACTAAAATCAAATAAAAAATCATCAGCCAAAAATGTATTTTTTTATGCCCTGAGCCCATTGAAAAAGGGCTAAAAAGGGTTTATTTGTGCAAATTTATGTAACAGGCAGAAGGAAGCATCTCCGACCACATATACAGAGTATATATTCTTGATCAGCATCAACAGCCGAGTCGATCTAGCCGTGTCCCTCTGTCCGTCCGTCCGTCTGTCGGTCCGTCTGTCCGTCCGTCCGTCTGTCGGTCTGCATGAACGCAAGGATCTCGAAACCTATAAGAGCTAGAGACTTGAAATTTTGGCTGTAGGTTCTCCTAGTGCTCGCGCAGATTGAGTTTGTTTCCGATATTCGATAACTTGCCCCGTTTTCAAGTAATCGATAAAAATCGATATGGGAATCCTGTTTTTTGAGCAATTTCGGCAAATAATATGAGCTAGAGTCGTCAAACTTGACATGTAGCCTCTAGAATAATATAAATGTATATCAAGTATATTTCATTTTATCTATCTACCTATCGCCTGTCGGAAGAGGAGGGGGTACAGGGCATCCCCTAGTCGGGAGCTCTCGACTAGAAGCTCTTACTTGTTTTCGGCTACAAATGAAAGCTGAGGGCTAGCAAAAATGGCCAGAATTTGATTTCAGTTAATTGGAAGCGAGTCGAAAGCGCATTTAGCATGGAATTCAAATGTCTAGAAGTGCGAAATTTTGTTATTTTCAACGCCGGAACTTGACACGAATGTTAATCATATCCGGAGCTGATTTAATGCCACGTTTGTTAATTTCGATATTTTTGACTCGAATAATCGGTCAAATTGTGAACAAACGGCAATTTAAATGTTGGTCACATATTTCAGCTTTACAAGTCGAAATCTTTGCGATATAGACCAAAAATAAATGGACTGAAATTTTGGCAGCATTTGATACAAATTTAAAGACAAAAAATTGCCGCAAAGAATTCTGCAGCTGAAGATAAAAATTTTTTTGTTTCAAATTGAATAAAGGTGCGTATACGTGATATTTTTCTTTAAAGAAATTTCCAAAGAGTTCGCTGCCTTTTTTTGTGAAGTAAATTGAAATGTAAAAGTTAATAAATGTTCGAAATTCAGTCGAAATTTATTGAGCAGCAGAAAAATCAGCGCAGTTTTTACTAAGAGAACTTGTGAAAAATTCGTTGGAAGATTTTTCATAAAATGTACAAAATAATCAGAATCGATTTTAAATATTAACTTCTTTTTCCGCGAAGTAGATGAATTAAGAGCAGCAAAATAATTTTCTTGAAAACTACATGAAAATATTACGTATCCGTCGCACTTTTCTAAAGATATTTTCCAAGAATTTTTCAAGAATTTTCTTTTTTCAGAAACTAATTAATGTTCAATATAGAATATAATTAAAGTTTTCCAGTTTGAAAATATTGTTGAGCAGCAGAAAAATGAGCGCAGTTTTAACTTAGCGCAGAAGAGAGAAGAAAATTTGGGGAAATTTCGGGAAAATTTGAAGGAAAAGTTCGTTGCAAGATTTCTCATAAAATGTACAAAATAATCAGAATCGATTTTATGGACTGTTTTCTTTATTTTATTAACTTCTTTTTTTCACGACGTAGACGAATTAAATGCAGGAAAATAATTTTCTTGAAAACTACATAAAAAAAAATTACGTATCCGTCGCACTTTTCTAAAGATATTTTCCAAGAATTTTCAATTTAGAATATAATTAAAGTTTTCCAGTTTTAACTCAGAAATGGCGAGCTCTATGGAAAAACTTGAAGTAAAGGTTCGATGAATCAGAATAATATTGCGTATACGTATACAGGTAAACAAATCTTTTAAAATGTAAGTGTGCGGCATTTAATTCAAAATTAATAATTAAAACATAGCACAAAACATTTCCAAAGATTTCTTTAGCCGTGACGTATACGTAATATTTTTCAACAGAAATATTCCAAAAATTGAACATAGAATAAAATAAAAGTTGAAAGTGCGAGAAAATTGTTGAGAAGCTCAAAAGTTAGCGTCTTTTTTACCACGTAATAGGAAATTTGCACCATATTAAAAAAGTTGTATTAAAAGTTCGAAATTCGTGTGAAATATGCCAGAAATAGAGATCGGAATTGTTTTTGGAATAGCGGAAAATGCGGGAAATGCGGGAAATTCAAAAAGAATTCTCAAAAAATAGTTGTTTTTTTTCATGCCAACTCAATTGGGGACCAGATATTTGACTGCAACAACGCCAAAAGAAACTTTTACGTTTTGGAAATGCGATATCTTATGAAGGAGCACACCGTGACTAAGCAGAACAAGTAAGAGGGTTCTAGCCGGGAGCTCCCGTCTAGGGGATACCCATTAATCCTCTTCTTCCAACAGGCGATAGGTAGATAGATAAAATGAAAGATACTTGATATATATTTACTATTCTAGAAGCTACATGTCAAGTTTGGCGACTCTAGCTCATATTATTTGCCGAAATTGCTCAAAAAAAACAGATTTCGCTATCGATTTTTATCGATTACTTGGAAACGGGGCAAGTTATCGAATATCGGAAACAAACTCAATCTGCGCTGGCACTAGGAGAACCTACAGCCAAATTTTCACAGTCTCTAGCTCTTATAGGTTTCGAGATCCTTGCGTTCATACAGACGGACCGACAGACGGACGGACAGACAGAGGGACAGACAGACGGACTGACAGAGGGACATGGCTAGATCGACTCGTCTGTTGATGCTGATCAAGATTATATATACTTTATGGGGCCGGAGATGCCTTCTCCTGCCTGTTACATACATTTGCACAAATACATTTTAACACTTTTTAGCCATTTTCAATGGGTTCAGGGTATAAAAATCGAAAAGCCTTTTTTGAGAAAATGTTGTGAGAACTTTGAATTTGTTGGTGTTATTTTGGTGTTCGAGAGCTTTGCGTGCCCAAACGAATGCCAAATGTCAATTGGAAAGCAACTTTTAATTATCGGAGACAATTCAGAGAAACCCAAAAAGGTTTTTCCCACATTCAAAGAAAGTGTTCTGCGTCAGAGCTGCATAACGTGGCGTATACGTTATATTTTACTGCAGCGAAAATCGCATTAAATGCGAACTTTGCTAGCAGAAATCAAAGCGAGGAAAAAGATCTAAAGATCGTTTCTTTTGCCCAAAGCAATTACACGGCGTATACGCTATATTTTTCGCCATGGAAAAGGAAGAAAAAGCAAGAAATTAGCTGTGAAAACTTATTCAAAAATGCATTAATTTTTGAAAGCAGAATCTGCTAGAAGTTCAAATCACAACCAAAATGTGCACAAACATAAAAAACAGCCCAATCTCGGTCAAAATTGTCAGGAATTTATGTTCTAAGGCGAGTTTGTGAAGATGTGAATGTCATTTGTCAAACCGAATCCGAATCCACTTCGAGCTTTAGACATAACCCGAATTGAATGAAATGTTCGAATTCGAAAACGAAAATACGTAAAAAAAACGCAATTCATTTGAAAATAAACGAATCTATTTGCCAATCGATGCCAGCAAATGTTTTGCTTTTTTTCTTTCCACATTAACTCACGGCGCGTATACGTAATATTTTATTTTATTTTCTTTTCTTTTCTTTTAAGACAAGACATTTTATTCAATTAATTTGCCAGCATTTATTTCTATTATTCGTTCACATTAAATCACGGCGCGTATACGTAATATTTAATTTCTTAGAGCAAATCGACAAAAAAAAAGGTAAAATGGAAATTCAATTCAATTTGTAAGAATCTATTAGATCTGTTATCTATATTATTATCTCGCTTTTTTTTTAGTATTTGATTTTCTTGCTCATTTGGTCACGGGGCGAATGCGTTATATTTGGTTTTCTTACAGAAGAGAACTGAGAAAGTTCGTTAAAGTTCGTAATATATAATATAATAATAATATTCAACTTGAAAAATGCAATTTGCATCATTGGTAAGAATCTGTATTCTAGGGCCAGCGAATATTTTGTTTTACATTCAATTTCGGGCTCGACTTTCAGAGAGGAACGATATTTTATTATAGAAACAAAATTAATGACCGAGAAAATGTTTCTTATAAGAAATGACAGAATTTACTTATCTATTCGATATAAGATCACGGGGCGGATGCGTTATATTGTTTTTACATAAAAAAACAAAACAAAACAATTTCGATTAAATGGAATTTTAAGAAAATGACATTAATTTGCCCGAATCGAATGCAATATTTCTATGCTTCTTTCCATATTTAATATCATTGCGTATGCTTTATATTTATGTTTTGTTTTTTTTTTTTCAAATAAAACTGAACAACGGGGCGGATACACAACTTGTTTGAAAAGCAGAAAGTGACAAAAGTTCACAAAAGAATACATTCTATATTAATTCAATGCCAATCAATGTCAATAGTTTGTTCTTTTTCGATGAAGTCACGCGGCGGATACGTAATATTTCTTTTAGTCTCAAACAAAAGCCAAGAAATTTGATCTTGAAAAATGATTAGAATCTTTTGTAACTATGCAAAATGTTGTGAAGCACATTAAATCACGCGGCGTATACGTAATGATTTTGCAGGAATTGAGAAAAAAACGCGATGTCAGGAAACACGAATGTTATTATATATACATATGTATATATATAAATATATATATATAAATATATTGAGATCGTTTTGAGCTCGGACAGAAGCTGCTTATGACTCGGGAGACTCGTTTAAATCTCAGTTAAATTTCGATTGGCCCACATAGACAAATAGAAAGAAAGGGGAAAGAAATGGCATGCAGGACTTGAAGTGGACTCGTTTTATGGTCTAGAAGGCAGACAGACATGGCCAACTTTGTGGCCTACTCATTGGTGCTCGAACCTGAGCTCTAGTTCAGCTCGAGTTCAGCTCGAGTTCAGCTCGAGTGCGGGCAACTCGATGCGGCACTTAAACGTGGCAACAACTGCGACGGCACTTAAACCGTTGCGGAGCACACTTTCCGTTGGCGGCTTTGTAGCCGGAATTGCACTCACCTGTGCGCCGCATTGGACGCTTGCGGCTGCTTGCAACTGGTTGCAATCGCTGCTCGTTTGATGGGCGTGGCGGGGCGGGGCGGGACAGTCGGCGGTCGGCGGCGGGGAGGGCACACGCACACACTCACGCACACGCACACACTGGCCAACAAAAGTGCAGCACTTTCTTTTTTTATACTTTCATTATTTGTTTTGGCTCTATTTCAATTCGTTTCCCTTCTAATTACGCGCTATTACTGCGAAGAGGCGGAACCAAAAAAAAAATAAAAAATTAAATGCCTGTTAATCATTTGATTGCACGTGTTGTTGTTGTTGTTGTTGGCGGGCAAACCGCAGCCAAAACTAGCCAAACCGACGGCAACCGCAAAAAGCACGCCAGCAGCAGCAACTGTTGCCGCCGAGCACAGCAGCAGCAGCAGCAGCAGCAGCAACATGCAGCAGCCGCCGGCCGACAAAGTGTCACAAAAAAATCACTCGATGCACTAACACACACACGCGCCACGTGGCACAGGAGCAACAGCAGCCAATAAAAAAATTAATAAAACTAGAGCCATGCACAACAGCAACATGCAGAGCAGCAATATGCACGGCAGCAACATGCACAGCAGCAACTGTTGGTGGGCAGCTAACAATTAGCCAAAGCCTGGCCACAAATTGCAGCTGCCCAAAATGAATGTTGCTGCTGTGCTGCTGAATGTTGCTGCTGTGCTGGTTGCTGTTGCTGCTGTGCTGGTTGTTGCTGCTGCTGTTGCTGGTTGTTGGCGGAGACGCACGTGTTTCTGTTTTTTAGTTTGGCATCCGCATCCGGTGCCCGGTACTGATGTCAACAAGCTACCACACGCAACTAATTCAAAAAATCCAAGCGAACGGATTACGCTACGATGTTGCTGTTGTCACACACACACACACACACACACACACCTACACACGCACAGCAGCCGAACAGCCGAGCAGCCGAGCAGCCGAGCATCGCCTTGGCTGTCGTCTTGCCGTCGCTTTTGGCTCGTGCGGCACGAACTACGAACGAGGCGGACTCGTGCCGCACACGGAATGCGGCTTCGGGCTCAGTCGTTGCTCGCATGCGACAACGACAGCACGTTGCAGCGGCAGAACAGACTGTGCTCTCTCTGTCTCTGTGTGTGCGTGTGTGTGTGTGTGTGTGTTGGTTGTTGTGTGTATTAATGTGTTGTGCGTATTATTTAAAAAGGCAGCTTAACCTGCTTTTGTGACCTTTTCCCTTGGCCGACTCGCAGATTTGTCCACTTCGCATATCGATATTGCAGCCAATCTGCCAGCCAGCATGTACATGTGTGTGTGTGTGTGTGTGTGTGTGTGTGTGTAGGTGTGTGTGTGTGTGTGTTTAGGTGTGCGTGTGTGTGTCAGCTGATAAATGAGTTTTTATTTTGTTTAACAGCAACTTTTATTTAGCTGCATTTTTAAATGTTGCATTCACACACACACACACACACACACTCTCGCACACACACACACACCAAAAAAAAAGAAGCAATCAGCGCAAGAACATTTCTAAACAATGTTACCCGAGCAGCTTTGAGCTTAAGCGCATTTTACACCTGCCCCAAGCAATGCACCTGCAGCAAATTCAACTGTTAAAGCTCGACGGCTTTTAATTACTCTCCCCCCCCTGTCCCCCTGTCATCCTGTCCATTCGTGCCCCTGTCCTAGCATTAACTGGCGCACTTACGTCTAAGACCCATCTAAATCAATCTTAACTTATCTCACGTTTCTCGCTTTAAGCCAGGCAACTGGCAACTTTATTGAAACGAATCAAACGTAAATTTTCGCTTCGTCTGAGCTCAATCAGCAGCATGGCCGCTGCTTAAATACCCTTTCTTTTTACAAATGGCTCAGCTTGGCTTGAATATATAGAGAAGTAGTTATCTAAGACGCGATACATAAGCGAAGCACGCCGAATTTTGAATACATTTGCAGCCGAATGTGCGCTGTATTCTATCTCACTCAAAAACTTTATTTGTTAACTATTCTATTTGTTTATTATCCAAGCAGACTTTGATTTTGCGAAAAGTGTGAAACACGCCTCAAATAAATTCGAACAAAGATCTTTGAAAACGCGTTTAGCTCCAATCGGTTGGTTAACCAAAAATGTTTCATAGAACCTTTTTAACGTCAATTTACCACAGTTTCGGATTTCCAAGATCGCGGAAACACGTATGCATTAGGTTCTTATTAAAGACTTCAAAAGACCTTAATCATCAATCAGTCAGTCAGTCAGTCAGTTAGTCAATCAGTTAGTCAATCACTCAGTCAGTCAGTCAGTAATCAATCAGTCATTCTGTCAGTAATTTAATCAGTCAATCAGTCAGTCATTTAGTCAGTCAGTCAGTCAGTCATTTAGGCAGTCAGTCAGTCAGTCAATAAGTTAATCACTTAGTAAGTCACGCAATAAATCAGTCAATCAATCAATCTGTCAGTAAGTCAGTCAATCACTCAGTCAGTCAGTCAATCAGTAAGTCAATTGCTTGGTAAGTCAGTCATTCAATCGATCAATCAGTCAATCAGTCAATCAGTCAGTAAGTCAGTAAATCACTCAGTCAGTTAATCACTTAGTCAGTCAGTCAGTCAATAAATCAGTCGGTCAGTCAATCACTCAGTCAATCAATCAGTCAGTCCGTTCGTCAGTCAGCCAGTTAGTCAATCAATCAGTAATTAAGTCAATTAGTCATTTAGTCAGTTAGTCATTCAGTCAGTTAGTCAATCAATCAGTCAGTCAGTCATCAGTCATCATTCAGTCAGTCAGTCACTCTGTGAATCAGTCAGTCAATCTCTGACAAAATGAGGTTTGAATAGGGCCGAACGGGCACAATAAATGCAGCAGTCGAGTATTTGATGTTAATTAAAATTGTTGCATTCGGATAAGCTTTTCATGTTGCTTTAAACCTTTAATTTGTTCGATTCTTATGTATTTAATACTTGGGTTTGACGCTTGTCTTGTCAACCATTAATAAATAAATAAATCGGCAAGTAAATAAATAGACAGGCATCATTCAGTTCTTTGTGCTGGTAAAGAAAATCCATATTTTATGGAGTGGAAAATATCTGCCAATGCACAGCTGCAAAATACCCTATTAAAAGGGATACGTTTAATGGGTATATCAGACTGCAAACTGACTGCCTGCCTCCGTTTGGCTCAAAACTAAGACGAAAACTTGACCTTCAATATGTCTACTTGGCGAAGTTGACGACAAGAGTCTGCGTGTCGAACTGACAAGCGCGAGTTCGCCAGCTCAAATTCAGGGAGCTCCCGACTAGGGGATACCCATTGATCCTCTTCTTCCAACAGGCGATAGGTAAAAAATTAAAGATAATTGAAATACATTTATACTAATCTAGAAGCGACATGTCAAGTTTGGCGACACTAGCTCAAATTATTTTTTATCGATTACTTGGAAACGGGGCAAGTTATCGACTATCGGAAAGGAACTCGATCTGCGCTGGCACTAGGAGAACCTACAGCCAAAATTTCAAGTCTCTAGCTCTTATAGGTTTCGAAATCCTTGCGTTCATTCAGACAGACGGTGAGACGGACGGACGGACGGACGGACGGACGGACGGACGGACAAGGCCAGATCGACTCGGCTGTTGAAGCTGATCAAGTATATATAAACTTTATGTGGTCGGAGTTGCTTGTTGTCCTTTAAAAGGGGAACCCCAAACTGGGCTGTCTTTTTATGCCAATGCTTATTGATTTGTGTCTTTTGACAAACTAAGATTTAAATCTGGTTAAACTGGACACAATCTCTGGCATTGCTTGGATTGCTCGAAGATAGATTTGAAGAGCATCAACAAAATCAAACAGAAAAAACATTTGGAGCATGTTTAGCTCTCGAGCAGTCACAGAGCATTCGTATTGCTTCCAGTTACGTAGAGCCATACCAGGCCAGGACGAGGCCAAGTCGTTGAATATCAGGCTTTCATTTTGGTTTACATTTGCTGGGAAGATGGGATGGGTCGGGATGGGATCATACGTTTCGCTTTGCTGACACATACGTTCATGAAGGAGGGCGAGCCCGTGGTCGCCTTGCCATTTTGGGCCCATAATTCGCTCAACATCCGATATGACCGCAAAGCGGCAAATTGGTCAAGTCGGTTGCCTTTGCCACACGTAGCCAAAGGAAACCAAAAGCCTCAATCGGCTTCCCAGACAAAGCCCCCCCACCCCACACCCAGACACAGAACCAGAGCCCAACTGGAAAAGCCAGTTCAAGTCCAACTTGGAGTCGCACACACTCGACTCCAGCTGCCGATGCAGTCGATGTGTCGATGTGTCGATATGTGCTGATGCAAATGGCAGGAAATGCGTGATAACGACCAGCGACACACACACACACACGCACAAAATATTGCAAATTTGAATGGGCACACACACACAGATACACACACAGACACACACATTTAGCTGGCACTAGATGCCCATAGACCAGAGGCGTTGCTGATGGCTCCAGCTCTGGCTCTGGCTCCAGCTCTGGCTCTGGCTCTGATGTTGTGAAAGTGTCGACACCAGTTTGGGCCAGGCCAAAACACATGGCACATGGCACATGGCAGCTATGGCAGACCAGCAGCTGCCCCCAGCCGCATGCCACATGCCGCATGCCGCATGCCGCATGCTCGATTCAGTATTCGTTTCGTTCGGCGTCGCGTTTCAGTGTGAATGTGAATGTGAATATGAATGCGAATGTGAAGGAGCAAGCATAAAGAACCGCAAAATCATGAAATTGAAATGCAATAATGAAGGCTTCATGGTCGATCGCTCAAATATACACACACCCAGACACACACAGACACACACACACACACAGAGAGAGAGACAGAAAGACAGACAGTTAGAAGCAACAGAATCAACGCCTGGCCAGCCGAATGTGCAATCGACACGTCACCATGGCGCAAATATAGTAAATTTGCGCACAAAATTTAGCTGCTGGCAATTGAAAATGGCAGGAAGCGAGCATAGGTACAGTGAACACTCTCCCAAGCGCACACAACTCTTGGGTGAAGACATTCTCACAAGCCATTAAGAATCAGAATATACACCATGAGGCTGTCGCCCCTCTTGAGCGGACAATAATTACACGACGGTCGTTGTCCCTTAAAGAGAGTCTCCACTGTATGTATATTTGTGCTCAGCAGCAACAGCTTGGTCTGACTGTCCGTCTGCATAAGCTCATTAGCTCGCTTTAACAGCTCTTTTAATATGTTTACATTTCTGTTAATCATTGTTAACATTAACTGTTACATTGCAATTTACATAATTTCAAAAAGTTTTTAACAGAAATGAAAATACTTCTCCGGAGCGGATAATAACTACACTAACAGTCGCTGTCTGCCTCACAGAGTGCTCACTGTAAATCAATATTAACATTTCTGTTAATTAACATTAACAGAAGTGAATGAAGCACACACAGACGATAACTACACTAACAGTCGCTGTCTGCCTCACAGAGTGCTCACTGTAAATCAATGTTAACATTTCTGTTAATTAACATTAACAGAAGTGAATGAAGCACACACAGACAATAACTACAAACAACAGTCGCTGTCTGCCTCACAGAGTGCTCACTGGAAATCAATATTAACATTTCTGTTAATTAACATTAACAGAAGTGAATGAAGCACACACAGGCAATAACTCAGACTCAAACAGAGTGCTCACTGTACATATAATTATGAAGAGCAGCAACAGCCGAGTCGGTCGTGCTCTATAGCTCGCTTTAACAGCTGTTCAAAAACATTTACATTTCTGTTACTTAACATTAACGGCAACATAGCACTTAACATAATTTCAAAGAGCTTTTAACAGAAATGGAAACATTTTCGAAAATCTCACAAAAGGTTTGCATTTCGCCCACCGTGAAGGGGCTGCGGTGCGTGTGTGTGTGTGCGTGTGTGTGTGCGTGTGTGACGACACCACAAAGTTGCCATATTTAAAGCATAAAAGCAACATTTCCGTTTGTCGCATGCCAACGCAGGCGACAGAAGGTGCCGAAGTCGGGGCAAGTGGCAAGTGGCAAGTGTGATGGGGAAATGTGGGGGGGGGGGGGGGGGGGGGGGGGGGTAAAGCTGGCCAAAAACTAGGGAAACTAAGCACAGGCCGAGGCCTACACCAGCAACTGTCTGTGTGTGCGTGTCCGTGTGTGTGTGTGTGTGTGTGTGTGTGTGTGTGTGTGCGTGCGCGTTGCAGTCATGTACAACATGCAACAAACGTGAGAAACTAAAATGAGTGCAATTTGTATGCCACGTTAAAGGCTTCATAGAAGCGGGGCAGGGCGGGAAGAAGAAGAAGAAGGGGGAGAGGAGAGGCTGACACAGAGGCTGAGGCAAACGCTGAAGCTGTGTGTGAAAGGTTCTGGCAGGGAGGAGGAGGGAGGGGGAGGGAGGGGAGGGTGGGGCAGGGAGGGGGGGAGATAGGCGACAGCTTCAGCCCGCAGCATAAGGCTGCCGATAGAACGGGGTGAAGCGGAGAGAGAGAGGGAGCGAGAGAGAGAGAGGGAGCGAGAGAGAGAGCGAGCGAGAGGGAGAGAGAGCGAGCGAGAGGGAGAGGAAGAGAAAGGAGGGGGGGGGGGGGCAATGCGCATCTTTCATTCTTTTTGACCAGCAAATTCATTTTTGCATCAATTGTCGCATAAATTATACAGATTAACACACAATCAGCACACACACACACACGCACACTCGCACACACACACGCACACTCGCACACACACATGCAACACACATTATTAAATTAAATTTGAAGCAATGCAAAGAGAGAAAAAACTATGTGAAAAAGTAAACGAAAAACTAAATGCAAAAGGCAAAGGAAAACGCGTGCCTTGACTAGGGTTAGCCATGGCCAGGTGGGCGTGGCTAAGGGGGTCGAGGGGGTGAGGGAGGGAGGGAGGGGAGGGGGGGGGATTTGTTAGGGTTGAATCAACTGCAGCCCGTTCGTGTGTTTCGGTAATTGTTTAAAGTAACTGCAACAAATTGAAACGGCGGCAAGGACACGCAGACAGTAGTCAGAATTGCAGACAAAGAGAAAGAGATAGAGAGAGAGAGAGAGAGGGAGAGAGAGGGAGAGAGAGAGAGAGAGAGAGAGAGAGAGGGGGGGGGGAAGATAGCGAGTGCGTGGCGAGAAGAGAGCACTCACAAACTGTATATACCCTATCGTATGGTCGGGTATGCCGGTAGCTATGCCCATTTGAGTCGGGTTGCAAACGGGTATACTGAACCTCGACTAGCTGAAAACTGCTTTTTGACTAAGCTGCAAAAAAATAATCAAAATTGAAAGTTTCCCCAAAAAAGAATTAAGCCTAAGAACTAAAAAAAAAAAAAAAAAAAAAAAAAAAAAAAGAATTTTAACACAAAAAAAAAAAACCTAAGAACTGAACATCCGATCGATTTCAAGTTTCCATTTAAATCTGAAAAATATACATAAAAAAAATTTGTGAAATTAACAAAAAACAAAAACTAGTTTGTGGAATAAATATGCACTAAAAATTTAATTTCTGATCCATACCAAATTTTCAAAAAATTAAGTCTTAATAAATTGTTGTCAATTTATAAAAATATGTAGTGTCTCTCAGCTCCTTTAACTTGCCCAAAATTTATTTATTATTTTATTTACAGGGTAGCTTGCAGTCGGTCCGCGCAGTCTGCTCCAAAGCAGTGCGACTTTCTAGATTAAGTTTGAGCTGAAAGCGAGATCGCTTAGCTCACAATTTTTGGCATGGACTGGCGTGTTATATACCCTGTAGACAGAAGAGGAGCACGCAAATAGATCAGCCCCCTCTCGATGCCACGCCTCTGCAAAGTAGATCAAGTCGTGAAACATGCATGAAACCCTATGCGTACAGTTGACCTTAGATTTTAAAGTATCTCCACAGTGATGTCCACCGAATTGCAGGGTATTTTGGCTGCCTTATTTGTTTCGGGAGTCGACAATTAATCGAAGCGCTGCCAGAGCTGGCAATAGTTTTCGCTGCTTGCATGTTTCGCTCTTAAATTTTCAATTTCAATTTTCCCTAGAGAAACGCAGCAGAGACCGCAGAGAGCGTCCCTAGAGAAACGCAGCTGAAGCTAACCGGAGACAACGGAAGGTGTTTTTTGCCTGATTAGGGGCTGATTAAGGGGGAGCGGGATCGTGCTCAAGTATTGTACTTATCTTTATTTTTTCGAGCTGCTCGCCGACATACAAAAAACCGAAATCGAATTTAGTTTGTCTAGAGACAGCAGGCTGGCAGGCAGACGCTTCGCAATGCCGGCGCCCGAGCAGGGACATGTTGCGGGCGCCCGAGCAGGGACGTCTAAACACAGATGCGACTGCGGTTAGTCCATCTGTCTGTCCGTCTGTCTGTCTGTCTGTCTGCCCGTCTGTTTGCGATGATATTTAAAGCTGTATGCGCTGGCCGCAGTTGTTGGTTGCCATAATTAATGTGACCGCGCCGCCCACTAAACCCCCCCCCCCCACCGTCCCACGACTGACCCAAAAAAAAAGTAGAAGAAGTATAAATGAAGAAGAGCCGAAGCAAATTGAAGCTGCAGCTGAAAATGCCAGCCATAATGCATGGCAGCTGCTCGGCAGCTCGTTCAGCTCGTTCAGCCTCCGGCCAGTTGAATTGGCAAGCAAAGTCGCCAGCTCCAGACAGCTGCAGTTGCTCCGACTTCAGCTACGGCTGCTTGGCTGCGTGTAGATTACGCTGTCGCCTGCCTGCGACTATGAAAATGGCTGACAGCCGCAACAGCAGGCGGCAGCCCAAAAATACTAAAACTGCCAGCAAAATGTGAGCTTGAAGTACGTGTGCTAAGGGGTTAACAGGGACTCAAGGGTTAAGGGGTTGCGGGTTGCGGGCTCGGAGTGTTGCAAAAATATACTAAATATAAATGCACATAAAAATTCAATTTCTCTTAAGTGTAGCTAAGCATGTAATTGAATTTGTAATGGCGAATATCGTTGAAATCGTCTACAACTCAGCCATGCCCCCCCCCCCCCCCCCCCCCACACACATTCATATACACACCCTACCCCTGCCCCTTAGCCAGGTAGCCTCACTTAAAACCCATTCCCATTTCCATTTCCATTCTGTCGCGAGTTCACGTCTCCATTGAGTGACTGACAGACGGGCAGACTGTCGCATGCATAGATCCATGATTCCGCCATATAAAAACCTGTGTGTGTGTGTGTGTGTGTGTGTGTGTGTGTGCCCGCCAGTTGACTCCAATTTCAATTCCACTTCCGACTTCCGACTTCCGACACTCCACACATTATGCCCAAAATGGCATTTTTGTTATACTGCCACATCGTTTGATATCTTGGCATCTAGCAGAAACAGGCAGAAACAGGCAAAAGCAGGCAAAAGCAAGCACTGCCAGCGGCACGTTGGCTTCAATTGTGTGTGCTGCTTTTTAACGGGCTCGTACTTAGTCAATTTGAACTGTTTGCTAACAGGCTGCGTCGCATTTACATATAAATATGTGTCTATTTAATATTAAATATCATTTAAATTGACAACCGTCAACCGCAAAGAGAAGCAATTTGCACTCAATTAGAATGCACAGACAAGCACTTAACCTGCCTTAAACTCTTTAACATATTGCATTTAACATTTCTCTCTTTAACATTTTCTTAGCTTAGCCTGATCAGGTATCCAGCTTTGGGTTTCCTCCTTCATTATGTATTTTATGCAAAACTCAACACAATTCATGCTAATTCTAATTTCCATACGTATAACATAGCAGAGCACAAGTTATGAGAGCACACAATATAACATGAACAAGACATGAACAAAACATGAACATAACATGAGCATAACATAAGCATTACATGAGCATAACATGTACATAACATAAAATGAAAGTAACTTAACTTAACAGAACAATGTAATAAGGATTTAACTTACGATAAAGTTTAGTTTATTTTAACATTGATGCTGACTATAAAAGTAATTTGCTTAGAAACAACAACTGATTGTTAACATAATTTTTCAATTTTCTCCTCTTTTTTTTTTTAGATAATATAATTCATCAATTGAGAGCAGAAGGTGTTTCAACAAAATCATATTTTGTTCTTTTAGGCAAAAAGGTAAGAGCACGAATGAGTTTTGTTTACTTCCAGTCATTAAATATAGAATATAATTTCTAATGTTAGTTTCAAAGAATTCAAAGAATTTGTATATCCAATTATAATTACTAGAAATTTGCTACACGAGCACAAAATTAAACATTGCATTTGCATGCACGCAAGTCTACAATTACGTTCATTAGCTAAATTCTAGTTAAGACAATTAAGTTCAGACAATTAATTTAAAAACCAGCCAGTTATAAAATTACAAACTAAATTAAAACAAAATTTAAACAGAATCAAGCAAGATTAGCATAACGTAGGCGAGCCTACTTAACATTACGCGCCTATGCTAACATAACAGAGCAACATGCGTAAGCAAAGCACTTAACATGCCGCCATTTTGTATCGTTGAGAGCGAAAAACGAGGCGACAGCGGCGAGCGGCGATCGCAATAGCTTGAACTGTTCTCAACTCTCCAAATGGGAGAACCACAAAAACACAGCTGCTTGGAGAGTAGGATAGTGGAGAACGGCATGCCAGTGGAGACTTGAGCAGACCAGCATATGCATCCACACATATACACACATACACATATGCTGGTCTGCTCTCTGTCTGCCTAATACAATACATTTAAACGTATGTGTGTGTGTGTGTCTGCAAGCTGCGCACCAATCCAATCAGAGGTGAAAAACAAGTCAATCCACCTATTACAAACAGCTCAAACAAAGCTCTTAATCAGCGAGTGTTTTTTTTTTTAATGTCTCGAGGTATTTTAGGTTTTTTGAGTTTGTTTTTATGTTAAGCAGAAAAGAATTTAAAAGTTTGCATATGTTTGAAATATACGTGTATAAGGCTTCTAATAGCATCAAAAATGTATATATAATGCAAAAGAAATATATACATATATATAAATGACAAAATAATATGTGAATATGCATAAGTGAAATTTGTATTCACTTGATATACATATATACGCATAATAAAATAAATTATTTAATTTATGTTAAACCTTTGCTATTACCAAAAGAAACTTAGTTTCTACTAAAAAAAAAAAAAAGAAAGCCCTAAGCGAAAAATATTTAAATAACAGAAAGAAGATCATTAACATCGAAAAATAGGCGCTTCTTTTTTGTGGTGGATTATTCGCATGGCTCAAAAGGCGGCCTTTAAATTGAAAACACTTAAAAGTGAAGCGGATAGAATTCGAGCTGTGGCACGAATGCAGCTGCTGTCGTGGCATGCCGCATGCCGCACAGTGGCATAGAATGTCATTTAATTGTTTTACAGTTCATTACAAAGCGGGCGCCGCGAAGTATGCAACAAAAGATGCAAACGCATCAATTTCAGCTGTTGTTGCTGCTTAAATATGCTTTTGTTGCGCCATCAGAGGCGCTTAAGTCAGCGTGTGCGCGCGCGTGTGTGTGTGTGTGTGTGTGTGTGTGTGTGTGTGTGTGTGTGTGTGTGTGTGTGTGTGTGTGTCCATTTCCTGTACATCAAGCTCGCCTCGCCCAAAGCGAACGAACTAATTTTAGAGCCTTGTTACGGCGTAATATGCAATAAACGTTGCAGCTGCCGTCACTCAATCAGCCAGTCAATCAGTCAGTCAATCAGTCAGTCAGTCAGTCAGTCAATCATTCAATCAGTGCCATTGACAGCGGCTGCTCAATCAATTAGTAGCTGGCCAGCGCAGAGCAGAGCACATTGTCATTATCGCTTGTCGCCAGTTGACGCGACGTGGGGCGCACGTTCCAGCCAAGATTAAGGCAGCAACAGGAAGGACCAGCAGCAAGGACACTCGACTGTCCGTCCGTCCGTCCGTCTGTCCGTCTGTACGTCCGCCGTCCGCTTGACTTGCTCGGCATGTAAATTGCAACAGGCAACGAGCAGAGGAAACAATTATGTTGAGCCAATGAAGCAAACTGCGATGCGACAGATACAGTTACTGCTACGGCAACTCCTACTGCTACTGCTACTGCTACTGCTACTGCTGCTGCTGCTGCTACAACAACTACAACACACACTTGCAGCGCGTGACACGACCATGACACGTTCAGCAGGCGGCAGGCGGCAGACAACTGCCAAGCGCTAGCACAGTGAGGCAAATGTAACAAACTGTAACTACAAATGATGTTAATGCTAAATGCAATGTTAATGGCACTGTTAATGCTTATGTTAAGTTAATGTTAACAACATTCAAAGTTGACTTAGCAACACATGGGTTTGCCCAGCCCTCTCCCAGTCTCTCTCTCTCTCTCTCTCTCTCCTGCCTTTCTCGTTATACTCCTTAATCTGCTTTTTCTTGGGCTACTTCCCAAATCCTTCAATGCATCTCATCTCTCTCTCACACTCCCTTTCATTTATCTCTCCATTGTTTTATTTCCTTTCTCTTCATCTATCTCTCTCTTTCGCTCTCTCTCTCACCCTCTATTGCTATATTTCTGCCCTTTATTTGCCGACTTTCTCTCTGTAACACTTCCCTTATCTCTCAATATATTTGAAAATTTTCCCGCTCTTTCGGCACCTTCTCTCAAACTAAAACTCTCCATTTTTCCATATCATTCTCTCTCGCTCTCTCTTTCTTCCCTCCATAACTAACTTTCCCTATACTATCTCTCTCTTTATCTCTCTCTCTCTCTTCCTCTCTCTCTTCCTCTCCTTCTCTCGATCGATCTTTGACTGCGTATCTCCCTCTCTTCTTCTCTTTCCTGTCTCTACACTCGCTTTCTTTTTTTTTAACACTTTCTCCCCTCTCATCTTCTGTTAACATTGCTGCTTACATATCTGTTACATAACATAATGCTGTTATGTTATGTATGTGCAACATGATCTCAGCTAATTATGCCAAAATCGAGATTTTGCTCCACTGTGCGCAACTGATGGGCAGCCAGCCAAAAGGGGTGTGGCAGCGGCATTGTGGGCGTTCTGCCCGGGCACTTTACAAAATAAATAAAATGAAAATTTGCTGCTTCCGGCCTTTATGCAGCGTCACACAACGCGCCCGTATGTGTGTCTCTGTCTCTGTGTGTGTGTGTGTGTGTGTGTGTGTGTGTGTCTCCCTATCCGTGTCCATATCCGTATCCGTATCCGTGGCCATGTCTGCGTGTCTCCCCCCTCTCGGCCCAGCCCGTCTGACTTTTTGCTTTCTTTTCAACATAATTTTAAATGGGACGCAACGAGACGTAAAGTGAGAAAGCTGCAGCAGCAGCAGCAGCAGCGACGCCAACTAACTGTTAACGGCTCGTGGCATGGCAAATGCGTGCGTGCGTCTTCCCCCCCCCCCCCCCCCCAACCCCCCACCACTCCCCTCTAGCATATCCCTCGCCCGCAACAGCATCGTCATCCGTGTGTGTGTGCGTGCAAATGCAAATGATGCTATCTGTGCCTGCTCCAACTGCCTCTGCCTCACCTTTCACCTCTGCCCCTGCCCCCCCCCCCCTCTCCCCCTCCCCCCTCTCTGCCCCACTCTCCTCTGACTGCTTGGCATGCCGCATTCGTAGCAAAGGGGCGCGCAGACAACAAAAAATAGAAAGAACTTTTCATTGCCGTTAAGAAATTGATCAAGTGAAAAGGTGAAAATTGATTTTGCGACATGTGTCGCAGCACGCCTCGCCGCCTCCCCGCCCCTCCGTCTGCCCACACACTGAATATGTGTCTCAATTGTTTATCAGGCGGCAGAGGCGAACAAAAAGTGGCAAAAAAGAAATATACACGCACTTTAACACACACACACACACACAGAGAGGCACACGCACCTTTCGACAGACTCTCAGCGAGTTTTCCCTTCTTTCGGCTGGGCGACTCGCTGACTGAGTGACTGAATGACTGGCATATGGCGTGTCATTCGATTACGTTAATCAAATGATGCACAAGCACAAACACGCGACTCCATCACCCCTCCCCCTTCCCGTCACCCCCTCCCCGGGCAACAATCTCAACGGAACTCCCTTGACATTCCTTTATGTAAGCCTAATGCTAAGCACTGCGGCTTCTGCTGCTCTTCTGTTGATTTTTGTTTAAGAGCTCAACAAAAGCGACACAAACACAAACACGCACACACGCACACACACACACACACACAATACGCAATACGCATACTCAGCTTGGGGAAATGGCTCAGCGAAAAAACTTCTTTTGCGAATATTTAATTTCTTCAAACACAAATGTTAAGCAAAAATAAAATGTTTATGCCCGTCAGCTATAAAACGTATTCACTTCAAATTTTAATATTAACTTAACTGAATAATCATTCATGACACGATTTATGCTCCTATTGTCATTTACGAATACAACTTTTCCAAGAGAGAATATATAGAGAGTGTAGAGAAGGGAAATCCTTTCCATCTGAGAAATCAGAGTAAGAAGAGCATGTAAGATGAGAAGAGAAGACAAGAGAAGACAAGAGAAGAGAAGAGAATGGGAAGAGAAGCGAAGAGAAGAGAAGGGAAGCGAAGAGAAGCGAAGAGAAGCGAAGAGAAGAGAAGAGAAGAGAAGAGAAGAGATGAGAAGATGAGAGGAGAAAGAGAAGAGGAAAGAGAGAAGGAAAGAGAAGAGGAGAGAGAGTAGAGAAGAGATGAGATGAGAAGAGAAGAAGAGAGAGGAGAGAAGAGAAAAGAAGAGAAAAGAAGAGAAGAGAAAAGAAGAGAAGAGGAGAGAAGAAAAGCGAAGAGATGAAATGACATGAGAAGAGATGAGAAGAGAGAGGAGAGAAGCAAAGAGAAGAGAAAAGAAGAGAAAAGAAGAGAAAAGAAGAGAAGAGAAGAGAAGAGAAGAGAAGGGGAGAGAAGAGAAGCGAAGAGAAAAGAAGCGAAGAGAAGCGAAGAGAAGAGATGAGATGAGATGAGATGAGATGAGATGAGATGAGATGAGATTAGATGAGAAGAGAAAAGATAAGATGAGATGAGAGAGGAGAGAAGCAAAGAGAAGATAATAAAAGAGAAGAGAGCGAAAAGAAGATAAGATGAAAGAAGAGAAGTGAAGAGAAGGGAAAAGCAGGGATGGAAAGAGAAGGGAAGAGATGAGATAAGAAAAGCAGAGAAACGAAATGCAGAAAAGGCAAGAGATAAGAGAAAGACAAGAGAAGAAATGAGATGTGATGAGATGAGATGGGAAAAGAGAAGGGAAGAAAAATGCAGAGATGCAAAATCTACTGGACAGAGATATGTTGACGGAGTTATGTCGCTATGCCCAGAATCGTTAGGAAAAAATGTAAGCTCTTCCAGAAAGCAAATCGCTTCTGTCCAGATTAATTGTGGACTCGAAGAGTCCGCCGTACTTTGTCGCCTACGATGCCTTATTCCGGCTTTGCGGTCTAGCCCAGCCTAAGCTGTGGCCAATGCGAGCTTTGCTTTGCTTTAAAGGGAGACAGCTTCGGGCAACAGCTTGGCCAATGCATTTTATATGGCAACCAGCTGCCAGTTGCCAGTTGCCAGTTGCCAGCTAAGCATTTTCCATGCCGGGCTCTTTGTTGGGATTTTCATGGAAATTTTCCAGAATTTACAATTCATTGGATCAGGCCAAAAAATTTGTATATACAAAACATTTGTTCAGCATCGAGTGTGAACACGTATCGCAAGCCGTGCCATTGTATTCTCAGTTTTAATATAAATTACAATTCATGCATACCCTGTACACAGGCCGAGGCGGGTATATGACGCAGGCATGTAATTATTGCACTATTCCATTCTAGTAAAAGAACGGGGATAAGGTTTAAATAACAATATGTGGGCTTGCTTTTCATTCTAATATGAGCAACTACTTGTGTTACGATTACAGGGTATCTGCTAAGGGTATCGAGCGGGAGAGAGAAAGAGAACTTCAAGCAAATAAAACGTACCGAACTTATTCCAACACGGATATGATTTGAATAACAACAAAATGTGGGCTTGCCTTTCTACTTGGGTTACGATTACAGGGCATCTGCCAGTCAGTCACTTTGCGCGCTCAACACTTGACTGCGCACTTGACCAACCGCTGGGCGCAAAAATTGCACTTGCCAACGGCTCGAGAGCAGCTTTAAAATGCTCAGAAATATACTTATGGCATCTGTATGCCACAGCAACAGCTCCACGGGTTATCCCCCCCCCCCCTCACCATCCCCCATGAGTTGAGGAGAAGAGGGGTAGGGTTGTTGGGGGGGGGGGGTGTTGTACCTGAATTGGCATGCACTTGAATTGGGCACTCGAATAAGAACGAAGCAGCTTTGAAATGTTTAGTTCAAACACAAGTTCAGGTTCTGCAGTCGGGTATGAGCGACTGCCCAATACACGTTCACAGTCGAAGCGAGTGCTCGACTGGAAGATACCCTAGTTCTAGCGCCGAGCTGCCGTTGCAAGCTGTCTAGCCCACTTTTGTGGATATATACATACACACACACACACATATATATATATATATATTTATATATATATATATATATATATATATATATATATATATATATATATATATATATATATATATATATATATACATATACAAATAAGTTAATGAAGGAGGAGTTAAGTAAATAAGAAAGAAACATTTCAATTATGCAAAGCCGAGCAAATGTCGACAACGAAAATGATAAACTCTTTGCATTTTGTTCTTGCCGAGATCGAAGCGCTTCACAAGTGGGATAAGAGACGGACGCCTGACGGAGGCCCAGATCGACTCAGTTGGATATCCTGATCAAGAATATATATAATACTTTATGCGCATAGGCAGAATATTTCTATACGTATATATAAATATATATAAATATAGATTATAGTATTTGTTTTTAATTTTTTAATAATTTTATTTTTTTATTATATATTTAATATTTATATTTTCTATTCGCTTTTTATTTATTATTTTTTATATATTTTTTTTTATAATTTATTTTATATTTATATATTTTATTCGTATTTAATTTATTATTATTTACATTTTATTAATTTTTAATTTATTATTTTTTTTATAATTAATTTTATATTTCTATTTTTTATTCGTTTTTTATTTATTATTATTTATATTTATTTTTAATATTTATTTAATATTTATAATATTTTAATGTTTATTTAATATTTATATTTTCTATTCGTTTTTTATTTATTATTTTTATTATTTATTTAATTTTTTTAATTTTTTAATATTTATTTTAAATATATATTTTTTTTTCGTTTTTTATTTATATTTATTTTTAATATTTATTTAATATTTATAATTTTTTAATATTTATTTAATATTTATATTTTCTATTCGTTTTTTATTTAATATTATTTACATATTTATTATTATTATTTATTTAATATTTTTATATTTTTTATATAGACATTTTTTTATGATTTATATATTTTATTTTTGATCAATTCTTCGATGGAGCCCCCCACGAGTCTGAATTCTTGCTCTATACCCTATTTGCCACGCCCCTAGTGGGCGTAGGCGAAAAAAAACATCTTCGATTTTAAGCTGATGCGAAAATACAGCAATATTAGGTCTATAAAGACGGCAGGGTGAACATTGCAGCTGATATGTCCTTCTTCGCAGTCTGCGAAAGGGTATAAGAAGCAGCAGCTACTGTTGCTGTTGTTGTTGTTGTTGTTGCTGTTGTTGTTGTTGTTGTTGCTGTTGTTGTTGTTGTTGTTCTTAGTGCCGCAAATTGCAGGGCCAAAACTTTATCGTGTAATCATTTTAAGTTCACTTTCTTATTATTATTTTTGCAACTGCAGCAGCAACAAAAACAATAAGGTCGTGGCCAAAAGAGTGCAGTCTTTGGGTAGGGGAGGGGGAGGGGGAGGAGGAGGGGGTGGTGGTGGTGGTGGGGGGCGGCACCGATGCAGAGCCGGAGCCAAATTGCAATAGTTGCAGTTGCCTATGTCATTTTGAAAATGCTTAGTGCCCGGTTTCGACTTGATTCTTGTTTTGAATACCCTGCAAAATGGATAATAAACAAGAGACGGGCATGCCAGGCGCATTTGACAAAGACAGCCGATACCAAAAACAATACAAATAAGAATTACGATTAAAGATTGTCGTAAAAGAAATCTTTGAATAAATAATAAGTCGTATATGCAATTATTTTCAAAACTTGAAAAGGGCATTTTAGGTGGCGCGTTTTGTGGTTCGAACCAGCGTCTCGCAGTTGGGTTCAACTCGTGAAGCTCTCTTTGCACATACAATAAGCTATTACCCGCACCGAGCGCCAAAGGCAAAGAAATTGTTTGTTGAATTCTTTAATTTTCAAATTCAACTAAATTAGAACCAGCGACTTCTCACCAGCACTAAGACACAGACTTCTGGCTAAAGGGCATCTGTTAGTGGAGCATATGCTAGCCTGAAGCTTTCTTCATTTTTGCTGCTTAAAATTGCAAGTTCAAATGGGTTAGAACCAGCGACTTCTCGGCACTTGAAAACACACCTCTGAGTACAGGGTATCTGCTAGTAGAGCATATGCTAAGCTAGCTTTCTAACTTGCTGCTGCTGCTGCTGTTGTTGTTGTTTTGCTGTTAGAACCAGCGACTTCTCGTTTCTTGGTTCGGCGCTAAAACATAACCCCTTTTTATAACTGATTATTCAAGCTCTGAGTACAGGGTATCTGCTGGTTAGGCATACGCTCGACTGCAGCTGTTGTTCTTCTTCTTCCTCTTGTGGTGTGTTTACCGTCTTTGTTGTTGTTGTTGTTGCTGTTGTTGTTGTTGTTGCTGCTGTTGCAGCTACTTTGAAGTTTTGTATACAACTTTTATGACACTTTGTCTTATTGTTGTTTTCTACTTTGCGGCGAACGTGTCATATTCAGTTATGTATTTATTCCAATTGCACCAGACCCAGCCCCCTTGCCCCCCTTATCCCCATCTGCCCCCCGCCACCATAATACCGCATTTTCATTCTAGCCCTTTGCCTTGGCAGTTCTCATCTTTCGTATCTGGGGCACTTCTTGAGCTCTGCTTTTGAGCATCCGCTTTCAGATTTGCCAGCTAAACTATCTTACCACCCCATTCCCCCCTCCCCCCCCCCCCCCTGCCACCTTTTTTTTTTTTTTGTTTGTTGGTATTTGGTTTCGGAGGAGGCAAGTTGCAACTTGCAACTTCCAACTGGCAACTGTCAGGAAAACGCTTTGAGCACGAATCAAAAATTTCTGCTCGGTTCAGTCGAGTGATAGATGGAAATGCTTAAACCAACCTAAATACGATACAAAACACAGATACACACATATATATATGTATCTCTATATATATAAGTATTTGTCCTGACTGACTGATTGACTGACTGACTGACCGATTGAATGACTAAGTAACTGACTGACTGTCTGACTGTCTGACTTAACTGACTGAGTGACTGATTGACTGACTGATTGACTGACTGATTGACTGACTAAGAAACTGATTGACTGATCCGATTGACCTCAAACTCTTTTTTAAAGATCGCTGTTCAAATTCATTTGAGGCGTGTTTCGCACTTTATGGACAATCCATCCCACCTTGGTGGAAATGGGGGTCAACAATTTGGTGGATCTGTATGAAAAATTATTTGCGGCGTGTTTCACATTTTTCGCAAAAATCAACGCTTCCTCGGTGGAAAGTGCGATTCTAAGATTAGTTTTGTGAAGTTTTAGGTTTTGATCAATTTGCTTCAAACTTAACTCAAAGTTCTACGTAGGAACTTAATTTGGGGAATTTCACCCGCAACAGTGGTAAATTGGCGGAAAACGTTTGGTAAGAAAGTTTCATGTTTGTTGTCCGATCGGTCTGCAATTCATTTACAAAGATCTTTGAGAGAATTTCTTTTATAGGTGCCACGGACAAAGCCTACAAATATTCCGGCTAGTATCCCAAATATGTAGGTCGAAATTTTCCAGCCCCATAACTTGGTCAAAACTCATCCGATTTACCCGAGGTTTGGCTATTTGTGCACAGCGTGGCCTCTTAATCAACTTAACGACAAAGCAAAAATATGTTTCGAATTTTGAAAAATAGAAATTGATTGATTTGCTTTGAAAAGTGTAAATGCTTGCCCCCTTGAATTGAATTATTTGTAATTATTTGACAAATATTTGAATTTATTTGGAATTTTGCATCAATCTCTGGACACTTGAAGCCTGAAAAGGGTAACTGAGGTGCGTTTTCATCCCTTTGATTACCCATACGCCAAGTTGTGCCGTTTAAGGCAGTTATCGTGCACAGTTCATGGACACGCAACTGTCGCTGAAATGCTGATCTCTCTCTCTCACACACACACACACAGAGAGAGAGACCAACTGCCTTAGCCCTTACCACTACGCCACTGCTGCTGTGCGATAAGGTCGGCGTTGCAGTCGCCGTCGGCGTCGTCGTCGGCGTCGCTGCCGACGTCATCGTGGCTGTAAGTGCTTGAAAGTCAATTTTGAATTTAAAATACGCCACGTAACGCAATATGTTGATCTTTTGAATACGAATGCGAAATCCACGACTCTGCAAGCGAGCGGGTAACATTGACGAGGGCGGAGGGGGGGGGGGGGTGAGGGGGTGCGGGGGGGCTTGAGAATTGGGCTGAATGTGAAATGTGAGCACAAAATGGCAGCACAAGCAGAAATACAAACAGATATAATAGAAAGAGGGAGAGCGAGAGAGAGTGAGTGGAGCTGCAGGCAGAGAGGCTGAGCCTGAGCCAGACACACACACACACACACACACACACACAGGCACACAACAAATTTAAATAAACTTTACTAATAAAATGTCGTTTACAAGTGGCAAGTGTCGACGGCGACGGTGACAGGTCCCTGAGACGACGACGGCCTCAGGCTGAGGCTGAGACTGAGACTTTGACTGACTGTCACGACAGGCACACAGAAGGGCTTACATATTGGAAGGGTATACGTGTGTGTGTGTGTGTGTGTGTGTGTGGCTTAACTGTAAAGCCAGCGATGCTTCTGTCAACGCATGAGTTGATGCCGATGCCAACAACGTATTAATTTTGTGTATCAAAATAAACTTATTCTTCCTGGCGTTGGCCCCACAAAAAGGCAGAGAGACAAACAGTTCTGGCAGGCGGGGTGCAGTTACAGCTCAGTTTACACACAGAGAGAGAGAGAGAGGGAGAGAGGGAGAGAGGGAGAGAGGCAGCGCGCGCTGCCATGTATAAATATCTACATCACGTTCCGAGCTCGGGAATGCCAATGTAAATATTTTCAAACTTTGATGAAATAATCAAGGTAAACAGTAAATGTCGTTGTCGTTGTCGTTGTTCTCCCTCTCTCTCTCTCTCTCTCTCTCTTTATTGTTGTTGTCGTACTCCTTGTCGTTGTCAATGTGCTCGGCCTCGGCCTCAGGCTCAGCCTCAGCCTCAGCGCTTCAGTCTGCACTTGGAGCTGGCCGCGAGTCGTGCTTGCATTCGTGACACGAACACGCGCTGCACTTCGCGTTGAAAATTTAAATCAACACGAACGAAACGCTTGATTGAAGTGTTAAATTTATGGTTTATTAACTTTCAAGCGAGAAGCCACGAAAAAACGACAAAACAAGCGAATAAGCTAAAGAATATATTCTCTATATATGATTTAATACTATTTCATTTGACTGATTGACTGACTGATTGATTGACTGAGTTTCGGACCGATTGACTCACAGATTATCTGACTCACAGATTATCTGACTGACGGGTTGATTGACTCAATATTTGACAGACCGAGTGATTGACGATGGACTGACAGATTGATTAACTGACTATCCTTTTGTGCGGCTGACTAACAGTCAATTAGTTTGATTGACTTGCTAATTGAGTCAAAGATTTGATGACTGATTGATTAACTGTCTGACTGATACATTGTTTGACTGACTGACTGACTAATTGACGTATTGAATGACAAACTGGGCGACTGACGATTGATTGACAGCTTGATTGATTGACTGTCTGACCGATTAACTCACGAATCTTTCGTCTGATTGAAGCCAGAGAGCAGAATTTATACTCTAGTTACCTCTATGAAAACTTAGGGACTCGGTTTTGGAAGAGCTCACTTCCCAGCGTGGAAAATAAGTGAATTCATTTTCTACTATTTCCTTTACATACATATAATATACATATTTATAATCCCAAGGATCGTGCTCGTAATATTATTGACCGAGAATGTGTTAGATCGTGTTTCGTGTTCGGATTTAAACTAACACGTGCCCATCTCTAGCCTCAACCGCAATTTCCAGCTGGTGACTGGCGACTGTAGTTCAAGTCGTACGAAGTCTGGCAACGCTTAGTATGCGTGTGTGTGTGTGTGTGTGTGTGAGTGTCGCCTTGTAGATACAGTTGCAGTTACAGTTGCAGCTAACAGTTGCCGGCCAATGTTTTTATAGCCTGTTTGCTTGTGTCCCTCCAACTGTCTATCCGTCCGTCCGTCTGTCTATCCGTCCGTCCCTCCGTCTGTTTGTCCGTCCGTCTATCTGTCCGCTACTTTGTCCTGCCTGGCGGCTAGTGCCTGCCTTTTCCTCAGTTTGCTTGGGCACATATAAATGTTTAACTGCAGCCAAGGCCCGGCATGGCAGAGTGAAATAACAGTTAAACTGATCCTTTGAGTGATCCTTAAAGTGAGAGAATATAAGCGCTTCTTTTGCAAGAGAAAGCCGCTGTTAGGCTACTCTGTTAACTAACAGCGGCTCTTGGCTGCGACTAAAACATAAGCACATGTTAAACGTTAACAGCGACAGACTTATTGCCTAATAACATACTGGAAATAATGTTTAAATCTTCCATCTACAACTGAAATGTTATTGCCATGTTAAATGTAATGTTAGCTTTACAGGGCAACTAACAGCAATCGACTATTGCCATGTTAAATATAATGTTAGCTTTACAGAGCAACAACTTTCGAGAATGCAAATTTATTTTAGACTCCTCTCTCTCTCTCTCTCTCTCTCTCTATCTCTCTCTCTCTCGCCGGGCGTCGGGCAGAGAACTTCTTTGGCGCAGGCTCAACTCCAAGTTAGCTAAGGCTGAAATTACTGGTAACTCTCTTCCTAACTCGGTCTGGAACTGGCTGTTAATTAGATTTAATGCACATGGCAGAAAGTTCAAAATATCAGCTACTCAGATCTTATGGTTTGGCCAATGCAGCCTTCGTCAATCAAGCAGTCAATCAATCAATCAGCACACATTACCTAACATACAGCCCATATTGAATAACTAGCTTTGCTGTGCTCTGGAAAAACAAGACTTTCGTAAAATTCGTCAATTTCACAAAATGCAATCACGTCTTTCGGGCGTGTCGCGCGTTTCTGCATTAGCGAGCGACCACTGTACTTGGTCTCAATCGCTTGACAGTTCAATCCAGTTGTTTGCCCGCTGTGTGCAATTAACATTTCGCCCTTGGCGAGAGCCGAATTGCTGAGCTTAAAGTTGCGCATAGCTTGCGGCGCCTCCATTTGCATGCAAAGTGTGACCAGAGCACAGGCAGACAACGGCCTGCATTTACGTACGGGCTCATATCATCAATCACTCCGGCACTTTATGCTACTACGTGGATGACACGGGGGGGGGGGGGGGGGGGGCAGAGGGAATGTCACACGCGGCTGGATAATGATAAACCCCTTCGGGTAGCTGCAGGGGCTGCTGGAGGCTAACTGTTTAGTCAGGCATAAGATCGTCAAGGCTATCAGCCGATAACCTTTAAATTGCTGTCCACACACACACACACACACACACACTCGCTTGTCAAATGCTGTTCAAACATATAAATGCCAGTCTGTGGAATAGCCCAACAACAATGGAAACGAAAAAAAAAACAAAAGAGAAGCTAAACATGTTGCAATCGACTGCGCGATACTCTGTTCACGACAGTCTGCTCGATTAACTATGCCAAAGAGTTGGCTTTCTTTTTAAAGGGAGCCAAGGTATTTAAGAGACAACATGATGACATGATATATATTCTAGATCAGGTCGAAGAACTGCGTAGATCTTGCCATGTTCGTTTGTTTCTCGCAGCACAAGCTAATCGATATATTTTCGATATATATTGCATGACATCGATAAATATCGATTTACAGTTATGGTTTCTTATGCACAAATCGAAGATGATAAGAACTATATATATATATATATATATTTACATTACAAATATTTTCTTTTTTTTTGAATACTCTACCCTCTACCCTAACCCAAAAATCGAAAAAAAACAACTCTGCTTTAGAGATAAAG